>JAPXFQ010000228.1:0-29512 GCA_028564705.1 Apricaphanius iberus | reverse complement strand
ACTGATAAGAAGTAGTTCCATCAGATGCATACACATTATCTCGTTCTTGACAGTTTGTCCCGTGTTGCTCCCCATCCATTCTCCCTTTTCTGATGACGAGCCAATCCAATCTTCTTCAGATTAGGACTGTTTCCACTAAGGACTGTCCCTGTTTCAGTGAATTATCATCAACAGCCTCTGACCCACTTAGAAGGGTAATTTAGAAGAGGAATTATATTCAGATTCCAAATTTCCATAACACCTTAAGCAGACAGACAGACAGACTGACAGACAGACAGATGGACTTCCCTCTCTCCAGCTCTTCCAGAGGAATCCCATAGCCTTCCCTGAACATATGAGAAACATAGACTTCCCAGGGTGTCCTGGGTCTTCTTCTGGGTTTCTCCCAATGGTACATGCCCACCTCACAAGAAGGCATCCTAAGTAGATGCCCCAGCCACCTCAACTGGCTCCTTTCTGTGCACGAGCAGCGGCTCTACTCTGAACACGTCCTGGATGACTGGGCTTCTCACCCCATCTCTAAGGGAGAGACTAGACACCCTGCGGAGGAAACTCATTTTAGCATCTTGTATCCGTGATCTTATTCTCTCTGTTGCTACCCAAAGCTCATGACCGAAGGTAAAGGTAGGATCGACTGGTATATCGAGAGCGTCTCCTTTTGGCTCAGTTCTTTCTTTACCACAACAGACCAGTACAACCCCCGCATCACTGCAGATACAAAACACCAATCCACCAATTGACTCCAACTCAATTTTTCCCTTATTTGTGAACAAAACCCCAACTTTTGCCCCATTTCCACTAGGGCCAGTATGGTACAAATTGGAACAGCTCAGTATGGCCTGGAACGGGTAGGTTGTGTTTCCATTACCATTTCAAAAGAACTGTAGTGGGCGATGATGTGGGTGGGCTTAGCTTGACAAAAGCTCCAGCAAAAAGCATCTCTTTTCTGTTGTTGAAGATTAATTTTTTTGGAAAACAGAGATTTTTTTTTAACCAATGTACTACTTATGCTGCATTCAGAGCAAGGCCATGCAGCAGCGTCACCTGCATGAAGATTACATGTAAAGTCTATGGTGGAGTACGTCAGAGGTCCGTCAAGGGCTCTGCGTTGCATTGAGTACATTGGCTCCATCAATGACGCTTGCATTTCATACGGCAACGTACCAACGCATGCGTTACAGAAGTTCAGCAAGCTGAACTTTTGACGGATCCAACGGAGTTAACATAGTGCGGCAACCAATCAGAGTAGGGCTGAACAATTAATTGCATATGCAAATAAATCACGATTTGGTAAAATGCCATTTCATAATCGCAAAGGCTGCGACTTGACTTTATGTAAACATATCTGCTAAAGTCACGTGACTTGCAAACAACGCAGGGAGAGAAGGAAACGCTGCACTTTAACCAGTTATAAAATGACCAAAAGCTTAACAGAATCCAACAATACACAATAGTTAGCACCAAAGAGGAACAGTTCATCATTTGTGAGAAATTATATCTGCTATGAAAACGTTGATGCTGCGCAACGCCAAGTATTGTGCAGAACCCGCCTTGCTGCTTCACGGGATACACTACGAAACTTTATCAACAACTAAGAACATCACACCACCATATATGAGAGTTGCACGGTTAGACTAACCGCCACCAGTGTTTAAATTTCCAGTAAACAAACTTCCAGGCGACAGGGATCGCTGACTGAGCTGTTTGAAAGAATCGCTCCTTAAGAACATAAAAAAACGGCACACGGAAGTAATTTGTGCTATAACGGGTTTTATAGCCAAAAGTATGCTTTGTTAAGCATGATGAATAAGCTAGGATTCAATCTCACGCAAACATTTTAGCCACATTTTACCTGCGCTGTATAAAAAATGCCGACAGAAAGTTAAAGCCGCACCGAAAACAGCAGAGTATTTTCCAACAACTGACCTGAGATCAAACCGCTCTACGGAGCCATACCAGAGTCTGAAAGTGCATTTGATCGATGGAGAATTAAAAATCAGAGCTTGTTCCTTCAAGCATCCTACTTCCTGGATAACCACATGGAGGAAAACATTGCAGCCGGAGAGACTTATTAGCTGGGGTCAAAAGGAAGAAAACCTTGATTGTAGAACGACACCGATGACCATCGAGTGTGATGATTAAAAGTAGATAAAGTTGTTAATATTTGCCTTTGTCTTAAAATCAGTAAATAATCTTATGGAACAGAATAAATTATGTATAAAAATCTGTTTATAATACACAATATTTTTGATTGCATTAATTAAAAAATGCATGACAAAAGCCCCACAAAAATAATTGCACATTAAATCGCAATCGCAATATTGAAGAAAAAAAATCGCAATTAGATTATTTTCCAAAATCGTTCAGCCCTAAATCAGAGCATCTCACTGTAGTTATGTCACTATACACGTATCTTGAATGAAGCGCGGGCCCAGTGAAAACATTTTCAACAAAAGCAGATTTAAAAAATCTGAAATAATACTTACCGAAGTCAGATGGACAGGCGCTCCTAAGGAAGAACAGAAAACCTCTAGTTGGTGTCCTGGTAGGAGATTTAAGCTCCGATGCGACCGAGGAGGTCGTAAAATTAGGCGCGGGACAGACGGAAGTAGCACTGAAAGCGAACCTCATCCATACGCAGCTCCTGGAGCAAATGGTTAAACTCCCCGAACTCAGAACGCATCTGAATAATGGGCGCTGATGCACCCGATGTCAACGTTGTCTAGCTTTATCTAGCTAATAAAGCCAAGCCACTCTCTCGTACGGTCCACCATAGTGCAGAACGTACGGCAACAGAGGAAGCCCCGCCCACAGTGTTGCCAACTCCTCAGTAAGGAAAGTAGCTATTGGCTGTCCCAAAAGTCGCTAGAAGTCGCTAAATGACGTCATCGCCTAATTTGCATAATTGGCAATTTGCAAATAACTGTAAAGTGAGGAGAAAAAGTGAGTAAAAAACACCCTAAATATGTTTAGAACTACAAATGTACAAAAATAATTTCAACATTAACAACATTTAATGATTTTAATGCTTTGTCTAGATCCACATTACACACATCAGTTTTGTCCTGTATTGTTAAATGTTATAACAGCAAATTTAATCAAAAGATTGTTCTGTAGGGTGAAATTGCTAGCTCTACAACCAACCCTCCTCCTTTATCCGGGCTTGGGACCGGCAAAGTGACCCAAAAGACACACTCTGGCAGAGTTACTTAGGTTTTTTTTTTTTTAGTTTTTTTTTTTTTAAAGTTGTTTTTGCTGAGCTAGCTAGCAAGATCTTATGTCACAGAGAGGTAGGCTACACACACAGTGGACGAGGTGAATAAGTGACTGAGCTGCTGAGGTTGTGTGAGTCAAATGCAGTGATTTATTTGTGTGACAGCGTCACAGCGAAGAAACGTTTACATTTAAATCCCGCTCTGCAAGCCAGCGGCGGCTTTCTTTTGCGCAAGCGCATTTCATTTGCAGTCCGGACGCCGAGTGGTGAGGGTCTCCTCTCTCTCTCTCTCTGCTCCGCCCATAGACTGTAGATGGGACTGCTGCGCAAGGCTACTGTGAGACTGGCCGCCTGTAAGTGCTTTGGGACGGGGGAGGGGCTCACGTTGAGGACAGTAACTGCAGAACAATACGTGCTTCACGCCAGAGTCTCCAAAACACCAGATAAGTCTCCAATAACACCAGAAAAAGTCGCTAGATTTGTCGCTAGTCGCTTTTTTGAAAAAAAGTCGCTATAGGGGTCTGAAAAGTCGCTAAATCTAGCGACAAAGTCGCTAAGTTGGCAACACTGGTTGTTTTGCCTCAGAAGCAGGCTATTGAAGCCAAAAAGTACATACATCAAACTTCATCCGTTGAATGCGTTGCCTGACGCAGACCAAATGTGCGGTGTGAATGCAGCTTTAGACTTCCATAGCTCAGAGTGATGACAATCTAGCCATCTTTTTTTAACAAGGATACTTTTGCAGCTTGGCTGCACGGTGGCGCAGTGGTTAGCGCTGTTGCCTTGCAGCAAGAAGGTCATGGGTTCGTATCCCGGTCCAGGGCCTTTCTGCATGGAGTTTGCATGTTCTCCCCGTGCATGCATGGGTACTCCGGCTTCCTCCCACAGTCCAAAAACATGCATGATAGGTGAATTGATCATTCTAAATTGTCCGTAGGAATGAATGTGAGTGTGAATGGTTGTCTGTCTCTCTGTGTTGGCCCTGCAACAGACTGGCGTCCTGTTCAGGGTGTACCCTGCCTAACGCCTGATAATTGCTGGGATAGGCTCCAGCTGCCCCGTGACCCTGAATTGGATAAGCGGTTAAGAAGATGGATGGATGGATGGACTTTTGCAGCTTATTTTTAGTTGGACATTAAATTCTTGTCAGCTTCAGGGTGATAGCAACAAAAGCAGTTTTTTGAAAATATTTTCTGTTACTTGCAATTTCTTCTTATGAAAAAAATCAGGTATGACACAAAAATAAAGCAGAAATACTGCATTGAAAAATCTCAAATTAAAAGTACTGCTCTGCCATTTAATTGAGTTTTTGGTTTCATTTATTGAAATACAAAACCTAAAACAATTCAAAATAAAATAGAAATAATCTATTTTTTTTTTATCTAGAAAAAGTATTTTTTCTGAAACCAGGAAGAATGTCTGTGAACCTGAACCTACTGTGCAAAAGACTTGTGCATTGCAATAGTGGGAAGTGAACCTGGACATACCAAACAAGAGTCACCAACACTAACCATTCAGCCAACTTGGCAACATGATGGAGCACATGGATTCAATGGCACTCCTCTATATATATCTATATATATATATATATATATATATATATATTTATATATATATATATATATATATCAGGATCAATTATATGAAGGTCTTACATATATATAATATATATATATATATAATATATAATATATATATATATATATATATATATATATATATATACAAGATCCCCATGTTGTTTAAAACTTAAATAAGTTGTGACTCACACTGATTTTTTTTTAAATTATAGGCTGCTTGCTGTTAACTGCTGTGTGCTGCTTATTTGAAACTTTAAACTATAGCTTACTCTAAGACAAACAAACAACTCCAGACCAATCAGCGGCTACCACTGCTGCATAGGAGTGAGAGGGATATCATATTAACGGACCAATCACTCCATAGGTAGGCCTTTTTGGTTGCTTCAGCACGCTTGGAACCAAGGCAGAGGTAGTCCAAAAAAAGGGGTCATCTGGGATCGGCTCGGAACGGACGCAGGTAATGGAAACACGCCACAGCGGGGTATTAAATTCCTCCACTTGGGGCAGGATTTCTTTCCAGAGTTGAAGATGGCAATCTATGTTTTTTCTGCTGAAACCATGGAAGTGCTTATTTCCTTCTCACCGTTTCACACTCAGCCGCAAACTAATCTAGCGAAACCTTGAGATTGCATCCTGATGAAGAGAGCAGAACCACATTATGTCCAAATTAGAGCTGGTGCAGTGGTATACACTCATTGGCCACTTTATTATGCACACCTGTCCAGCTACTTATTAATGCAAATTTCTAATCAGCCAATCACCTGGTTGCAACTAGATGCAGTTAGGCATGTAGACATGGTCAAGACAATCTGCTGCAGTTCAGAATGCACATCAGAATGGGAAATAAAGGTGATTTAAGTAATTTTGAACATGGCATGGTTGTTGGTGCCAGATGGGCTGGTCTGAGTATTTGAGAATCTGCGGATCTACTGTGATTTTCCCACACATCCATCTCTAGGGTTTACAGAGAATGGTCCGAAAAAGGGAAAATATGCAGAGAGCGACAGTTCTTTGGGCGAAAATGCCTTGTTGATGCCAGAGGTCAAAGGAGAATGGCCAGACTGGTTGGAGCTGATAGAAAGGCAACAGTAACTCAAATAATCCCTTGTTATAATCAAGGTATGCAGAAGAGCATCTCTGAACGTACAACACTTCAAACCTTGAGGCAGATGGGCTACAGAAAACCACACTGGGTGCCATACCTGTCAGCTAAGAACAGGAAACTGAGGCTAAGATTCACACATGTTCACCAAAATTGGACAACGGCAGATTGAAAAAAATTTGCCTGGTCTGATGAGTCTTGATTTCTGCTGCAACATTCTGATGAGAGGGTCAGAATTTGGCGTCAGCAACATGAAAGCATGGATCCACCCTGCCTTGAATCAACGGTTCAGGCTGCTGCTTGTGGTGTAATGGTGTGGGGGACATTTTCTTGGCAAACTTTGGGCCCCTTTGTACCAATTGATCATCTTTGCGACGCCACAGCCTACATGAGTATCATTGCTGACCATGTCCATCCCTTTATGACCACAGTGTGCCCATATTATGATGGCTACTTCCAGCAGGATAATGTGTCATGTCATAAAACTCGAATCATCTCAGACTGGTTTCTTGAACATGACAATGAGTCCATTGTGCTCAAATGGCCTCCACAGTCACCAGATCTCAATCAAATAGAGCACCTTTGGGATGTGGTAGAACGGGAGATTCACATAATGGATGTGCAGCTGACAAATCTGCAGCAACTGTATGATGCTATCATGTCAATATGGACCAACATCTCTGAGGAATGTTTCCAGTACCTTGTTGAATCTATGCCATAAAGGATTAAGGCAGTTTTAAATGGAAAAGGGGGTCTAACCCTGTACTAGCAATGTGTACCTAATAAAGTGGCTAAAGAGTGTACTTATAGTTAGTATAGTTAATCTGAGGATTATTTCGCATCTCTCCTCTCCAAAAGTATTGCTGAGGCAGGTGGAGAGGATGTTCATGAGGGCAAAGTTGTGCTCTTTTCACTATGCAGATGAAGTACCTTTAACAAATAGAAACTCAAATAGAAATTCACAAGTAGCAAAATATTCCAAACTCGGAGTTTTTCAAAAAATGTAACATGTATAAAATGTATCTGTATGAATTTAAGAAAAATAAAATCATAGTTAGTCTAGTCTCATCATTAGAGAAGTGCATTGGCAGTAGACAGTAATCTTCACCTGTCACTGTTAATTGTGTGAAACTTCCAGGTTCCTGGTGGGGGAAAACTCATTAAAAATATGTTCAGTACATTACATGACTATTTAAACATTTGAAATGCAGTAGATCAAAATACAGCATACAAGCAGAGAGTCTAGAACTAAGGGTCAAAATAATATCATCTGTTCAAACTAGCTCATTCACTTTTGACCCTGATTTTGGTTGTTTTATTGTGTCGTTTCTTGCTATTTGATAATTGTTTGGTCTGTTGTTTGTGTGTGTAATTTTTCTGTTTTTTTTCCCCTTCTCTGTAAAGTGACCTTAATTTTTTAGAAAGGTGACCAAAAATAAAATGTGGCATGGTGTCAAGGCTTTATTTCTGTTAATTGGGATTATTTCTATTTACAACTCATTAATAAACAAAAACAACAAATATTTTAATACAGAAACATGGGGTAGTATAATATTACATTATATTATAAGATGTAATATATTATAATTGGGATTATTATTTTTAAAGATTTCTTTCACAAAGGAGCTATCGGAATTGATATTTTAATCTACCAACAATTTTCCCTTCCAACTCTATAAAGGATAGGAATTACTGTCAAAAGAATCAAGTGAGACTAATTACCAGAGGAAAAAACACCTCAGACTAACCCAACACACTGAAACAACTGGGGGAGGCTAATAGGGAGAAATGGCTTTACTGAAAGTAAAACAAAAAAACAAAACCAAGGTAAACCAAATCACTGGAGGGACTGGTACTCAAGTGGCTGGGGAGAGTGATGGACGGATGGACGGAAAACCATATCAAAACAGAAGATCATCAACCATTAGAATGGCATGAGATTCACATAGACGAACAAAGACCAGACTGAAGACTTGTTAGCTTCATTGCAAGATCTCATTGCAATATGC
The DNA here is from genome assembly GCA_028564705.1 of Apricaphanius iberus. Lineage (NCBI taxonomy): Eukaryota > Metazoa > Chordata > Actinopteri > Cyprinodontiformes > Aphaniidae > Apricaphanius > Apricaphanius iberus. The sequence continues at coordinate 21,607 of JAPXFQ010000228.1, read as the reverse complement.
ATTATTTTGGCTGTGTTGTCTTTACTGCCCTGACAGTAAAATGTATTAAACTGTATATTGGACTGGGTGCAGTCTCAGAACTCTGATTTTGTCATAAATATAATCGCACTCAAGTTTACAGAAATTATATGATTAGTAAACACTGTACTAATGCATAAATGTACTACCGTATTTTCTGTACTATAAAGTGAACCTGATTATAAGCTGTACAAGCTTATTTTCGGGGAAAAACACAAATGTGTAAATAAACAAGCTGCACCCAACTAGAGCTGTAAGGCTTCGTGCAGATTGTCGCCAAAGTGATTGGTGTTTGGGGAAGCTTCGATTTTATAAACATTTCAACACCATGGAAACACCTCGGCCGTTCACTCTCTGTGTTCAACCAAACTATAAGAAAGACTTCAAGTTCAGACCATCTGCTTTTGTCTCACCATTGATTCATTGCTGGTACGTGAAGCTGCTGGCGCTCTATTTTCTTCTTTAAAAGCCAGATCGACTGCCTTTAACTTAAAAGCAGCATCTTATCTTTTTCTTTGTTTGTAGCCTATAATGAGAGTTTGTGCATAAAAACTTATAAAACAGTTTTCGCAAACTGTTTCGCTCTCCTAATGCCTGTTCAACTTTGCTTTCATTGTTCGCACAAACTTCCTCCTATCTCCCTCTTTCTTTTCCGGTCTCCTTAAAGGCACAGAGGCACAAATGCACCATTTCCACTAGTGCCAGTAGGGTACGGGATGCTTTGGCATGTTTTCATTACCTTCGGCCTGCCCATTTTTTCGGACTACCTCTGCCTTGGTTCCAAGCGTGCTGAAGCGACCCGAAACGCCCATCTATAGACTGATTGGCCCGTTAATATGATATACCTGTCACTCTTACGCAGCAGTGGTAGCCGCTGATTCATCTGGAGTTGTTTGTTTGTCTCAGAGTAAGCTTTAGTTTTTATAGTAGTCTAAAATTAAAAAGAAATTAGTGTGAGTCACTAATTTTATAGGTTTGAAACAACATGTGGATCTTCTCATTATATATACCATTAAATCCATGTATTTCATCATGTTACCATGTTGGCTGAGTGGTAAGTGTTGGTGACTCCTGTTTGGTAGGTCCAGGTTTGCACCCCGCTACTGTGGCGTTTTAAGTCTTTTTCACAGTAAGTTCAGGTTCACAGATATTCTTCCTGGTATCAGAAAAAATATTTTTTCTACTTTAAGAATATACATATTATTTATATTTCAAATTTAAATAGCTTTAGGTTTGTTTTAGGTTTGTATTTCAATAAATGAAACCAAAAACACAATTTTAATGTCAGACTTTTAATTGGAGATTTTTCAATGCATTATTTCTTCTATTTATTTTTGTGTCAAAATAAGATTCCCCTGACTAACATTATTAAACAAGGGCCAAACCCCTCTTATTTTACAGGATTAAAGGCTCAGAATAGAGGGTGAATATTCACAGAAACACTTGGAGGTATGGCTAGACGATATGGCTTAATAATTAAATCTCTGATTTTTGTACACCAAATCTGATTTCAGATTTCAATCAATTTTTTCCTACCTGATTTTTTTTTCTGTAAGAAGAAATTGCAAGTAATACAAAATATTTTCAAAACACCTGCTTTTATTGCTATCACCCTGTCCTGGAGCTGACTTGAATTTAATGTCCAACTAAAAACAAGCTGCAAAAGTATCTTTGTACAACAAGATGGCTAGATTAACATAACACTGAGCTACGGAAGTCTAAGTAGTACATTGGTTAAAAAAATCTCTGTTTTCCAAAAATTAAATCTTCAACAACAGAAAGAGATGCTTTTTGCTGAGGCTTTGTTGTGACTGCACTTTGCTGGAGCGTTTGTTAAGATAAGCCCACTCACGTCTTCACCCACTACAGTTCTTTTGAGATGGTAATGGGAACACAACCTACCTGTTCCAGGCCGTACTGACCCGTTCCATTCTGTACCGTACTGGCCCTAGTTGAAATGGGGCAAAAGGTATCCCTTGGTGAAGATGTGACCTGTACAATCCATAGATCGAGGAGGCCCTCTAGTGGCCGTTGGCTATAGAAAACTCATAGATAAACTTCACCGGATTATTGGCCGCATTGCTCAAGATATGAGAAAAAAAGTAGCAGCTTATAGTCCAGAAAATACGGTACTTCTTTTGTTGCTGATAGTTATCCGTGCCTATTTCTAATCTGTAAAACATAACTATATATAAAAGTTACTCTTTATTTAAATTTTTACGTGTATCCCCACATCACTTTAATCCATATTTGTGTGTTCTCAGATGTCCTCAGTTAGTGTTAAACTATGAACTGGTGGAGACTGTGTGTGGTTGTTTACTGGCTCGGGCAGATGAGGCTGAGGAGGCTGCCAAGACACACAACATGGGTCAGCAGTTGGTCCTGGTAGAGTTCGGACACCATCTCTCAAAAATTGCCAAGGCCATGTTCAACTGTACCCCACACTAACACTTTCCCTTTTGGAGAATCAGAAATACTCTGGATCCTTGTAGTGAACATCTGTATCTGCATTAACTACATTATCAGTATGCTTTCATCTTCTAATGTCTATGTTGTGTTCTTAAAAAACACAACATAGACTTCTGGTATTTCTGTAACTTTAATGAATGTTAGGGTTTATTATATGTAAAACTGAGTTCCCAATTCTTCTTTTTGGTTGCAGTTTTATTCATTCCATAAGCAACGTGTTAATTCCCAGTTAAAATAAGTAGCACTAGCATTTATTAGCATATCACATTTAGCCACTGTATCTTTAAATATCTTTTAATGTTTATTGTTTAACATGTATTTGCCATGTAAACATTGTCACCTTTTGAATTTTAAAAATATATGTATAGATTTTCATTGATAGTTAAAAACAACCAGCAAGTCAAATAAAAATATTACTCATGGTGTTTTTAACATTTGAAATGAATTGTGTATTTCCTTAAAATCTCTTGGGATTACTATTTTTGAAACAATTATATATCTACTTTAAAACAATATGCCTACATAGAGACCTACATGAGTATAGTCACAGCCATAAAAACACTTCACGTCTCAGGCAAACACAAAACCCTAGGCCAGTGATGTCAGAATTTTTGCAGAATTGTCCGATTCAATCAAAAATCAAATCAAAACTTTGATTTGATTTTTGAATTGTCAAATTGAAAGCATCAGGCACAGTAATTTTTCTTATAATTTTTTTCAAAACATATTTTTGGTGCTTTTTAAATATCAATTGTTTTAATTATAAATTAAACATACAAGATTTTATTGAACCACACAAAACAGTTCGATTTTTGTAGAACAGCAGTCTGTGAGTCATTGTTGATTTAAAACATTTAAATGGTTTCACACATTTGGGTTATAAGAATATTGTCATGGACTTCATTCCATTTACCTTAAACACTCGCAATAACTCCAGGACACGGTAAATTAATCTTCTTTAAGTTTCATGGGAATTTTGTGAAACTGTAATACAATACAAAAATGCCTATATCACTAGTCAAGTCACATCAAAACATCTAAATGATCAGAAAGCCTAATTGCCACTTTGCTTTTATAACAAATACCAATGGTCTAGTAAAAGATATCAGCAGTGCTAAACATAAGACTGGTTTAGTTTATCAGAACTAGCAAACATCTCTGGATTAGTATATTTTTTTACACGTGAAAAAAACCAAGCAATAACTTATGCTTATGTGATGGGATGAACAATTTGGTTCATGGAGATTAGTCCAGGTGAATGACATCCTGGTGATTGTGGGGTGGGGCACACTGCCTTCATAAGAGGCAGATACCTGCTGCTCACCCAAACAGCTCCCTGATTGTGATCCTCAGTGTGTTGGAGGTGGTGATCTGCCGTTGGCGGCCATAAGTACAATCCAGTTTACTGCTTCATCAGTGTTTCTTCTCTGTGACAACCTATATGGTTTATCTGTAGTGAGTGCTGGTTGGAGGCTGCTTTACACAGCTTCAAACTTACCAGCCAGAGCAGGGGCATAACCATAGACTGTAAAAAAGAATAGACAGTGCCTCCTCACTCCTCCCCGTTTACCAGAATGACACACGTTCATGGGGGAATTCATGGCGGATTCACAGACAGGGCTGCAGAGCGTCTGGTTGCCAGGGCAACCAACGGATCTCCCACGCCGGTCACAGGTGTAACCGGACCCATTTAAAGGGGTTATTTTGTTTTGCTGTGTTTTTGGGGTTATTTTCCGTTTTTGTCTGCTTGTGTTTATATAAATTTATTTGCATGCTTACCCTTAGCCCTGTGTCCGGATACATCTAATTGACCCAGTTGGGGGCATTTTTTGAGGTTTTTCTTGTTTAACTTAGCTGACCTTTGTAGCACCTTCCCCTTTTAATTTGGTATATTTTTATATGTATGTGTTTAAATGGTTTGTGAAATAAAGTCCTTTGTATTAAAGAAAAACCAGCCTGTTCCTCTGTGGGTGCAACGGACCTGTGTCCTTTTAGTTCCCTGGAGCCTACCAGCTCTGGGGTGGCGTTGTTGCAACATTTCAACCTTTAATATTCTACCTAGTATCGACCCATTTTGCCACACTTACATGCTTAGAAATACTTACAGACGTTGCTTTAGCAGAATGGGGAAAAAGAATGTTTTGGGAGCTGAACACAGTCAGTACATGTTTGTAGCTTACCTGACTAGTGCTTAGCAAGGCTATTTTTTCCCATCATGCTCTGCCATTTTTTTGCTATGAAAAAAAACAAAAACAACCTACAACAAACTACTGAAACAAAATAAACATACTTTTGGGTAGCATAAAAATCCCCACTTGGGTTATCTGAAGAACCCACTCTAACAAAAGGAATCAGTCTTTGAAGAGGAAAAGCAAAACCACTGCTGTGATGGGCAGAGTAAAAGATCTCTTAATTTCTTCTTTGACATCCTTTACTTCAACATTGTGGACTAAGCCAACTTCTCGAGGAAATGTTTTTTTTTTCTTTAATGATGCCCATAGGCCATTGGTTCCTCTTTACTTGAATGTCCTTCAAGAGAACCACATCTCCTTCAAAGTTCTGATACTTTCTTTGCCACTTGTGACATAGTTGTAGATTTTTGAGATATTCATGCTTCCACTTGTTCCAAAACATATCTGCTAGCTGTTGAACCCGCTTCAATTGCTCCCGGATGAGATTGCCTCCCTCGAGGTTGGCTAATACAAGGGGAGGTGTAGTGCCAGTCTTCAGAGTGAAGTAAAAACAATCTTAAATGAGTACCAGGCTTTTACAACAGTCATAAATACCAAGTTGTGTTTAGGAAATTGCACAGTTGTGTAGAAACAGGAAGAAAGGTAGTTTACGTTAAGACCCTATAAAAGCGGGTGTCTATAAATCATTTTGGGGGAAAAACAGACTTAGGGAAGTAGATGATAAGGGGCACACAAGGAATGTTTATGTATTGGGAGTGACCATGTCATGTGATTCTTTTTGTCTTTGTGTTCAACAAAAAGAGATGAGGTCTGTGAGTCGGCGCGCACACTTGGTGAGCCGTCCTGCAGGTCAGTCTCATGACAAACAGATCTGTGTTGTTGTATTTTCTGCTTTGTTTTCTGGAACAGGAAATCACTCTGTCGACCCTGCGGAGGAAAGCTGGATCCTCAACCGTGAATAGAGCTAATTGACAGTTTTGGAGTTAATCCACAATAGAGGAACACTTTAATATAGAATTTACAATCCAGCAAGAGTCAGAAGCATAGCTGGGGTAAGAATGAAAGGTGACTCTGGATCCGATAAGACCGGGATAAGTGGTCTAGCGTTCATTGTGGCGGCTACTTCTGTTATGAATGTATTCAAGATGAGACTTTTGTTCAAGCAGCATGGAATCTAATATACGGCGGGCAATGTCGATCATTCTTTTCCACGCGCCACCCATATGAGCCACGTGGGGTGGGAGCAGCTCTTCGCGTTGAGGTATTTTTCCACTCTGTCAAAGTCTGCGTTTCCCTTGTCCATCTCCAGCTAATGGGAGGCGCCGACAAAGTGCCACAATCAGAACAGATCTGCTTTGCAGGGCCTCTGATGGCAAAGAACCTTCTCAAAGCGTTGATAAAGCTACAGGAACTCTGGGCCTCAAGTAATTAGGATACTTAAGGATGGGGCAAATGTATTTTAGGATATTTAGGATTAATGCTGCGTTCAAACCGCACACTTTCTCTGCGTCAGGCAACGGACTCAATGGATGGAGTTTGGCATATGCTTCTGAGCAAATAGGAGCGTGTGGGCGGGGCTTCCTCTATTGCCGTACGTTCTGAACTATGGCAGATCGTAACTAGAAAGTGGCTTGGCTTTATTTGCTAAATAAAGCTAGATAATGTTGACATCGGGTGCATCAGCACTCATTCTTTAGATGTGTTCTGCGTTTGGGGAGTTTAACCATTTGCTCCAGGAGCTGCTTATGGATGAGGTTCGCTTTCAGTGCTACTTCCGTCTGTCCTGCGCCCAATTTTACGACCTCCTAGGCCGCATCGGAGCTCAAATCTCCTACCAGGTGAAGGATTTTAATCTTTATTCAATTTAAACCTTAACTCATAAATTCCATGCGTGTTCATTTTTATCAGAGAGGAGACGAGAGTAATTTTATTTTCTGTTGATTTTAATACAAGAAATCAAATATTGAATCACAGAGTTCCTTAAAACAGATCAAATACTATCTTGATTAGAATTTTTGTAAAACTCAGATTGGTAGAGAATCGAATTACCTTCTGCTGACATGTTTCGGCGTTACACTTCCGCCTTCATCAGAGCTATCGTTGATCGTGTTGTTGCCTCCGTTTATGTGTGGGCAGCAGGGGACGGTGTTGCCCCCTGCTGCTTGCTTCTCCCCTGGCGATGATGCAGTCCCAGCTGTGATCTAATGTGTAGACTCCATCATCCCGGTTCATGGTGTTATGTGCACGTCTTCTTATTTCTATCGCTTCCTTAATCCATCTTCTGTATTTTTGTTGTTCTGTGTTGATGATCCTTATGTTGTCCCAGTCCATGTTATGGTTTTCTCTTGTGCAATGGTCCGTTATGGCTGATTTTTTTATTGTACTTAATGCTTCTTGTTTTGTTGCTCTTGTGTATCTTCGTTTTCAACATGACACTCAGAAAGAACATACCGAAGAGATCAAATACTAGTTTACATAATTTCTTAAACCAGATTAGATATTTAGCTTACGGTGGTATAAATTACTCTCTCTGAGTCACCCTACCAAGGAATGATAAAGTACATAACAGAAACATTAAGTTTTATATTTTAACACAAAGTTAGAGAAACTCCCCCTAACTTTACATATGGCACACAAAACATGATTGGTTCAGTCAAACTTTTGCCAAGACCAGCCTCCTTACAACCATGCATCAGAGGATAATCACAAGCGCAGTCGTGAGGCAATAATGAATGTTTCACTTCACTAGTCAGCAGTAAACAATCAGGAGATAGTTTCACTGGATTTAAATAACATCAGGGACACTTTGTATAATGCTGACTAAGACATTCACATGTTCTGTCATAAGTGTAACACCAGATAATAACAAGATTTGTCATAGGTCAAGATGAGATGTTTACACACAATTGGTTCTTGTTTGTACCTTAGAATCAGTATAACATTTTATCTAGACATGAGTAACACAGTCAGAATTAAAACCTCACAGCGACAGTGTAGAGGAAAAACTCCAGTAGAACCAGAACCAGACTCAGTACCAGCAGACATTAGCTACGACTGACTTGAGGTTTTAAAAGACAGAACAGAGAAACAGAAGAACTGATGTAGAACTATTTTCCTTGATAAAGTAAGAAGTTGATAACAGGAGAGGGGCCGATGGATGGCTCCAAGATGCCATCACAGGCAAACAGAATACCAGACCAGTTGTAGCTTTCATGGAAAGAAAAACACTGAAAAACACTTCAATTTAACTGATGAAATAACAGCAAGTACTGCAACTGGATATTAGAAGAAGAAAAATAGGAGAGTGAAGAAAAGTGGTCAGTATGTCCTCCAACAGTCTAAGCCTATAGCAGCATAACTACAGAGATAGCTCAGGATAACTCCAAATGTTAGAATGAGACATGAGAAAGGCAGAACTGGGGAGAACAGTCTCTTTGTGCTGCTTTCCCCCCAAACTGGCTTAGGCTGTGGGCCACTACCCCGCCCCTATTCCGTGACTCGTCCAACAACTGGCTAACATCATTCTCTTTTTAATTATCCACCTTATTCCTAGCCCCCATGATCCCTTTGACCCAACTTTTTGTTTCCTTGACGACCATAGATGGACGACAACGCCCGTTCGCGCTAATCCAGTACTTATGAGCCTATTAGAGATGTTAAAAATGTGGGAACAGCTGCTGGCACAGCTCAAACAGGACACCGTTACAATCCCTCTACCTACTGCAATCGATGGGTGGGAGGATAATAAGAAAATCTGGCCAAAGATAACATACAGTAGCATTTTTAGCTATTTTCCTAACTCTAACATCTGATGGCGAGGTTATGAACAATCTGAAAAGCTCCTAGGTTTATCAGTATTTACATAGTAACAAGGTTGGTCGTGTTTTGTTCAAAGAGGTGGGACACAATCTAATTTACTTAAAAGCAGAGGTAGAGCCGAGTCAAAGCCTTAAAATCGCTCAACACCAAGCCTGGGTTTTAGTTTCTACTTCAGGTGAAATACAAACCGCAGGCTGTTCGTGTATTGCAGATCAAGGCAGATCATGCAGCCATCCTTTGGAAGGTCATTTTTTAATAATAGGTTTAGAGAGGCTTTTCAACACATTTCATAATTTATAAAGTAAAATATTAAAGAGTAACTCACCCCCCTAAAAGCGTATAACCCTGCCCACATTTATTTTTGAAAAACGTCTCAAAAGGAGAAATTGCATGGCGGACCAGGAAAAACGCAGGGGGATGAAGGGCTGGGCGTGGTCTGGGCTGTGACTGACATGTTGCAGACAGCAGTGCAGAGTCAGAGACGGCCAGAAAGATGGAGCGAGCCGCAGTAATTTGAAATCCTTTCCCTGGAAATAATCTGGAGGTTGAGGTTTTTTCTCATCTTCCGTCTCCCAAGGGAACAGAGTACAGGGAGATAGGTTATGTGGAGGAGGGGAGCGGCGCCATATCATATTGAGCTGTTGTATTGTCCTTTACCCAGAGCAGCAACAGATGCTGAGCCTGTGGTGGTATCGCGGCATAGAATGAACGCCATCTCTGAGTGGTACATTGTTGTTACCAAATCTAACGCTAAATATAGATTAGCTCGAGTAATTTTGTGAGACTCTGCCTCAACAAGTGCACCTGCGGCCACTGTACATCATTGTCCGCAACAGAAAATGTGTGTTGCAGAGAGATGCCCAATTATAAAATATCCAAGCATGACGAGAAAATCATTCAGGATAATTGCATTAAAAATGAACTCTTAGCCCAGATTTTATTTACCATTTACTGATATCAGTTATTCCCTTTGTCATGGGTAATGAGCAAATGTCAGCAAGTAGGGGTAAAAACCTGCATAACGGAGCACCCAGGTTTTGAGCCAATTGTGCTGCAGGCAGTTCATGGCAGCTCGCTACGAAGGTGTGGCTGAGACCGTTCATGTTATAAACCCCACCACGGACGGACTGCTGTCCTTACTAATCAAAGCCTAGATCAGAAACCCAAGCTGCGCCGTTAGCAATGATTCCAATTCTAGGGAATTCCAGTGCAGTGTAACTATTTAACCACTTGGGGCACTAAACTAACGGTTTTTGGTACAAAATTAATATTTTCACTAAAATGTACTAAAATACATAAAATAATTACTGTTAATGTAGATAGTGCTTTTATAGGTTCATTTATACCGTTTATAAACAAAAAAAGTTGATTTTGGGGTGAGTTACTCTTTAAGTTCTATTCCAATAATTTGTCTTCTTAAAAGCATTATATAATTGAATAATTTTTAGGGTCAAAATTCTGTTTATATAGTTTTGAATTATTTTTAATCCAGGTTGAGAGTGCAGTCAGACAGAGAAAGTCTGAAAGTCAGGGAAATTCCATTAACTTATGTGTGTTCATTTATTTCTCAGATAAATGTGTAATAGATGACAAGAAGCCAAGCAGAGATGTGAAAGAAATCAGTGAACATTTCAGTAGGTCAGAAAAAAATTTGCCTAAAAATATGAAATTGTTTTCTGACATTTATTACTTCTTTATTTTTACATTAATCTTAATTTACTACAGACATCACCTTCCGGGCATTGAAGTAGTAAGAATATATATATATATATATATATATATATATATAGGTCATTAGGCTCACTAGGGCCACGTAGTAAATTTAAATTGTTGTGAACCTGTGATCAGGGAAGGACTCAGTGTTTCTAGCTGCTCCCACAGTTACTGTCACAGAGCACAGCGGGAACATTTCATCCTGCTGGGGTTTCCAGAACATCTCTGTGAAGTATTGTATTCTTAATCCCATATTTTATACAGTGTATTCAATAATGATTAATATTTGTGTGCATGTTTACCAAAGAACAATGCTTAGCTTATTAAACACTGAGGGCATGTATGAGAAAAAAGGAAGAGAGATTACAGAGGTGTCTGACCAACAAAGGAACTGTATTAGCAGTTTGGTGAGAACCAATGTCAGTGTGGAGACAGGAGGATGCTCATATGCTTAGAGATGCATGAATTCTTTGTTAGGCCTATCTGAAGTGCATCAGCGACAGACTGCAACTATTGTGTGTGAGAATCTGTATTCTAATAAAAGGCTTCATCCACTCTGGATCGGCATGCATTGAAGTTAAAAACAGAACAGTTTAAAACTCAGATATCAAAATTTAAGACCTTTAAAGGTATTATTTGCAAATTCACAAATTTAATGCTTCAAAGGCTTTTTAATAGCTCGTAGGAAGCCTGAGATAAATAAAACACTACATTGTTGACAATTTTGTAATGTCTGCGGCGAAATTATGATAATTGAAGGTTAATACATGCAGTCACGTTACAATATAACTATTCAGAAAGCTGTACACATGAGATCATACCTGTTGTTCTTGTGAGACTGCAATGAAATCTTCTTAACACCTGGCGTCTCTTCTCTGGCGGTTTGTCATACCCTAACCACAAAGTACGATGCGAGTGTTCCTCTGTAGGTTTTTTATCAACAAAATGGAATGAACAAACGTATAAAGGTTGCACTGGTCTTTTTAAGTTAAGGTTTTTCAGCCACATCCTTCTGGATTCCTCATCTCTAGGCAGGTGGTGAAAACTGTACCGACACTCGCAGCCACACTCTCTCTTAGTCCAAGGTTCATGTTCCAAACATCACTCTTGTAGCCAGAAATTTAACTTTCTCTGTTTGTTAGTACAACTGCGAGGGGGGCAAATAGTTTTGAAAACCCTACTGAAACGCATCCAAATCAACCACTAGCGTTATCCTCCTCCTGCAAACCAATAGCGACGCGCTATTTCCGGTATCTCGTCGCAAGTTGGTCACATAACTGTTTCTACATATGATGGCCCAGGAATAAGGTGGATAAGCTTTATCAGAAAGGAAAGTTTTAAGCCTGGTCTTAAATGTAGACAGTCTGCCGCATGGACTAAAACTGGGAGCTGGTTCCCCAGGAGTGGAGCCTGATAACTTAAAGATCCGCCTCCCATTCTACTTTTAGAAATCCTAGGAACTACGAGTAGACCTGCAGTCTGAGAGCGAAGTGCTCTGTCAGGAACATATGGAACAATCAGATCTCTGATGAATGATGGAGCTGATTATTAAGGGCTTCATATGTAAGGAGGAGGATCTGAAGGGATCTCTACGTTGTAGCCACAGCTGCCATGGGGCGCATTGACAGAGGCAAAGCTGTGGGAGACTGGTGCCCTCTGACTACAACCAGTAGGAAACAGGACACAACGACCACATAGGGACAAAATTACCGCAGTGGGACACAATGACCGACAGCGTCAGAACTGGGGCTCGAACTGGCAACCCTCCAAATACCAGACAAACTCCTTACAACTGAGCCACATTCTGTAAAACTCTGCACCCTGTTGCCACATTTTTGTTGGAACATTTCTCTAATTGAAGACATTAGGATTTGCCAAGACTCTTAATGCAATCTTTTCTGATCACTTCACTGGAATGTAATCGCTGTATGCGCCCCTTCTGTATCAGTGGTTAAAAGCAGCGATTTGCCACTGCCAGTCTGTGTCCAGTGCAGTCACAAATGTGCTCCATGCCTCTGTCTATGTCCATGTCAACTCCTCGATAGTGAGATGCATGGAGTACAGTGTCCAGGTCTGGGATGATGCTCATATGCTGTCATTGAATCTGTTTATTGATTAGGTTACCTGAATTCATGAAGTCAAGCATAAAGGTGAAAATGTCTGTGCATCTGTTGTCAGGGGTGTAAATTGCAATCTGTCATAATGATAGATGGCGTTCAGATCTTTTCGTCGTCGTTTACCAAAAAACTGTGGTCAAATACATAAAAATATTTAGGCAACGCGACCGCTGGCTTTGGCCAATGGCCGCTGGCTGCTCTGCTTTGTGACCGCATACCATGGAGGCCGCTATTGCTCCTCCATTGCTCTAGTACCTGGGCCATTCCAAAGTCTCGGGCTAACTGCAAGGAACATAGCCAGCAAAATCAATTTTCATGGAGAAAGTCAATCTGCTCAATTTAACATTTTTAAAGAGCCAGGAGTGCAGTTGTATGAAAGGCAGGATAAATCTGGCAATGGTAAACTAGTAAACTTGGATCAAAGTTGAGTTGATGGCAAATATAACGTATGTAACATGGACGGGAAAAAATTAGAATTCTAGCAGAAACAGTCCTTAATCTAATTCAGTTCAACAAAATTCTGGTTTTATCCAATTTCATGTGTAATTTTGTCCCTAATTTGGTACAGTTATAAGTCATACGTTGTATGGGGTTCACAAAATCTGTAATGCGACTTAAATACAGACAGGGTGGCCATCTATTTTTTTTCTGTCCTATAAACTTGATGATGAATATTTGCTTTAGCATGATCATAAACTGAGACCCAGCAATATACTAACGGATAGCAGTTTTATTTTTTTTTATTCATTTTCTCAATGCAAAAGCCAAGGGAACTCCTACAAGTGTGCACAGTTATAACTTGTGTAACGTGGATGGAATAAAAAGGAACAATCCTGCAAGGGTGCATCTTTAATAAAAAATAATACCATTGCATGAAAACTTGCATGTTCAGGACATGTTATTTAATGTTTATTTATTTAATATTAATATTAAACATTTAATATTCAAATATTGTCGAAATTATACCCAGTTGGTAGGAACTAATTTTTTTCCTTCCACCTGCTACAGATGTTAAATTTTGGGAAATTGATTTTCATCAGTCTGTCAGTTTTTGTGTTTATGTTAAAACACTCATTCTCAAGACTAAGAATAAAATTATTGTGGCTTTTATTTATGTATTTTAGCATTTACTGCTAATTTTAGTTTGGGTCACAAAGTATTGAATTAATTAATTTCCCCTTAGTGTAGTCTTCTTTGAAAGGGATTTTCCAAACACATTAAGTTTTTGTACAAATTATCGGATCGGATTATACTGGCTTGCATATCACTTGGTAAGGGAAATCAGTGGTATCGCACATCACTACAAACGAGCACAAACATTCACAGTATGCAGACTGTGGTCAAGTGGACCCTGCTGTGTGGCAAGTAAACTCGCGCATCCTGTGGCCAATATAATTTGGACATGATGAAGGTAGGCTATTGTTAGAAGCTTAATTTTTAAGCAAAAGCATGTGTAACTAGCTTTATTTTTTGTGCTGAACAGTGGACAGTAAAACAACGTCTCAAGAACGTTATTGATTTCCATCCGTCTGAATCAGCAGCATTTAGCATGATCAACCTGCCTCGGTAACGTTAGCTAAATCTGCACAGTCATGTTGACTAAAATGAACAGTGCAGTGAGGCTAAAACACTCGGGCAACGTTCGAATTAGGACAGATTGATTTTTTTCTGTCTCGTTTACGAACGTGATTTTCAGAATCTGTCAAAATATATCCAGTCACCATAAAAGTGAGATCTCTCGGGATGAACACGACACTGCTATTGACCCGAACACGCATTCATTTGACTTTCACGCTCATCTGTACGTCCTCATTTCAATCATCGTAATTAATATTTAGTTTGATAAAGTTTACCACGCTCGTAACATATTAATGTTCGTAACCTTTTGGAAAAGAAGTGACAAACTTACCCACATTGATTAAATCAGTGAGATCCTGTCAAATCTTCCTCACACACAGGACAACAATGACTCAACTGTCTTTTTTGGAGATGACAGCTCTAAAAATGACACTGACTGGGCAGTATTCAGTCAATGTTGTTCATTACAACCCTCAGAACAGACACTATGGAATGTCCCACCTTTGGCCGCTAGGCCCCCCTTGAAAAGCATTGGACTTTAGACATATAAAAAACAACTTTAATGCCTGGTTTCATTTTTTTTTTACTTTGTATGGTTACATATTCCTCCTGATATAACGCTGGGCTAGTCAAAAAAATTGAAACCAGGCTGGTTTTTGTAGGATAATTTTTTTAAATCTTGCATAATTAATGAGTGGCCGTACTTTGATTGACAGGCTGTTTCGTTTGAATTTAATTATAGTAACACTACATTTTAATAATTATTTCAAGTTACTAGTTCTTACCTTTTGTGGTTTGAGAAATAGGAGAACCGTCGGAGGAGCGCAGATACAGCAGCAGTCAGGCATGGGGCTATTAGCCTTTAGCTTAGCTAGCCAGGTTTAGAATCAGACCTAAAGACGCGGGAGCAGAATGGGCGTGATTAAGACCGAACTACCAGCCCATACACGCCCCGCGAGGGCAGAGTCTACAGTGAAGATCCTGCCCCTATGCCCTTTTTAGGAACATGCTTCGTCAGAGCTGGGGAGGAGGAGTCTGTGAATCCGCCATGAATTCCCCCATGAACGTGTGTCATTCTGGTAAACGGGGAGGAGTGAGGAGGCACTGTCTATTCCTTTTTACACTCTATGGCCTTGGCTCACCAATAAACCTAACAAAGCTAACCAACGCTGCAAGTGCGAGATGGCCGAGATAGCCTTAAATACTAAATTGAAGCACCGCACCCCATGGTTCCTCACAACACATTCTCTCAGCCTCCGCCCTGATTGCAGTTCCCTGGGCACCTGTGCACACTACTCCACTCCGCCCTTTAACTGCCTTAATGTTCCGCTCAGTTCTCTCTCAATTCCCTGCGAGCAGCAGCGTTTGCAAAGGAGCTGGAAAACGAGTAGAAAACGACTATTTAAAAGGCTGTTTTACCAAGCACAGAGGTTGTTAATCCCTCCATGATGAAATCCAGAGCTTATTAAACGGAAGGAAATTTAAAAGCTGAGTTTAACTTTTGTTATTGAAAGCTGACGTCATCACTAAGACGCCACTCCATGTGATCAACCCGACTACAGATGAAGAACTTACTTTCACTGGACCGCCAGCTGAAGAAATCCTCATCTCGCTCAACCAGATCTACTAAAACGTGAGTCTAAACCCACAAAGACTTATATAGGAAATCTAATCTTGCGAATATGAGAGAAATAATTCTAAAATAATAAAAGGGGGAAAAACTTTGTTTTCTTTAGTGAAATCATTGTGTGAATCCTACTACTCATCATTGGTTACCTCAAAGTCACCCTGTCGAGTAAGTATATCTATTTTTGATTTATTTACTTTTGATATAAAAAATGTACATATTGTAAATAATTATTATTCTGTGTTATAGCTCTTTTTGTATTGTGTGTACAAACCGTATAACAAACCTGACCCCTGGATGAAGAACAAAATAAATGGACTTGTGAATTCTTCCCCTCAGATTGTCTTCCTGAATTTTTGATTTGTTGGTGGAATTTATTTTGGAATTAATCAGGGTTTCTTTAAGTTTGTAGAAAGGTATATGTCTAGTAATATATGTCCTTGTGTAACAGGTTTATTAAAACATTTCTTTAATAATTAAAACATCCTATAAGTCAGGAGGGAGACCTGACTGGCACCTTTAAAAACCGTTACAGGCTGGTATTTCTTTTTGCACCCAGGTTCTGTGCGCATCTGCTGTGTTGGTAAACAAATAATCCCTCTTTAAAATTCTGCACTGTTTCTTGCAAATTCTATTTCTTTTAATGTAGGAGGGCTATCTCAACATATTTTCAACTTTATGCATTGAGTACATATAAATAAGTCAATTAAAGAAAAGATTCCCAGACACTATATTCAATGCATCTTGTTGACAGTGTTGGGGAGAATACTTTGTAAATTAATCTGGTTACAGAATAATGAATGCCTGCTTTAAAATGTATTTTGCAACATATTCCGTTACTCTGCTTAATCCTGGTACTGTATTCTAAATACTTGGAATACTTCCCGTTGAAAACATTTAAGGCTGTTAAATATGCGTTGGTAGCTACTCCCACAGGAAAACAGAGGACATCTGATGCCAAGAGAAAAATAAATTAAAAAATGTAATTGTTATTTTTTTCTTTATCAAAGTGTCAACAGATTATATTTCTGTTTCTGTAATAAAGAGAAAAAGTGCTTGAACATAGACAGCATCACTGTCCGTAATATTTATGTATATACAATGCATTTAGCTTACCCTTTGTATTTCACGATTTGCACAGAAAAATAACAGGTATACGAGAAAAAGTAATATAGGCAAAACACTTTAAAATCGTGCATATAAAACCAAGGTAATGCAACAAAGGTTTTATCCAACATTTCTATTATGAAAACTTCTCATCTAAGAACAATACTGCAAACATTAGAAGGCAAAATAGGTTTGCTTTATACAAATGTAGACATCAAAATGAACAAGTTTTGTTTCAAGTCAAACATATTAACCAGTAGCCAACTATCTACAGTACCTAATTACCTATACTTTCCTAATCAACAGACTAGTAAAGGCGGTTGTAGCACAGCTATAGAGACATTTCAAATTGCTTATGTCATTTTTTTGCGATGAAGATTGAAAATGAGTCCTCCCTGGCTGAAGTGTCGCTCTATACTTGATGGAGTACTGGTTGTACTTTATGAAGAAGGCTTTGACAGTAGGATACATCTGAAACCAAGGACTTCTCTGGAACTTGGTATCTCTCAACACAAAAAGAAGCATGGTCAGTGAACAGACTTCATATACCATCATTTTGACTATTTTATGGCGCATTCTTGCACTCTAAGAAATTGAATGTTTTATTTACTCAACCAAGTTATGTCAACCGCTTGCACACAATTGGGTTAGTTAAATATAAAATGTATTTTACCATTAATTTGAACAAGGCATTTTAATTAAATCTGATTAAACTTAGACCATTAAATGCAAATCAAGAAAATGATGGTCCATTAACTTAATGTCATAATATTGACCGACCTAAAATTATGTTGAGTTAAAGTGATACGATTAAATAAAATCTACTAAACTAAAACAAGCTATACTTAAACTACAGTGTTAAGTTGTTTTAACATCATTTCAACATACTATATTAACATTTGTAAATTAAAAACAAGTTTGTTTAGTTAATCTGACTTTATTAAAAACTATCAGGTAAAACATACATTGAAGCAAATTGAGCTTGCAACATGTAAAACTACATATAACAGTTCAAAAAAGGCAGTTTTATAAGAAGCTGGTGTATTTGCAGTCATTTTTTTAAAAATATAAGTGCCATAAGTTGGATTTTTCTGTTTAACATTCAGTTAAATGGGTTTAAGTTTTAAACATTTTGATTTTATGTTTCAAAATATAAAAACATGAATAGGTATAACACATAAGCTGATATTAAATGTTTTGCACAAACATGACATGTTTAGAAATAAAGGGATTTTCTTAAATTTACGTAAACATGGAAAAGACAATGCAACGTAAATGTAATATGTGACCCCTAGGCTTAAACACTTTTCTAGTGAACAAAACATTAAAAACTAAAAAATGAAAGCGACAGGTGCTGTGCTACACTTAGCTCACAACATTAAACCAAGATAACCAAAACAGTTAGTTCACAGCAACAGGAAGGTTAACAGTCCTTCATCCAAGTTCAAATGCTTCTGCCTCTGAATCTTAACAAAACTAAGTTAAATTATTTTCAAATACATTTAAAATGCAGGAAGACATTGAAGATCCTGAACATAAAACTGTAGGCAACAGAAGCATTGTGATTCAATTTTTGATAGTCACATGACTCAAGTAATGCATACTTTGCTTGGTGACTATGAAAAGGCCACAAAACAGCCTGGATAAAAGCTCTTATTTCAGCAACTATTTGTGTATTTTTAGAGCAAATCTTTTCTTCAAAACACAAGTCCAATGTTATGAGCAGTCTTTTGTCAATGAAAGATGGTGGTAGAAATTCAAATAGAACACCAAAAATTGAAAAGCCTTGCAAAAATTCTTGTGGCAATTCAAATGGAACAGTTTATAGTTCAAAGGGTTTGGGAACCTTGAAGAGTTCTGTTTTCTATAGTTCATTGCGGGCTGGAGTTTGTTTTTCAGCACCTGGACCTTCATGGATAGGTTGTTCCCATCCAACTCCATGAACACCTTCTGGAGAAATTCAAAGGTGTATTTGAGGTGCTTAGGGTAGCTCAGATTTAGGGTGTAGATCAGTCCAAGCAAGAGGGCACAACCCTTTGCCACATCACTGACATCTTGCAGCACAGTGCATGCCTCAATGATGACACCAATGTCCTCCGGCGGCTCTGCAGAGTCTGTTCCTTCGTGTCTGACAACGTAGACTCCCAGGGTCATCTGCTCCATTTCTCTGGTTGCTCCAAGATCCACATCCTTAACATGAAAAAATAAAAAGCAAAATAAATACATACAGTTATATATAAACAAATAAGTCCAACTTTTATTCATTTTCCAAATAACAATTTATTAGCCTGTGAATATTCTCATTCATCCAGGTCATGGTTATCTCAAGGAAATTTCAATCAAACGCAACTGGACTTGGTAATTTGTCTTGGAAGACGTTTCACCTCTTATCCAAGAGGCTTCATCAGTTCATGCTCGCCGCTGACCAGGCTGGGACTGGTCCAACTAACTGGTGTGGAGACTCAGCTATTTAACCTCTTGAACAAGAATCATTATGTCATTGGATCCTTTGTGCTCCATGTCTTAACGACGGTCGTTGGCGTGCCGCCTATTGGTGGAGGTTAGGTTTCGGCTTCGTTAGTGCCCTATTGTGTTATAACGACAGTCATTGGAGTCACAGTTGTTTCTGTTATTAGAGGCTAATTTGTTTGAGTTTCCTAGGGAGGGATGAAAGGGCAGCATTGTAAATTGGAGATAGGTGATGTCTCAGGCCTCCTCCTCTGTTTAGCGATGGTTTCTCTACTTTTACATAGATGGCTTCTTTTACTCCTCTTTCAAACCATCTGTCCTCTCTGTCTAATATCTGGACATTGCTGTCCTCAAAGGAGTGGGCTTTCTCCTTGAGATGTAAATGAACAGCAGAGTCCATGCCTGAGGAGTTAGCTCTCCTGTGTTGGGCCATGCGTTTGTACAGTGGTTGTTTGGTTTCACCAATGTAGAGGTCCTTGCATTCTTCATTGCATTGGATTGCATACACCAGGTTGCTTTTGTGTGTGTGTGGTGTTCTGTCCTTGGGATGTACTAGTCTCTGTCTGAGTGTGTTGCTGGGTTTGAAATACACAGGGATACTGTGTTTGTTAAAAATCCTCCTGAGTTTTTCAGAAATCCCAGACACATATGGAATGACTACATTGTTTCGTTTGTTTTCTTTTTCTTTTTCCACCACTTTGTTGGCTTTCCTTCTGGAATTAGCTGCAGTTTTCACAAAAGTCCAGCTGGGGTAACCACAAGTTGTGAGGGTGTCTCTCACGTGCTTGCGTTCTTCCCCTTGGGCCTGTGAGCTGGTGGGTATGTTATCAGTTCTGTGTTGCAGGGTCCTGACAGAAAAGAAGGCATGATTGACAAAACAAAATACTACCGGCTTTACCCCCAGGACTCAATTCCTTGCCTATATGGACTCCCCAAGATCCATAAAGAAGGGGCCCCGCTCAGGCCCATTGTCAGCAGTATAAACTCTGTCACGTACAATATAGCCAAACACATAGCTAATATCCTGGCACCTCTGGTAGGCAACACCCCACACCACATCCAAAACTCCATAGACTTTGTGAACAAAGTCCGGAATCTAAAAATGGATCCAGATGAGACAATGGTTTCCTATGACGTGACTTCATTGTTCACCTGTATTCCTACCATGGAGGCTTTGGTCACAGTAAGAGAACGACTTACACAGGACAACTCCCCCCAAAACAGAACAAAACTCAAACCAGAACACATTTGCCAACTCCTGGAATTGTGCCTGAATACCACATATTTCCAGTTCAATGGCAAGTTTTATAGACAGAAACACGGCTGTCTCATGGGCTCACCAGTTTCTCCAATTGTGGCAAATTTATACATGGAGGAGGTAGAGTGCAGAGCTTTGAACTCCTTTGAAGGAATAACACCTAGCCACTGGTTCAGATACGTAGATGACACATGGGTTAAAATCAAAACCAAAGAGGTGCAAGCATTTATTGAACACATAAACTCAGTGGACAGAAACATCAAATTCACCAGAGAAGATGTCAAGGACAATAGTTTGCCCTTTTTAGATTGTGTCGTCCAGAGGAGAAAGGACAGAAGGCTCCACATTGGGGTATACAGAAAACCCACACACACAGACCAATACCTACTTTTTGACTCACACTTCCCACTGGAACAAAAGCTTAGTGTAACACCGGTTACTTCGATCTGACCAACCAGCATTAAAAAGTGGACAAAATGCAAAGAGTCAAGTTTCCAAAAAGATCAATTTATTATAAGCTAATTAAAAAAGGCATGCTAAAAGTCCAGGTGTACTAATTGCCAAACTGGGGAGAGCTCATTGGAGGAGATAGGGTCTGTGGGTCAAGTCCTCAAGCAGGCCAGGCAATGCTTGAGCTAATCCAGACCACGTTCCTCCTCTGGGCAAAGCCTGCAGGTTTTCTCCCAGCACACCTGGAGTTCACCAACCACAAAAGTTCACCAACCACAGAGAGGGACCGATTAACATGTCATTATTTCAAAATACAAAATTAAACATGCAAAAGAATGCAAAATTAAACATGCAAAAGAATGCAACATCATCATCATAATGATGATGATGTCTTACTTCGAGACCTAACCCTCCACCAAGTGTGCAGTTACCTGGACACAAAGTTCACCAACCACAGAGAGACAGAGCATGGTGTGTCTGCTGCTTAAATAGAGCAGTGTTCTCGTGAGCTGATTGAAAGCACCTGGACACCACACCCACACAGCAAACCACACAAATAGAATCAGGTGCTTAATACAGATACCAGGTTACACTTAGTGTTATCAGGACCCTGCAACACAGAGCTGATAACATACCCACCAGCTCACAGGCCCAAGGGGAAGAACGCAAGCACGTGAGAGACACCCTCACAACTTGTGGTTACCCCAGCTGGACTTTTGTGAAAACTGCAGCTAATTCCAGAAGGAAAGCCAACAAAGTGGTGGAAAAAGAAAAAGAAAACAAACGAAAC
>JAPXFQ010000227.1:0-29393 GCA_028564705.1 Apricaphanius iberus | reverse complement strand
TCAATTAGTCAGACATTTAGAGCATAGAAAAAGTTGTTGCTGAGATCCACCTCTTTTTCTAGCTTTTCCTGTAGATACCTTCCCTTTTCTTAAAAACTATAAAAAGCAAAACATTCTTAATTCCCAATATGTATTTAAGAAAATACATCAAATATTTGAAAGGTATCACATCAGTGAGTAATTCAAAATCATTTAATAAATGTTCAGGTGTCTCCTGAGTCACGAATTATAGATTAGACATAGTTAAAATGAGTAAATTTGAATGTTTTACTTGTATTTTATGTCGACATGAACTGTCTATCCTTGGGTTTCAGAACTTCAATAAAATTAAATGTGATAATTGTAGGGTTTTTTTGCATTTTTAAAGCATGTATTTATTATTTATTACTTATTTATCCTTTTTTTGAAAAATCTTTTGGCGATTTAAAGTCTTCATTGAGTTGTGGACTCTAACTCTGTTCTCAGTGCCTTTAGAAGATAAGCTGACCCACAGCATCACATTCATAAATAGCATTGAAAATTTCTGCAGCCACAACACTAATGTTGTCAGTTGTTTCCAAGATACGGTCAAAGAAATCAATGAAAAGATCTTGACAGTTAGAGGAAGTGGCATTGCCACAATTTTTCGTGACTAAATAACTTTTAGAAAATTGTCTCTGGGCACATTTGACTCTTTTGAATATCTAGCCAGAAAGGACTCTGACAATGCTTTATTTCTAACATTTTATAAACCGCCAAAACCTAATGACCTTCTGTCTGTAACACATTACATGCTCCCACTAGCCAAGATTATAACAACCAGGGGTGCACCGATCCGACTCTTTCAGTCCCGATACCGATGCCTGGGCTTTGTGTATCAGTCCCTACCCGATACCGATCCGATACTATTGTTATATTGATAAACTGTATAACTTCTATCTTAAACCTTCTTTGAAGAGACTAAAGGCACCAGACTTTACTAACTACATATAACTAAGACAAAATAACAGATGTAAATAACAAAATAACTGATATAAAATTACCACAAAAATAAAATTTCAAGTGAAACATTAACCTTTTTTTGTGAATTTATTGCAGATTTTCCACATTTTGTGTATCAGTTCATGGTATTGGTTAAGTTTAACCGATACCGATACATGTACATTGGACAGTATCAGGGCTGATACCTGATACCAGTATCGGTATCGGTGAATCCCTAATAACAACCAGTAAGATTATTTACCATAGCTATGCAGATGATACTCAGCTGTACATTACAATGTCACAAGGTGACTATGTACCGATCCAAGCACTAAGTAAATGCATCAAGCAAATCCACAGGTGGATGTCCCATAACTTTCTCCGGCTGAACAGAAGCAAAACTGAAGCATTTATTTTTGGACCTAAATAGGAACAATCGAGAGTCAGCACACAGCTTTAGTACATACAACTAGAAACTACTGATCAGGTGTGTTAACTAGGTATAATAACGGACTCAGACCTAAACCACCAAGGTCACGTACGTTCTTTTGTGGGCTGTTTTCGCACACGATGGAGCCCAGAATTTTCTGGGTAATGATGTTCTTTTTCACATTTTTTACAGCATCTGTGTCCGGAGAGCACGTAGAGTTTCGCTCTCCCACTGTTTACAGCAGGGATTAGCTGTTAGCCGTCAGGGCCTCCAACAAGCCAACATCCCCCGTGACATGAGGAGGAAGAGACTTGGGCTGGGATCGGGCGACGCCGTAAGGTTAGGAGGTGCCAGCCAGCAAATCCATTTGTTATTATGGAGAACTTGAGATCTCTCCCCAATAAAGTGGATGAGCTGACAGCTCTAACCCGACATCAGAGGAGTGTCGGGGTTGTAAACTTTTACTCTTTACTACTTTTGCTGGATAAACTCCGTCTACTATCAGGAACTGCTATTTACTGATTTTTAGAGGACCCGACGTTTTACAAATAAAATTGCCTTGTCTTGCCTTCTTTTTAATTAAGACAAATTTAAATGTTATCAAGTATTTATCTGAATAGTATTTCTTAATCCCGTCTTTATCAGACTTTGTTTTTATAAAGTATAAAATCCAAATTAAACCAGAAACATCTGTATCAAATTCCAAATTTGTTTAAATTTAACAAGGTATTTGTTTTCTGTAATTATTTAATCTCTTTCTTATCCTCAATAAACTTTCTAAACCTGATTACAAAAAAGTATTTTAACATAAATTCAGTTAAAGTTATTGAGAGAAAATACACACTTAGATTCATTCACTTGTATGCTCCCCCTTTTTTTAACTGCCAAAAGTATAAATGCCCCAAGCAAAAAATAATACAGACAGAAAATTTTCAGAGCTAACCTTTAAATGCCAAAAAAATAATAAAGATAGAAAATTGTAAGAGCTAACTTTTAGATTGTCATTAAATTATTTTACTTTGGAGGTTTAGACCAATCTGTCATAAATTCGTAGACTTAACAAGAGCGATTCTTCAGTGCCGGCACTCCAAAGAACGCTCCCGCACAGACAGCACTATCCTCCTTTTTAAAACCGATAATTTTTGGCCAGAAAACCCCTTTGTCTATCATTAAAGCATATATTTAGAGCTTGTTTGTTTCAACCTTGCTTTTCAGCTCAAAATGCACCATAGCACTCTCCAGACCGCGTCTGCTGTTTGTCTCTCCCAAGCCTCGATCAAAAGTGTGAATACTCCTTCCGCCTGTGCTACACAAAGCAGCCTCCGCTTCTGACAACTGACTCTTTCAGTGACTGCTTGTGAAATGAACAGCGTTCGTGGGCGGAAAGCACCACCACCAGCTGCAAGCAAACAGCATAGAATCCTTCCAACAAGACCGCAATTCTCACCCGACACCTGACACTTTTAGTGAATACTCTGAAATGAACAACAACTCGTGGGTGTCAGCCTGAAGCCGAAAGCAGAGGATCGTCCCAACAGGAATGAACTTCCCACACAGCTACAATTCACTTATCCACCACCACACACACTTATATATTTATATATTTTTTATAGATAATAGTTTAGACTTGATTTTTTTAATTGTTCTCATAAAGCTCATAAAGCCAGCAGCGCAGACGTTCAGCTAGTTGAACTTTTGACGGCGCTGACGGCCCTGAAGCAGCACATAAACCAATCAGAGCTTATAATTGTAGCGATGTCACTACACGTATTTTGAATGTAGCGGGAGCAGGACAAAAATACATTTTAAGTCTAGATAACGCAGATTTAAGACATCATAAATAACACTTACCAAAGACAGATGGACAGGCGCTCTTCGAGAGGAATAGAGAACCTGTAAGTTGGTGTCCTGGTAGGAGATTTGACCTCCGATGCGGCCCAGGAGGTCGTAAAATTAGGTGCGGGACAGACGGAAGTACCGCTGAAAGCGAACCTCATCCATACGTAGCTCCTGGAGCAAATGGTTAAACTTCCCAAACTCAGAACGCATCCGCAGAATAGGGTGTATCCAAAAACGGCGCTGATGAAGCCGAAGTCGATGTTGTCTAGCTTTATTTAGCAAATAAAGCCAAGCCACACTCTCAATACTATCTGCCATAGTTCAGAATGTCCGGCAACAGAAGTCGACACTCTTTTTTGCTCAGAAGTGGAAGACTTTGCAAGCTTCAACATAGAAGCGTCAAACTAGATGCTTTGTGAGCTTTGCCTGACCCTGATAAAGCCTGCGGTGTGAATGCACCATTAGACACGGACCAACCACTGAAACCACTGAATTCTGTTTGTGGAGCTCACCCACGAGTCAGAATACCACTCAGCCTTGCTCAGGAGTCCTGTTCTTAACAGAAGGCCTCACTGAGCCCTTACTGCGAATCCTGTTCCCACTGAGCCTCTCAGTCCGGGGCGTCCCCTCCAGACCTAGAGACGGCCACTCCCTGAGCTTTGGTCCGCTCCTTACTCCATTTCTTAACCAAATAATCGACAGACATACAACATTAAAATGAGAACTTCAGATCAATCAATACCTATTAATTTGATGCAGCGCTGGTCAGATTAATACAAAATCACCCGGGTGCTATCAAAGATCGATCCTATCCGCTCTCCACTCTCTGTTGAACTTAGAAAAACATATTACTGTTTTCTCACAACCATTTGCTATTTTATCATTTCATTAATCATTACTCACGCCGTCTCTCTGCACTGGAGCTTCTGCCCGCATTCTCCACCAAAATTGTCGGGGTTGAAAACTTTTACTCTTTGCTACTTTTGCTGCATAAACTCCGTCTTCAATCAGGAACTGCTATTTGCTGATTTTTAGAGGACCCAACGTTCCTCAGCGAGACCTTGTAGAAATGCACCCAGAGATAGAGAGAAAGCACACCAAGACAACAGAATTATGTTTTCAATGCGCACCTGAATTCAGCTGGAGCCAAAGCAGCATATCTGCAATGACTGGCCTCCTTACCGGGGCAGCACGTCTTTATTTCCAGCACAACAACACAGAATCACAGTGAACACACACAGTATTTTTTCACAGTTTAGACTCAGTGACCTGTCTCACATACACAATAATGGTCAGCAGAAGAATCATAGCACCAATTTAGCACCAAACTATGTTGAAGACCTGTTGTCACTATACCAACCCAGCAGACCACTCATGTCCTCTAACTCTAGTTTACTAAACATCCCTAGGATTACAACCAAACATGGAGAAGCAGCTTTCAGCTTCTATGCTCCACAAATCTGGAACAGACTTCCTGATGACTGGAATCGTGCTCTGAGCTCTTTTAAATCAAGAATTCAAACTCTACTCTTTAGAACTCCCTTTGAGTAATGTTCTAATCAAATTTTTTTGACACACATTTTTATTTATGCTTTTACTAAACTGCTGTTTTTAATTAAATGTTTTTTTTTTGTTTTTTCTTTACTTTCCATGCTCTTATCATATGTTTGGTTTCTTTACCACCAAATCTTATAAAGCACCTGTGAATTGACTTGTGTTGAAAGTGTGCTTTACAATTAAAATTGCCTTGCCTAAAGTAGTTTACTTTAAGTATTGGATATAACTATTGTTTTCATGTATTCCAGTCTGACTACAGGAGGATGCGATTAAACTGATGTGAGAATTTATTCAGCTGTTAGGAGTATGCTGCAGGTGTCATTTTGATGATTGTAACAGGATGGTTTTTGCATTGAGTTTCTGTAAACCTGCAGCACTGTGCATACTTGGCAGCACAAAAATACACAGCAGTGTCGACCACTGTAAGATCAGAAATATTGAGGCTGGATTGTTTGCGCCCATCTCCATCAAAGCTGATTTTTTCTTTCACATCTTTTTCAACACTGGGATATACCAGATTTAGATATCCCAGGAGCTTCAAAGTTTTCTGTTTGTCTTGCTTGTACCACAGAATAACCTCATGATTTTGTATGTTGTGTGAACATTTGATCTCCTTGTCCACAGATTCACCAGTTTTCTTAATGAGGAAAGGGGGAGTCTGGTCAACATGTTTGGAGTCAGAAGCACCTGTTGAGAAGCAAAAAACTGTTTAAAATTTAGACATTTCTGTCTTTGTGTTGTATTTGAAAGTGTCTTCCTCTTACCAAAAATTTCAGGCAAATATGAAAAAATATATATGAACATCATAAAGATCATACTGAAGTAGCTGAGATGTGATTCTATGAGGCTAACTCTCATTTCATATCCTGTCTAGCAGCATCAGGTTTAAACATAGCGATAGGGGGAGGCGTCAGGAGACTGTTTCTTCTCTAACTGTTTACCAGTTAGAGAAGAAACAGGAAACACTAAGTGTGGGATGTGCAGCAACTTTTTTATTGCTTTTATTTTTTATATATATTTTTTTGCTTTTATTTTTATTGCTTTCATTTTTATATTTTATTAAGACTTGTTTGTAAAATGACTGACATAACCACTCGTGAACGAATAATAGTCAGTCTTTGCCCTGTCATTTGTAAAAGTTTTCCCACACCTTTTGTTCAAACAGTTTTTTTATATATACAGTATGACTAGTGATGCCAGATTTCATCTTTTCCTCCGTTTTAATCATCATGGCTTTAGTCAGGCTTTTGTCAGGAATGCTTTAATGGGAGCACGCGCAGCTCACCTCACAGCTAGAAGGTCCTGGGTGTGATTCCTGCCGCGGACGCTGTGGGTGTGTTTGTTCCTCCATATCATCGGCACCCACACCCTGTGTGGGGTTGGCGATAGGGCCTTTCTGTGTGGAGTTTGCATGTTCTCCCTGTTTTCCCTTGAGTAGCTAATGTGAGCTACTCCCACAAAAACATGCACCAGTTCTGGGCTGTATACTGTCTCCTCCTGGCTGACTGGGGTACCTGAGGGGTTGGGGAGGATCTGGCTGGAATAACGTGCTATGTCGAGCTGGGGAAATCCTGCTCCCTCAGGTGACAAGAAGGGCCTGCTCACTCCTTAAGCAGGAAAGTGGCTTGTGCTCAGTGCTTGGCCCTCCCACAGGTGGCAGAGCGAGAGCAATACCCAGAACTGGAATTAAGTAGGAAAACTGATAAATAATGGGAAAAACTGTGGGGATATATATATATATATATATATATATATATATATATATATATATGTATAAAATATAAATAAAAGGAATGCTTGAATGAAATCTAGCATCACTTTAAAAAAAAAAGGAATTGCGAGAGAGTTGCCATTGAATGCATCATTTCCTTCACTGCTAGTAGGTTCATCTGGCTGTGGTTGGGTCTCCAAACCCCCCCCCCCCCCCCCCTCCCAGCTTTGGAGCTGAATCCATACCTGGCAACTCACGGTAATGTTGCCGCTTGCAGGTCGGTAGTGTTTCGGCCATAGGATCTCTATGGGTTCGGCGGCATGTTGTTTAGGGGCATTATGGTACGGTCTACACAACGTGGAGACACACATTTCCCAAAGCTTATATCTTTCAGGAGGAAAGTGGAAAACACACACGTATTCCAATGGTACTGCCATTACATGTATTCCGTTACTGTCCAATACTATAGACCATAACTGAATGATTTAGGTGTAAGAAGGACAAATTTAAAAGCATGATATTTCCACTTTAATAGATTCCGAGCACCAGACCAGATATCAATGGCATGTAATCACATGAGAGATGAACGGAAACTGTCTCGAAGGGCTTATTGTCTGCCAGCCCTAAGCCTTAGATCTGTTGATCTCCTTTGGAGTGTGGGTCTCACCACACATAATTTAGCATCCCACCTGCAACTGTCTTCCTCTAAATGTGTCAGTTTGATGGGGGTTTGATTGCGATTTAGAAATATATACAGTACTGTAGCCTTGCACCGCAATGCTTCTGATATCAAACTGCTAAGTATGCAGGCAAATTCCAGTGATTGCTGGAGCAGGTGTAAGTCTGTATCAATTAATGAAGTGGCAGATTCGTATTACCACCTAAAATATTTTTTTCCAAAGGTAATTGGTGATCCAGGTGGGAAAATTCTTACATTTTTGTATAAACTTTGCTGGTGGGTCTTCAGAAACTACACCGCTGCACATCAACAATATCAACAACAAACTAGATACAATGCATCCGGCTGGTCAGCCTTTCAAGGTATATGAAAGTTGCTAAAAAATTAAAAGACACTGCAACGATGTACAAAAACAAAACAAAGACCTCTACCACTGTATTTTTTGTTGTTGTTTTTTTGTCCATTATTTGTAAATAATGGACAAATAATAATATGTCCTGTATTGTGTTAGTTAGGTAATTTCTCACAGCTACAGTGTCGGTGTTGGATGAATCTGACATGTTAGCTTGATTATATGTTGTTGTGATGGAGGATAAAAGATTTTCATTTGGAGTGCAATGAATGTCAGTTTACAATACTTTGCATATTTATAACAGAAAGTCGCAGATAGGCTAATTGTATGTGGCTGATAAACAGCTAAACTTCATTTCAAATGACTAAGTATGAAATCTAATCAAATGTAAAGAGATTTTACCGCTAAAAAGCAGTTTGTTTGTTTGGTGGGTTGTTTTTGTTGTTTTTTTGTCACTGAGAGGTAGCAGTGTGATGCCAAAAATATCTAAATACTTTATTTTTTCTTAGTCAGTACCTAATGTTTAGCATTAATATGCCCTCTGTTTTCCAGCGGGAGTAGCTACCAGCGCATTTTGTGACATTTAATAGACTTAAATGCTGTTTTTAATGGGAAGTATTCCAATTATTTAGAATACAGTACCAGGATTCAGCAAAGTAACGGAATAAGTTACAAAATGAATTTCAAAGCAGGTATTCAGTATTCTGTAATTAAATACATTTGCAAAGTATTCTCCCCAACACTGGGTCTATATAGAGTGTAACTGCAATGCTTAAGTCTGAATTCCTCATTATAGCTCTACAGGCTCCTTTTCCACCCCTGTTCTGAGTAGTCTAGAGTAGCAGTTCCCAAATTTGGGGTTCAGTTCCCAAATTTGGGGTCACGAACAGGTAAGTGTGGGGTCTTGAGATTCTCTTCAGAAAATAATGTCAATACCAGAAATGGCATAATGTAGGCATCTTAATTGTAAATTTTAAAAATCAAATAATTCCCAAATCATTTGAAAAACAGGTAAAACGCGCATCATTAGTTATCATTTAAACTAATGTAAAACATACATGTGATTCAGGATATAAGACAAATCGGACCAGAAAATAACTTTTATCACTCTATGGACTTCCATTCATTATTTTTTTGACCAGGAGCCTGTGGGCCGACAGGAAGGGGAGGAGACTTAGGTTCCCCATAGTACTAGAACATTTGGTAACTATAATCTTGTTGTGTCTGTAGCCTATTGTAACCTTGTCCTCTTGGCCTTTACACAGAAAGACCTGGTGTAAAAACATTATTTCTGTCAGAGTGATGTCACCCAAATTAAGTCAGATGTAGACACAAAAAGTTTACCATGGGAGCTAAAATGTGAATTACTTTATATCCACCCTAAAATGAGTGACAATATCAATGTTATGTGTTTTCTGACAAGCATAGTACTCATGTTCTTTCAGAAAGATACTGTCAGTCTAACAGAGATTAACACATCACTGAAAACATATAGCACTGTCTCTGCAATATAACCCTATTATTTGCTGTATTAAAACTGTATTTAAATGCTCCTTCTGATAGAAATGGTCCTTTAGGTCCCCCTAGTGTCACTATTTGTGAGCTACAGTACATTAACCGTCCTTATCCATTTGCATAAGTGCAGCTGTCTATTATGCAACACTCAGTTAAATACAAAACACTCAATTAAATAGATCAATTTTTGTTTTAAACATACTACTTTTGCTATTTGATTACTATGAATCTATTATAACAATATGTTAAAATCCCTTCACAATGTAATGCTGCATTGTTTCTAATATAACAATCTATTCTTGATCATTTTTAACGACAACTTTCAAAAAAGTGAACACATTTATTTAACATATTTAGGATGGACATATAATTAATTTTGTGTTTTTTTTATATAACTAGAAACCTAAGAAAATGATAATACTAAAAAAAAAAACTAGAGTTGATAATAGCATTCATTAAAAATGATTTGTTCCCACTAAACCCACATATTTGCAACTTTGTCTACGATTGAAATATGGTATTTATGAACTATTTTCCTTTGCAAATACAAAATTATTTAGTATCAAACTTTGAAAGATCATTTCTATTCAGTGCAATCGAAATGACTTTCAGGACCAGCTTTACTGGTTTGTGCACATAACCAAGTTATACGACTTCAATTTCACACACTCTCAGTGTACGGACATTTAAAATTAATTATGTAAAATTTGCAGGTCCATATCCACTGTAATTTATTTCTTTTTTATGGTGAAATCCTCAATCATTCAGCTGTTTGCAATACACAAATGAACAAGAACTTCATGTTTGAATGTCTAATGAAGCCCAATCACCACCCTGTTTAAAGCTGGCATGATATTTTCTCTTACGATTTTCTGAAAATCGACTTAATCCATCTTGCCATTCAAACATTGTAGGATTCCTGTACCAGAGGAAGCCATGCAACCCCAGATCATCACTGAGCCATCACTATACTTTACAGAGAGCATGGTAGTGGCTTGTTTTCAGCAAATGTTTCATTATTCCTCCTCCAGACATGCCGATGATCCATAGGCTAAAGCCTCTGTTTTAATCTCATTGCTCCACAAACTAGAATCCAGAACATAGTGTAAACAGTAAGTTTGCCAACATTAGCTTTCTGGAGGAAAAATGTTATCTGAGGTGTAATGAACCCCATAAAAAAAAGTCAAGAACATGAGTAACATGAATATTTTTTATTTTTTGGTAGGCTGAGCAGATTTTTTTTTTTCTGGATCATCATTGAGAAGCAATGAGCTGCTCTTCAGGTAAAAGTATTAAATCCGCTGCTGTTTTGCAGTGGGATTCCCTCTGCTCCTCGGAACTCCTCCGCAATGTCCTCAAACGTGCGACCTTTTGTCTCTGGGAGGCGGAGCCAAATGAAGGTGAAGGCGAGTAGAGCCACGGCCATGAAAATCAAGTAGATGTATGCCCCAATGATTTTCTGTAAGAGATTGAAGAATAGACCAAAAAAAGGGCATAACCACCATGTTTATTACTTTTCACATTACCTTTAAACAATCCAATGGGTCTCTTAAGGTTTCAGTTTGATGCAATGAAACCAGAAGGGATGTAAAAATTATCTTTGCTGGCTTCCTTATCTGATGCACTTTCCGTCAACAGCTGATAATTAATTCACTCAGAAAATGATATTAGCCTCATTTCATACTTTTAGAGATAGATTTATCATTAATGTATTACATATTAACTACAGAATTCATATATATCGTTGACTATACATATCTTGTATAAAACTGGCTTGAAATGATGACTATTCACACATTGCTTCATGTGTTCAAAGAACACAGGAGCCAGTTTAAAAACAAGCCATTTACCTCTCTTTAGGCTTTTTCAAAAGTCTTGCTTAGTCATGATGTGTGAAGGCCAAACATATAAACATACATATTACATATAACTTACATATAAACTTACCAGTAAAGGAGGAAAGAGGAGGGCGAGAATGAACTTCCCTCCCCAGTTGACCATGCTGGTGAAGGCCATGGCAATAGGTCTCCCAGGCTGGTCGAAAAGTTCAGCAGCAATGAACCACGAGATGGGACCGGGGCCGAGCTCATAGGCTGAGACCACACAGAACACTAGCAGGACCTGCAGGCTCCGTAGTCCTGGGACCAAGTGCTGTATAGTTGAAGCAAAAGTTGTTCTTGAAGTGATGATAATGGCTCGTATATATTTTTCTTTTTATGTATTTGTCATAATCCCATCATGGTTTGTCCTCAATCATGGTCAAGTAAAGTTTTGTTGACCAGATAAGAAATAAGATGACATCAGATTTTATCTAAACAGAGGGAAGTCTATTTGGCAGGTGCAACGGCAAAGCTAATCAACAAAGATATCAACTGATGTATAAATGTGTTAAAAAGTGGTATGGGTACAAATACTAAAACCAGACAGCACTTGTTTAGAAAATATTTGGATTGGACCTGTGGACTCAAAAATAATAATAAATAAAGACAAGAACTGTCCAACCTTATATAGCCAATAAATAAATATCCAAGAATGTTCATTGTTTGGAAAGTAGTTGGTTCCCAAGGCTTAAGGTAACAGCTAGTTGAGGAGGGATCCTATGTTAAAGTTTGTTGATCAAATGGGTTAACCAAGACCTGTCTTTGCTAGACTTCAATTTGGATGGGACCTATAATGAAGTCAAATCAAGAATAGGAAAAGGTCAACCAAAATAGCTATTAAAAGATGTCTCAAGTGTTTGAAAGGAATAGTCCAAGGTGTTAAAAAACCCAAGAGGAAGACCTAACATATCTACTTGTTTTTAATGACACATTTTAAACATTCATGACGGTAACCTAAGAAGATGAACTTACCAGAACAGACTCGACTATGGTCATAATTAAATTGCAAACTGCTATAGAGAGGAAACCAATCAGCAACAGCTTCCTCCTCCCTGCCCTCTCCATGAAGAAGAACTGGGGATAAATAATAAGGGTGAGAAGAAATAAAACGAAATGGGCATGGTCATATTTGTATGAAATTAATATAGGCATAGGATTTGCTCAGATCTCACAGTTGTGAGAGTGTAAATATAAGTTTGTTGGTGTGTGCTGCTGAGAAGCTCTTCAACCTTTTTCTTCACATTAGGGTAAAATGGTGCTATATGAAACAAGGACAAAGTTAGTGTTTAGTATAGTATATATTTGATGAATGATTTTTTTTTTTCATTTTAAATTAAGATTTAGTTACTTGAAAAAAAACAATTTGGCATAAAATAATAACATTACAATCAGTTATAATTATTTGAAGGGACACATAATAATAAGGAAAAGCTTGAGTGTTAGCATAAAAAATAAGTTAAATTGCTTTTTAACAGCTGTTGCTAAGCTCAGGATTTTTTTTTTCTAAGAATGATTGTTGTACCTAAAGCAATGTTACTGTATCAATCTTTACTGTGAGTAATTACTTAGGTGTAAGTTTATACCACAAGATCAGGATCACTACGTAGAGATTTAAACAAGGTTGCAGGCAGAGATGGAGTAGTTGAGTCCTGGACTCGAGTCACTTTTCAGGGACTTGTGACTTGAGCAGCACACCAATGACTTGCACTTGGACTAGAACTTGTAACTTCAGGAATTGAACCCAGAGTTGGACTCGGACATGATAAATTACTATTGTTGGAAGTGGCATGCAGCCAATGCTAATGCTAGCTTGTTATATTAGATCTGATTACTGGACAAATTTAACAACTTCTGAAAACCTTTGTAAGTGTAGAGGTAAAATGTTGATTATATATTGTTTTAAAATTTATTTTTGCCATATTTTATTGTTTTGTACATTATACTATATACAATACTGATGCTAGCAGGGGATTGTGTGTCATTTCTTTTTAAATAAAGTACACTATGGATGGTTGCCATTGTTTTAGTGCTACACTCTTCTCTCACTTTTTCACTTGCACTCAGGTGATAATGACTTGACTCGGATTTGCCAATTAGTACCTATTGATTTGACTTGCAATGATCCTATTGGACTTTGACTTACACTTGGACTTGAGTGATGGTGACTTGACTACAACACTGGTTGCAGATGAGGATCTCTGGTGGTTATTTGTGCAAAAAGGCAAGGATATCCAGGATCAAACTAAGTTTTCTCAATGTTTTTTGTTTGTTTGTTATTGCTATGTTAGATTTTATCAATTTCGTCTTTCAAGGAATATTTACGTAGAATTATTTCAAATGTTTCACTACACTAGAGAAACTGTTCAACATGCCTGTGATGGTGACTAACATGATTTTGGCTTATTTCTGCACAATAGTGCGTTGGACAAGTTTCTGGATGATTTCTGTTAGTGGCGACACCAACACCTTCATCCTAAACTCTGATGCAAGTGGTCCATATTCTGTGCAAAATATTGAGCTCTAGGAAGTAGTACTTTGATTTGTTCAGAGCTGATTTGTACTCACTGCAACCAAAGTGAAGGTGACATTGACAACTCCCACGCCCAGAGTCAAATATTTGGCTCCTTCAAAATTGGCCTGGAACATTTTAGTGGAGTAGTTGATTATCTGGAATAAAAGAGCAGAAAAAGATTAATCTAAATGGGGTATTAAAATGATCTTTTTCCTGATAAATATGTAAATAACGTCCAGTTTCAACATGCATGTTTTTCTGTAAATGTTTCAGAAATTGCTGTATCATTTACTGTTTTTTTGTATTAATTTCTCTCTAGTATGAAAGAATCCCAGTGGGGAGAATCAGCACAATTTGGGGCCTTGCTCATGAATATTAATAACATGCAAGTTTCTGTCCTCTGATTGGCTAACTGCAACAAACTCTTACACTATCTCTGTTTACTACAATCAGAAAAGCATAATGTGAAACACAAAAATCATAGTGGTACTTAGCCTTAGATGATGTTTGCCACCCAGTTTAGGCTGCTTTCCCAAACAAAATCTGACTGCAGCACAACAGGACTGTTACTGGCCTTGAGCCAGAGCTACACTGGGCAAGCTTCTTTATGCCACACGCCCGCCAGTCTTACACGGATTTGGCGCTGCGCTCTTCCCTCTTTGTTACCGAGGTAAACATTATTTGGTTTTTTTCCTCCGCTTAGTAATATGCTTAAATCTAGTGGGTTTCCCATCTGATCTGCAGTCATAGTCTGTTGGATCGAGCGGGGAGGCTCACAGCTTGCTTCGAAGGCCAAGAGAGGGCCTATATTATGCAAAATCAAGTTTTTTTGAGTTTTCAACCATCTGGTGCGATTTTCTCACAAAAAACCCTGTCAGAGGGGTTTTTGGCTTAATTCATGCATACCTGAGTAATCTTTCTGAATCCTGCTCTCTGACTCTCTGAGCAGATGCACTGCCCACCTCTGGAAAACGACTGAGTGGTAACATAGTGACATATTTTGCATCTCTATGTTACCACTAGGAAGTGCTAGAGGTGTCTGCACCGTCCCTGCAGAGAGAGCAGCTTACCTCTGGTAGAGTTGCAAACACACCCACACCCCTTCTCAAATCTCATAGCTGCTCCTGTTTTAGCAGCTGGAACCACTTTTTTTGCTGGAATTTTACTTTCTAAAATATCTCTTTGAAAAGGTCCGTTTGGGTGTATAGCTTACAGGATTTTATTCTACATTCCTAAAGAACAGCAGCTGGATCACTTCTAACAACAAAGATAATAAAATACTTTGTAATAGCCATTTATCAAGCTGCTTATGTGAACTTATAACAGCATTGTGTGGTTTATTAATTTATCTGTATCATCTCAGAATGTTCAGTAAACTGGTGAAAGTAACACCCATGGCTTTTTTATATACTGGGCGGGAAAGATCTGCTTACTGGACTCAATGGTTTGGGCTTCGTATAAAGTGCATGGGCTCCGTCTAAACCTGGTAGATCTAACAGCCTAACCAAGCTTTATAGACTCCAGTTTTTACAAATATTTTTTAAAAGAAACGCCCAAGCCCTTAATAAAACACAGTTTCATTGTGGTACCTGGTGCACTTCAAACTCACTGTCTGACTCCGGGTTGAGATAAGGCTCCCTCTGTTTTGCTCAAACAGTCAGAGCGACGCTACAATCACGGTGACGGGAGAGGAGAGGGCAGGATAGGATTAGAAATTAGCCATTTTACTTTGTGGTCCAACATTAACTCCAGGATACAAGTTAATTTTCTGGACAAATGAATTCTATACCAACGGTAACATTTCCTGTATATGTCTATCGCAGGAGTTGAAAGCTGTAAAATAGCATGATATAGGCCCTTTAACTACCAGGAGACTTAATTGCTGATGTTACACTTTGTGGTTTAAAGCTTAGGTAGGGTTTGAGAATAGTTAAACCAGCTACATCTCTGTGTGGATGTGGTCACAGATATTAGTGTAATATTTCATTGTCATGGCATGTTTTAACACAATACTTAAAAAGTGAAACATTGGTTGAACAATTAATTTTTTACTTACAGTAGCCTGGGAGCAAGTGTTCCATAATTTGGTATAGATCCTGTTTTAAATAGAGCTTCGAGGCAAAGCCAGTACCGTAAGGTCCATAGAAGTAACTGTGCTCAAAGTGACTGAACACATCACTAACTATGCGTCGCGTTCAGTGTTGGGTAGTAACATAATCATGTACCTGTAGTAAGTATTTAGAATACTGATTATGAGTAACTGTATTCCGTTACAGTTACTATTTTTAAACATGGTATTCTGAATACAGTTACTTTCGTAATACCATTTGAAAACTTGTGTGCTTTCCATTTTCCACCCGAAAGATAAAGAAATAAGTTTAGGGAAATGTGTGTCTCCAGGTTGTGTAGACTATCCCATAATACCCCTAAACATCATGCCGCAGAAACCATAGAGATCCTATGGCTGAAACACTCTCGACTTGCAAGCTCCAACATCAACGTGAGTTACCAGGTTTAGATCCGGAGCTGGAGGGATTGGAGCCACAACCACAGCCAAACAAACCTACTAGCACTGAAGGAAATTATGCATTCAATGGCGCTCTCTCGCAGTTCATTTTTTTCCAGTGATGCTAGATTTCTTTCGCGCATTCCTGACAAAAGCCTGACTAATGCCATGGTGGTTAAACAAGGGAAAAGATCAAATCTGGCATCACTAGTCATAGCCTTGCACCGCAATGCTTCTGGTGTCAAACTGCGAAGTATGCAGGCAAACTCCAGTGATTGCTGGAGCAGGTGTAACGGTGTGTCCACACTGAACGCTATAGGAGCGACTATAAAGTGCAACACACGCCTAGCTGTTCATGTGCACATTCGCACCTTGAAGCTTGTACAACGCAAACTGGTCGCGCTTAAAATATGGTATTTTCACACATGAACTGGCCTTCAGCAGAGCCGGGGCCAGAGTGCATCTGCGGTGGATTATGGACAGAGCTGACGGAGGACAGCGTGTTCGGCCCGGGCTTCAGCGGAACTGGGGCTACAGTGCAGCTGGCGGTGGATTATGGACCGAGCTGACGGAGGACAGCGTGGATTACGTGTTCGGCCTGGCCTCCCGTAGACCGGGGACCGCTGCACTGGGGGTTTGGTGAGCTACAGATACAGTCTAGCTACGGTGGAGGGATCCATAAACAGCAGCGAGCCTCTCATAAACACCGGCTCCTCGCCGCCTGGAGAACGTGACCTGCTCGCCCAGTTTGCGCCGTGAAGGTCCAAGCTTCGGCTGCCGAAACACCAACTACATTTCTGAGCAGCTGTCCATCTGTCTGCGGTTCGTAAAAGTTTATAATATTTGAGCAGCGTGGGACGTGGTGCGGGAGCTGCTAGCAGGAAACCAGGTGAGGAGGCCGTTTCAAGGCTGACTTCTAAGCTGAGACGTGCTTTTACAGCAACAACGGCTCTTTTAAGAGCCACCCACAAACCTCTTAAGAGCATTCCTGTCTAAATAGTTGCGTTTTGTATTTCTGTCTCTGTATAGCAAACTGCTTGTGTCATGTAGCTCGGGGTGATTAGCCACAATGTTTATCAGTATTTCCTCCATGTCCTGCTGAGGCTGTGACTGCATGACAGTCAAAGAATCACTGAAACTCTGTCCCCTGATTGGTTGTCGCAGCTCAATTTGACGCTGGAGTTCAGATTTTTCCAACTCGAGCGATAGACGCCATGAGTGCCAATGCACAAAATGCACCACATAAAAAGCAGCACAAATTTTCCATCGTAGCTGTAGCGCAAATTGTTCACGCAAATCAGGCAGAAAAGCTTTTTCACGACCCAAATCTGCTTCTGAAGTGTCGCGGGACCCCAAGTCGCGCTTCATCGCGCTCCTCCATTGATTTTACATGTAAACCTGAAGCTCTAGTCGCTCCTATTGCGTTTGGTCTGGAAACACAGTTAGTCTGTATCAATTAATGAAGCGGCATATTCGTATTACCACGTAAAATATTTTTTGCAGAGGTTATTGATGATCCAAGTGGGAAAGTTCTTACATTTTTGTGTAAACTTTTGATGGCGGGTCTCAAGAAACTACACCGCTGCACATCAACAATATCAACAACAAACTAGATACAATGCATCCGGCTGGTCAGCCTTTCAAGGTATATGAAAGTTGCTAAAAAATTAAAAGACACAGCAACGATTTATAAAAACAAAACAAAATCCTCTACCACTGTTTTTTTTATTTTTTTATTATTATTTGGCAGGGCCTGTGTAGTGTTAGTTAGGTAATTTCTCACAGTTACAGTGTCGGTGTTGGTTGAATCTGACATGATGTTAGCTTGATTATGTGATGTCGTGATGAGTTTCCCAAAAATTTTGGCTACAAGGATAAAAGCTTTCCATTTGGACTGCAATGAATGTCAATTTCCAGCACTTGGTATATATATATTGTATATTTATAACAGAACGTTGCAAATACCCTAATTGGCTGTGGCTGATAAACAGCTAAACTTCATTTCAAATGACTAAATATAAAATCTAACAAAATGTACAGAGACATTGCTGCTAAAAACCAGTTTGTCTGTTTGGTCCCTGAGAGGTAGCAGTGTTGTGCCAAAAATAAGTAAATAGTTTATTTTTTCCCAGTCAGTACCTAATGTTTAGTATTAATATGTCCTCTGTTTTCCTGCAGGAGTAGCTACCAGTGCATTTTGTGACATTTAAAGTGGACCTGGCATGAAACCTGCATTTTTTGAGGTTTTTGATCATAAATTTGAGTTCCCCCAGCCTGCCTACGGACCCTAAGGGGTTAAAATTACTGATAAGTCTTCCCTTTGTTATATCTGCCTACATAGTGAAATTAGCACTCAGAAACGGGCTGTTTGGCAGTTCGGCATATGACGACACGTTTCGGCATTTTACGTGTTGAGTTCCAGCCAATTACCCACTTCCCCGAACTACACCCTCGAAGTCCCTCCCTCCACG
This sequence comes from Apricaphanius iberus, assembly GCA_028564705.1. Lineage (NCBI taxonomy): Eukaryota > Metazoa > Chordata > Actinopteri > Cyprinodontiformes > Aphaniidae > Apricaphanius > Apricaphanius iberus. Next base: position 10,981 of record JAPXFQ010000227.1, on the reverse strand, counting down.
GCACGGAGAGCTACGCTAACAGGCAAACAACAAACCAACAGTACGGAGTCCAGACCGCATCCAAACTGCACTGTACCTGGGTGTACAAAAGAGAACATAAATCTTTTTGTCCTGCCCACTTCTGAGCCACTGAAAAGTTTGTGGATAGATTTTATGTAAGCAGGGAATGTGCTCGACCAACTACTGAAGGGCGTGGTAGTTTGTGGCAAACATTTCTAGGACGACTGTTTTCCAACTTGGGACAATACAGCAGTGGATTTGTAGATCGTCTTAAACTTCTACCAGGATTAATACCAACTCTCCATGAACCAGCAAATATGCTTACTGTACAAGTAAGCATATTTCCTCAATAATGTCCTTCAGCTGTTAGTAGACATTGTAGCATTGTTTGAATTTTTCGCTTTTCAATTAGCTTCAAAGCTAACATTCAGAATTAGCTTCACAGCTAATACCCAAGTTTGTTTATGTAGCATTGGTGCTAGTATGCTTTTTATTGTATTAATTCGAAATATGGTTAGAGACTCATTGAGCACAGAAGCGCATAGCCTAGGCCCCGCCCTCCGAAACCCGGTCGTTCTGTGCTAATGCTCACAGAAGGGCTACATCGTCACACCTGCAATTCTACGACAAGGCTGAATTACGGCAAGCAATCCTTTGATATAGTATTAAGGTACTTAGAGTGTGGCTTAAAAGGGCCCAAACGTTGCGGGGGAATGCCAGTTGTACTTCAATAGTCTTAAATGCTGCTTTTAATGGGAAGTATTCCAAGTAGGCAAGGCAAGGCAAGGCAATTTTATTTCTATAGCACACTTTCAACACAAGGTAATTCAAGGTGCTTTACATGATTCAGTGATAATGAAACCACATGATTACAAAGCATATAAGTTTAACAGTAATCAATCAGTAAGAAAAGATATTGTAAGGAACAAATCCACGTAATTAATACACAATCACTTAAAAATAAAGCTAAAAGATAGAATAAAATATAGAAATTAAAACGACAACAATAAAATAATATAAAGATCAAATGTTTACAAAAAAAAAAAAAAAAGCAGTTACTCATAAGCAAGTTTAAATAGATACGTTTTAATTTTAGACTTAAAAGAGTTCAGTGTCTCTGCAGCTTTACATTCTCCTGGTAGTTTGTTCCAGAGATGAGGAGCATAGAAACTGAAAGCTGCTTCTCCATGTTTGGTTCTGGTTCTAGGGACGATCAGTAAATTACAGCTGGAGGACCTGAGTGATCTGGATGGTTTGTACCATGATAGCAGATCTCTAATGTACTCAGGTGCTAAACCATTCAATGATTTATATACCAATAAAAGCACTTTGAAGTCTATTCTCTGAGCTACAGGGAGCCAGTGTAAGGACTTTAGAACTGGGGTGATGTGTTCTACTTTCCTAGTTTTAATGAGAACACGAGCAGCAGCGTTCTGGATCAGCTGCAGCTGTCTGATTGATTTTTTAGGTAGACCTGTGAGGATACTGTTACAGTAATCAAGGCGGCTAGAGATAAATGCATGGATGAGTTTTTCTAGGTCTCCTTGTGTCATCATTCCTTTAATCCTAGAAATGTTCCTCAGGTGATAGAAAGCTGACCTTGTTATTGTCTTTATGTGACCCTGGAGGTTCTGGTCTGAGTCCATTATTACACCTAGATTTCTGGCCTGGTCAGTAGTTTCTAGTTGGACCAACTGAAGCTGTTTACTGATATTTAATCGATCTTTTTTGGGTCCAAAGAGAAGCACTTCAGTTTTGTTTTTGTTCAGTTGTAGGAAATTATGGGACATCCAGCTGTTAATTTGCTCAATGCATTTATTGAGGATTTGGATGGGTTCAACATCACCTGGTGACACTGAGATATAAAGCTGAGTGTCGTCAGCATAGTTGTGGTATTTAACATGGTTGGCGGTTATAATCTGGCTAAGCGGAAGCATATAGATGCTAAATAGGAGGGGCCCCAGGATGGAGCCCTGGGGGACCCCACATGTTATTTCTGTGTTTTGTGATGAGAACTGGCTAACTGATACAAAGAAGTTCCTGTTCTTGAGGTAAGATGTGAACCAGTCGATTACTGTACCAGAGAGTCCGACCCAGCTCTCTAGACGTTCCAGTAATATATCATGATCAACAGTGTCAAACGCCGCACTGAGGTCTAACAGTAACAGCACTGTTGTTTTTCCATGGTCAGTATTTGTACGGATGTCATTAAAAACTTTGACGAGGGCTGTCTCTGTGCTGTGGTATCTACGAAAACCAGACTGATAAACATCAAGGCGTTTGTTCATTGCTAGGAAGCTGTTTAGCTGCTGGAACACAACTTTTTCAATAATTTTACCGATAACTGGGAGATTAGAGATTGGTCTGTAGTTTTGCATCAAAGTGCTGTCTAGGTTCTTCTTCTTTAGTATTGGTTTGATAACTGCTGTTTTTAGGGCTTTGGGGAAAACACCTGATAGGAGCGATGAGTTAACTATTTTGATAAGATCCATTCTGATGGATGGGATGACCTTTTTTAGAAAATTTGTTGGTAAGATATCTAAGCAGCAGGTGGCAGAGCTTAGTTTGTCAATAATTTCATCAAAGCTTGATTGATTTATTGTTTGGAAGTGAGTCATTTTCTCTGGGTGAGTGTTAGTTGGGCTCATAGTTGGTACTGGGGTTTGAACTGATGTACTGATTGATCTTCTGATGTTCAAGATCTTTTGAGTGAAGAAGGTGGCAAAATCATTACAGGCCCTGGTGGAGTTTAGTTCAGGGGGTATTGTCACTGGAGGGTTAGTTAGTCTCTCCACTGTAGAAAATAATGTCCTAGCGTTATTGCTGTTTCTGTGAATAATCTCAGAAAAGAATGAATCCCTTGCACCCTTTAAGGTTACTTGATACTTGTTCAGTCTCTCTTTATAAATCTCATAATGAACCTGGAGTCGAGTTTTCCGCCATTTTCTCTCGGCGCGCCGGCACTCTCTTTTTTCATAACATACCAGTGGATTGATTCTCCACTGAGACTTCTTTTTGCTAGAGACAGTTTTAACCTTAAGTGGCGCAATCGTATCCATCACGTCTGAGACTTTGGATATAAAATCATCTGTCAGTTTATTTACTTAGTGTGTGCTAGTGGATGTTGGCGATTCAGACAAGGTTGGAGTGTACATCAGTTTAAAGTTTTCAGCTGAATTTTCTTTAAGGAAGCGTTTTTTAACATTGGATTTACTCTGATTAGGTATGTTTTCTTGGATGGTGCTTTGAAATGAGATGCAGAAATGGTCAGATAATGCTATATCCCTTACAGCAATGTTAGAGATATTTAAGTCTTTGCTAATAAGTAGGTCCAGAGTGTGTCCTCGGTTGTGCGTTGGCTCGTTAATGTGTTGGCTTAGGTCAAAGTTATGAAGGGCGTCATATAGTGCTTTTGTTCCGCTATCTTGGGGTTTGTCAGTATGAATGTTGAAGTCTCCCACAATTGCTATGTGGTCATAGTCTAGACATATTGCAGAGCAAAGGTCATTGAAGTCGTTATAAAAGTTTGTGTTAAGTTTTGGTTTTGGTGGTCTGTATACGTTTACAAATATGACTTTGTTTGTGTCATTTGTTTCAGTAGCTAAATATTCAAAAGTGTTGAATTTTCCTAGTGATACTTTTTTAAAGTTTAAGGAATCATGAAAAACTGTGGCCAAACCACCCCCCCTTTTATTTTTCCTGGTCTCACTAATGAAGTGATAATTAGTTGGACAAGTCTCTATTAATACATTTTGTTCTGTATTTTCATCTAACCAAGTATTTAGAACACAGTACCAGAATTCAGTAAAGTAATGGAATACGCTACGAAATACATTTTAAAGCAGGTTTTCAGTATCCTGTAACTAAATAACTTTGCAAAGTATTCTTCCCAACACTGGTTGCATTTTCCCAGTGGTGCACCAAAAACAAATTCCAACCAGTTCTTCTTCAGCTCCTCTTCTGTAGGTAAAAAAAAAAAAAAAGTCTACAATTTCTGTGTTATCTCAACAAATACTGAACGTGTTCTGCCATGTTGTAGCATTGCTAACCGTTGCTGCCACCATGTGGGCAATCCCATTCAAAATGACATTCGATAGAATGGCTTTTTTAGACTCAGGCATTTTCTGGTGTATTTTCTTTTTTTTAACTGATGCAGGGAATTGAGTTTGGAGAAAATATTCACATGCAGCATGCTTATACAACTCAGAGTCACTGCTGGTGTAAAAAAGTTTTTTCCTAATTTTCAGTGAAGAAGCCCTTTAAGTTTTGGGAGGGTGTTTTCCCACAATGACCTACTGCATTGAATCCAGAGAGCTGGCTTCCTAAGTTGACGAAGAGAACAATAAGGATCGGCTGCCTGTAGCTCCCTTTCTGGAAGAAATCCCGGACGCTGACTCCAGTTTTGGTGTGTGAAGCCTCTTCCTTCATTTCCTCCAGCTCACAGGATACTTTCTCAGCATGCCCTCTCAGTCTCAGCAGGGCTGCAGGATGAAAATATTGTACTTTTAGACCTGATGTAATTTGCTTCTAAAAGTGGTTTAGAAGAATTTCTGTTTTTAATGATTTAAGTTTGTTCTGTCAATATAATCTAGTTACCTAGTTACAATCATAAGTAATCTAAAAACACGCTTTAAGGGGTTTGCTTTTACATCTAATAAAAATTATTTCTATATGTTAAAATCTGGTAAATATAATCTCAGTTAATGAACTGATCATCAGATGAATCCTTGGACACCGAATAATTCGGTTGCCTGTGGGTAGTAGCTGTATGAGTTAAATTATTCATCTTTAAGGACCCACTCCCAGATTTTTTCATAGAGCTGTTCATGTTCTCAAAGTTTATAGTGATGAGTTTCCCACACAATTTTAATTGAAATTAAAACTATAAACTGGGTTGTTACAACATCTTAATTCAATACAGAAAGTAGGTTTCATTCAACTTTGGTGAACTTATTGCAAATATGACAAACAAGCCTCACTTGTTTGTTCTTTTTCTAACAGTTCTATTAAATATTTAACATGGCTGCAGCAGTGTCTGACAGATAACTGTTGGGTTTTTAAAAATTATTTTCACGGTTTGAAACCCTTTTCAGTTTGCATTGACCTGTAGTGTAAGAAAGGCTGATGACTGTTTAAAATGTGCTCGCAGTAGATTGATGGAGCCCAAATTGTTTAGAACAGCCCTCAAAACACCTCCCATTTCAAATGCTGTTAACAGCTGCTTCTAAAAGCTAATTTCTCCTGTCTTTCTGTCTTGGCATTTATTTATTCTTTACATAAAAATTAATTTACATAATCAGCATGGGTAGAAATTTAAATTCCATGCAGAAAGACACGAAGCAAGGATTTGAGCCCTTCTTGATACAGGACGATAATTCTAGTCCAGCTAAATAAAACGGACACTGAGAATTTACTTCTGTCCCACACTGTTTCATTTTCCCATAATGAGATGACATAATACAGCTGAAACTAGATATTTAAACAAACTGCAACAGAATCATATTTTTTTCTCATTCTCGAATTAAATCAGCTTAAAAATGTCCTGGTTTAGGTCAAATAGATTATGAATTACACTATTTTCTAGAATTTAGCTATATTTGATTTTCAGGGTTGGTTTGTTGTTTATTTTTTATGTTCAAATCAAGAATTTTAACACATTTATTTACATTCTAACACAATCGTTGTTGAACTTAATTAAATCACCCTGGCGTCATGTTTATTGTCATTATGCATTTGGGTGAACAAAATGTTAAGCTTGCCATTTAAAAAATACAGAATCGTGAAAGTGGATGTACTTCTAACTGTGACATTAATGTCTATCCTTATCAATTGTTGCTCTGGAATTGAAATAATTTATTTGATTTACTAATTAAGCGTAACGAGGAAGAAGCGCTATAGTGGGACCCACCAGCTTCTGCTTTCATTTCCTCTCCCTGGTTTATAAGGAGGTAGCGTGGACTTTCAGGGCAAAAAGGCAAAACCAGATACTGGATCATGGCCGGTATAAGAGACAGGGACAGCATCATCGCCCAGTTACTCTTTGTCCCAAGTGTTGTTTCCAGACCAGCCACCTATGGCAAACCACACAGACATTATTTCATGCCTTTACCAAAATATTAGTTTGTAAGGGACTGTAAAAAAAAAAAACAGGCCAAACTTACACATTAGTACACAGTGAGCTCTACAGAACATGCTAAGCTATCTAAACAAAAGTGGCACTGTACTTACCATCCCAATCAGAGTCCCCAAGGTTAATGATACTTGGTTGAGTGTGGCAAAGGCTCCTCTCAGATTAGTAGGGGAAAGTTCCTGGATGTAAAGCGGGTTGAGACTCATCACAAGACCGCAGAACAGGCCAAACACCATGCGTCCCAGGATGAGAACCTCAAACGATTCACTGACTTTAGAGGCAAACATAATAGACGCTGCTGCCACTGACAGACAGTTAGCGATTAGGATGGAGTTACGTCTGCATAAGGAGAACAAAAACAAATACTAATCTAGATTGTAGACATTCTACTTCTTTATGATTGCTTTCTACATTTCTTACCTCCCATATGAATCTGCCAGGTATTTAACGCCAAGAGAGCCCAGCAGAGCTCCAAAGTCCTTAATACTGACAGAGAGTGACCATAGCAAAGTCAGGCTGTGATCTGTCATTGACTCGTTGTGTCTGGCTCTCCATGTGCAGTTGAAAAACTCTTCAATGATCTGAAGAGTTATTATCAGTAATAACGGAAAGGTTATGTAACAGTAGGCAGTAGAACATTGGCTGAGCAACTTACTGTAATACTGATATGCAAATGTATTTTTAGAAAGCAAAAAAAGCTCATGGCAATGTAAGTATTGCAGTTTGACCACAAGGTTGAGGTTGTAAAGAATATTTGTGGTGTTGGTGTATGTTTAGTAGAGTAAAACCCTTCCATCTGGGGGGAACACATTTAGAGCTGATCCCTAGAGGCTTAGGAAACAGTTACCTTTATTAGGCTGTGTGATATTTGTTTAACAGTCAGCTTGCTCTCTGGCTTTTATATAGTATTCCCAAGACTTTGCTGACCACTGTCTGACCATCTGGGTTTCTCGAAGGCCCATGATTTTTTTCTTTATTGAACAGAATATAACTTATGCTGTACTTTTTACTACATTACCATTTATAAAGACTATTCATACGACAAAGATGCAGAACATAAAAAGAGAAATGTAACAAAGTGTTGAAGATATAACTCACATTAGCTCACAATAATCATGACACTGTTACAAACTCAATTTTGATTTTCTTTTAATTAAGGCAGAACCATTTGGGACAGTGTGTCCCTGAAGTCTTATAAAATGGTAAAAAACTATTATTAATATTAATATTATTATTATTGTTGCAAGCAATTATTTCTTATTCATTCTGAAATCCTGGTTCTAAATACAGTAGTTTGTTAAATTCTCCTTTCACAGTAACGGTTTCGTTAAGCTAAATCATGACAAAAGCTTGATTTCAACTTGAACAGATTTTATTCCAAAGTCAATCACTTCTGATTTCACTCATAATATTGTATGCCAATGAACAGATACATCATATAGTAGGCTTTCACCTCCCTGATCTGCTTTTACCTTGGCTGGAGCGTTGACGTTTCCGGTGTGGTAGCCAATCTGCAGGGGCCCGAGCACTGCTCCCAGGACGGAGGTCAGGAGAGTTGCTGTCAAATAGCTCTGAAACAATAAGCACCTACTTTATATTGCCATTAAGTTAGTCAGATATGTTTCTTGAAGATTAAAAATGTTCCATCATGTTGTTTTTGTTTTTCTTTTAACAGAAAATAGGTATAAGACAATACCAATAAATATACATGTATACTTCTACAAAATTAAAATTCACATGAATCCAAGCATTCCAGTTTGTAACTACTAGCTGTTACAGCAAGTAATGGGTATCCGTCAAGGGTATTTTAAGGGTGAAAAATCTCATTCTTGATGTTTAATAGAAGAAAATTAATATTAAAACCAAACCTTCTTGGATGCCATCTGTTGGAATGAGACAGAATTTCTCTTTTAGAAAGCAGGTGCTTTAATTGTCTTCTGATTTTAGTTTTCTAGAAATTGACAGAAGATAAGCATTGGATATTATCAAAAATTTCTTCACAGTAATCTTTAAAAAAATAAACATGCTTTCTTGTAATTTTTTCAGGTGCTGTTGAGAAATACAGTAGTTTTTCAGTTTTTTTTTTAAGTTTTTTAGTTATTTTCATTACCTTATTGTTTTTTTCTCTTTTGTGATTTTCTTCACTCGCATTGAGTCTGGATTTAGTATCTGACCTTGGCAGCACATTGAGCAATACTTAGATCAACATCATTTCATGTGATTTTATGTGATGGAATTAAAATGCACAATTTAAAAAGTAGAAAAAATGTGATGAGTGGTTGTCAAAATGATAAAAAGTATATGGAGAATGGTTTATGTTTGTTTTCAAACCAGCTAGTCTGGAAACTTTAAACCCCTCTGATAAAAAACCCGAAACAATGTTCCCCAGTAGCATGATCAGCGATATCTGCTCTGATCATACTTGATGAAATGACAGTTCACTGTTCAGTATCTTCCACATCCTGACTTTGACTGTGGCAACTTATATTGTACAGAGGAGCATATCAAATTTATACCACAGACTGTCACATAAAAGCTGTAACACATAGACATTTCTTGTTTCAAAATCATGAAATGAAAATACATTTAAGTAAAATAAAATAAAAAATTAATTTTGCATTAAAACCTTTATAAACTGCTTTATTTAGAAACAGAAACAAAAGAAAACCTGACTCATGACCTGCCATCATTTACTTCATTTTATGTTATTCACATTATGGTTTTGTTGCTATTTGTCATTGATTCAACATAGGAAATGAGGAAAAAACTTACCTGGGCAGTGGACTGAAGAACCTGTCGTTTTATCAAGAAGCCCAAAGAGAGTTAATCTGGATGAATCTCCCAAGTGACAAACTAAATATGATTTCGGTTTTAATAAGCTATGAATTAATCTTTCATAACTATTTTCTAACTGTTGTAAGGGGCACTGATCCCTTCTTTTTCCCTGAGTTTCAGAAATGACAGAACATTAGAGAATACACAGTTTGGACCAGCGAGTCCACTTACAAAATCACACCCAGTCGACACATTTGGAGCAGACCTGGTAAAACGGTTCCTGTGGGCCTCTTCTGCTTTCCAGCTGACAGAGGATTTGTTAGTGTGAATCAAAAGCTACAGTTATGTTTTGGAAGAGGAAAAAAAAAAACTGTTCTGAGGTCAGAGCTGAAAATGAACTTGGGGCACAGAGAAGGCATTCTAGATGGAAAAAAAACTGTCTTTAGGATAAGGTGTGTGCGCTTGTATGGGTGAGGGGGGGTAGTTTGTCACAGTCGGATTATAATGTGGGCTAAAATGGGAACTCTAAGAGCACTTCATGGCCACACATAATTACATCTCTTTCTAATAATACTGTTCTCTATAACACTCATTAACAATGCCAGAGCTGGAATAAATCAAAAAGATCATTTCTTAGAAAAAGGGCTAAATAATCCAAGGACCAACAAATGTTAAAATTAACACCTGCTTGTAACCCTCCTAATTGTCAGTCAAGTACATAGGCAATTGCACGTAGTGCTGAGCAATTAATCGAACTGTATTCGAAATCACAATATCAAAAAGCTTGATCGCGATAATTGCATGGTGAGTAATAATTATTATGCCAAATGACCCATTCGAACAACGCAATCGAACCCCAACCCTAACAAATTTTTAAAATACAGATTTGCTTGTGTGCTTTATATCACTGTAATGCTGCATGACCTTCGTACTATTGAATTCAAGGTAACAAAATGGTAGTCGGACACCCTCTTTCTGGATTTTAAACTACAGAGCAGAATGGTTTTGTTAATTACAACACATTGTTCAGGTCCTGAAGTAGCAATGCAATCTTTGTACTGACACAGGATTAAATTCTCTCCTTGTACAGAACATTGTGGTTTAGAGTGTGTTGGTGCACTGCATCTTGATGGGATATTCAAACCTCTCATTCACTATATGAAATTATCAAACTTCTGCCATTTAGTTTATTTTATAAGAATGTTTACACTAAGTACAAATTTTATGTGAACATATTAGGATGCAATTACAGATCCACAGATTACATAAAAATGACTACTCCCTTAACACTTCCCAGGGTTCATAACACAAGGGAATATGAATATTGCTTTTATGTGTAATTTCCCAATGCAATTAAAAAGTAAAACGAACTAAACATATGGTCATAAAAATGTTCTTGAATACATGCATATGATTGAAAAAAATGTACCTCTTTAAAACAGTGTTATATATTATGTTTAAAAAAACTATACAAAGCCGTGTAAAAAAATCTCTGAATACGTACAAACATAAATAAAAAAAATTGAATAACCGAACAGTGAAATAGAGCAAAGTAAAATGTAAATATACTACAAAACAAAATCACAACAGAAGCAACAATTAATGGTAGCTGTTGAGGTATTTCTCAAATATTGGGATGATGTGTTTTTTAAGTCTTTTTTTCATGGTGAGCCCGCTCTCTATCCTCATTTTTTAGCTATATCAGTCACGATTGTGGAGGACACCTGTGCCGTGCCACAGGGACCCCTTGGTCCAGACAGGGCAAAAAGAAACAACCAATTAATTTCACGATGTGGGCCTGAGGGACTACATGATGGCCAGGCACGCCAGCCAAGTCCCCAGGGCCTACAAAATTGGAGGTCTTCAGGCAGCACATCTTGACATTCATGTTTTTCACAAGGACAGCAAGCCATGAAGATTTCGTGAGACGCATGAATGAGTATCCAACACATCTGGCGGGCGTGGGCATCCCACCGTGTGTGAGACCGTGGATTGTAACTAATATGTGAGTACCTTACAGTAAGCCTTTATGACTATCCAGTATGACCAATTAGGTTAGTTTTAATATTAATGCAT
>JAPXFQ010000226.1:0-30487 GCA_028564705.1 Apricaphanius iberus | reverse complement strand
AATCTCTGTGTTTTTATGTGTCATACAAAAAAAATAAATAAAAATAAAGGCCCTTTAAGAAACGAAGAAGAAGAAGAAGAAGAAGAAGAAGAAGAAGAACCGATCATAGATCGAACTCCAATCGGGGGGGAAAGGTTAGTGTTAATACAGAAATAACATTGTCTAATGAATGCTAGGGTTATTTTTTAAGCATAACAACATTACATAATACCCAATCCTTTTTCACATCGCACAGAATCACAGGTGGGGAACGACAGCGACAGAGAATCAAACGCAGGAGAGCCTGGTTAGTGTTAATACAGAAATAACATTGTCTAATGAATGTTTGGGGTATTTTTTAAGCATAACAATATTATTTAATGCCCAATCTTTTTTCACATCGCACAGAATCACCGGTGAGAGACGAGGCAGAACCATGTGAGGAGGAGGAGGAGGAGACGATCCCTGGTTAGTGTTAATACAAAATAATGCTATCTAATTAATTTAATAAATGTCTGTGTTATTAATGTTGTTTTTGTTAATCGATAGCGGAGTTGAACGAGCAGTCAGGAACAGCAACAGACCCTACGCGTAGAGGTACCGTAATTTTTTTTTTTTTTTTAAATATCACGACTGTGTGTGTGTGTGTGTGTGTGTGTCATTTTTATTATTATTAGGAAGGCAAAGGTGGAGACAGAACAATCTGAACAGAAGGAGAAGGAGAAGAAGAGACATCTTATGGGCACAGTGTGTTTTGGAAAGAGCATTTGTCAGTATGAACCGGATGACTGCAATGTGTTTGCGGATAATGAACCATTTGTGAGTAAATGTGTTTTCTTTTAAAGAAAAAAACAAAAGACGTTGTTGATCGGACACTGCTTTAAAGTAATAAAAACAAGATGGCACACCGTGAGTCCGTTTCACAGGATTCTGACCTTTTAGATGATATATGTGCTTTACTAAATCAACATGGAACTAGCGCTCCATTAACCGACGGTCCGCATGAGGCCTCTCAGGATACCACGGGGTCGATTTCGACCGAGTCGGCCCTAAACTCTCCCGCTGCAGGGTTGGTCTTCTTAAGCGAAGCCGCTGCTCGGATCCCATCACCGCAAAATGCCTCGGTCCAAATAGCCACCCCACAAAATGCAGAAACGCTCACTTTCGTTTCCGATGATGTTTTACAAAATACAAACGATCATTTGTTGAGTCTACAAATTATTAACGAATGTATTAGAGAGTTACATTATGAGGAACCGATAGGCCTGCGTTTGCTGAGAGAGATCGTTTCTGATATACCACCGCTCTGTGCAGAAACAAATACATCCGTTTCTGATAATGATATAGATCAGAATGAAATAAATATTTTACAAGAACAGAGTGTTAGAATTGGAGTCGCAGGTACACAAACTCAAAATGGTTGTGTGATTTTTTCTGATGATCAAATTACAGGATCCCCACAGACCCCAACGCAGCCGGACGTAGCAGCTAATATAACACTGACAGGGGGTGCGGTTACACATCCGTCGCAACAGACAGACCATAATGACCAGATCATTGAACGGCCAGCTTTTAACAACGTTGAAATTAGACATGATTTGGTCATGCCTGTGTTACAGCAACCAGATTTAGCATTATTCTATAGAAATGTCATGGGTCAATTAGCTGGTTTGGCGGACAGAATTACCGGGGTTGTGAATATGAGTGACTTTTTTCAGATCGAGTTGGTTACAGATCAACAGCGTCATCATAGAACGTTTACAGTTGACACACAGGGTATTTTAGACCATTTTGCAACATTTCTGGAAGAGGTTGTTCAGTCCAACATGGAGATCTGTGCCCACGAGGGTTTACAATTTATCATTCAGATCATCAACAATCCACGTGGAGGGGCATTGGGGAAAAGGAGAATACAGTCGTTGCTGGATGATGAGTTAATTAAGAAAAAACGTAGACATTTGTATGTCGTAAATAACCGTCATGACCAGATTTGTTTCGCCATTTGTCTTGCTCATGTATTAAACCCCGGTTGTACAGACCAGGATGCAGTGATGCAGGGGGGGATTTTACAGGAAAGAGCTGGTCTCTCAAAGCAAACACCTGTGGCATTTTCTGATGTCGGGAGATTTGAGCGATTAATCAACAGAAAAATTGTGATATTCCACAGAAACAATCCAAAAAGAATGTTACAAAAGTTTGAAACAGACTTTTCTGATAGAACAAACACCGTGTTCCTTTTTTTACACCAAAACCATTATTTCGGAATCAAAAATTTAAAAGCATTCATTGGATCAAAAAACATCTGTTCACACTGGTTACTTGCATTCGAAAAACCAGAACGTCATTTTTGTGGAGGTTTTTGCCCCGTTTGCCGGGGAACTGATTGCAAACAGTTACAAAGACGATTTGTAAAATGCACAGATTGTCAGCAGTTGTGTTTTAATGCGATGTGCTTTCAGAAACACAAGATCCCCGTCGGTGGCGCCAGCTTATGTCAGTTAAACAAAAAATGTCCCGATTGCGGTTGCACGTATAGAAATTCTGATGCTGTGCACCAGTGTGCAAAACCTACTTGTCGCATATGTAAGACGCAATTAGAGAAGGGTGAAAGAGAAGATCATTTATGCTACATACAAACGGCATCTGTGGACACAGAACTAAACAAAAAATGCTGTTACTATGATGTGGAAACTTTTTTATCGGACGATAAAAAACACATACCTTATCTGGTATGTATGAAGACAGATGATGGTAGAGAGAAGTCTTTCTACGGATTGTCTTCAGTGCTTGATTTTTTATATTACATTAGGAGACCTGCTTTTTACAATTACACTTTCATCGCCCATAACGCCAGAGCCTTTGACTCATATCTGTTATTAGAAACAATGACAAGGGTTGGTTTATCCCCACAGATTCTTATGCAAGGTGCCAAGATTTTGTGTTTCACAGAACAGTATTACCGTTTGAAATTCATAGACAGCTTATCTTTTGTTGCTGCGAAGTTGTCCAAGCTCCCAGCTGCTATGGGGTTCCCGGAAATGACCAAGGGCTATTTCCCACACAGATTCTCATCAGAGGCAAACCTAGATTACAGAGGCGTACACCCTCCTGCAGAATATTATGATGTCAACCAAATGTCACCGCGTGAACAGGAGACGTTCAATGCATGGTACAGCTCTGTGTCGGGCAATGTATTTGACTTTAGAGAACAGGCCATTTTCTATTGTCTGACAGATGTGCGTATCCTGTACGAGGCCTGTAAAAGATTACGTGATGAGTTCTTCGTTGATGGGAATATTGATCCATTCAATCAAATAACCATTTCGTCTGCATGCATGCGTGTCTTTCAAGCCAATTATCTACAGCCTGAAACACTGGCCATACCATCTCCGACAAATTACAATGATCAGTGTAAACGTTTTTCGTCGTCGTCGATTATGTGGTTGGAGTACATGGCTGCTAAACAAAATATAAAAATATCACATGCCCTTAATGGAGGCGAGCGTAAAATAGGAGGGTTTTTTGTGGACGGTTATGCCGAAATACAAGGGGATAAACAATGTTACGAATTCTTGGGGTGTTTTTACCATGGGTGCCCCGAACATTGCTACCCATACGCAGAACACCCTTTCTTTAAAAAACTAAATGGGGAAATTTATGCGGAAACCATGGAGAGATTGCAAACGTTGGAAAACCAACACAACGTTAAAGTTGTGAGCATATGGGAACACGAGTGGGGAGAAATGTGTAAAACAGATCCAGCCGTCATCCGATTTCTGTCCAGTTACCAGACAGCCGAACCGCTAGAACCCCGCGCCGCGTTGTATGGAGGTAGGACGTCAGCTGTGCGTTTAAGACACAGTGCAGCTCCCGATGAAAAAATTCTGTACGTAGACGTGACCTCGCTTTATACATTTGTAAACGCAACGAAAACGTACCCCATAGGCCATCCTGTCATCATCAGAGAGAATTTTTCCGCACCTACAGAGTACTTTGGTCTCATTAAAGCAGTTGTGTCGCCCCCTAGGGGTCTGTTTTTCCCAGTGTTGCCTTCAAAAATAAATGGAAAATTGGTTTTCACTCTGTGTCGCACCTGTGCATCGATAAATAATCAGACGGAGTCCTGTAACCACGATACGACAGACAGAGCGTTAGAGGGTACATGGGTCACTGTGGAATTCAATGAGGCATTAAAACATGGTTATACGGTGGACAAGATTATAGAGGTATGGCATTTTGAAAAAAAAAGTGACAAAATTTTCACCGACTACATACATGCGTTTCTAAAAAGAAAACAGGAAGCATCTGGTTTCCCAGAAGGGGTTGTCGACCAGGAAAGCCGGGAGAAATACATCAGAGATTTTGAGACGAACCAAGGGATTCGTTTAGACCCCTCTAAGATCTGTGTAAATCCAGCAAAGAAGCAGGTTGCCAAACTATGTCTGAATAGTTTATGGGGGAAATTTGGACAGAGAAATGATTTGACGCATACTTCCATCATCAGAGAATCAGATGAGTTTTTACAAATCATGTTTTCTGGTATGTACGATATATCATATCTCCATTTTTTTGACACAGGTGCTGTTATGCTGCAATGGAAGTATGATAAAAAATACAGACCCCCTCCAAACCGTACTGGCAACGTCTTCATAGCGGCGTTCACAACCGCCTATGCGCGCCTGGAGCTTTATAAGTACATCCAAAAACTACAAGAACGAGTTCTTTATATGGACACCGACTCTGTAATCTACACTGTAGGAAAAAACGAAGACACATTGGAAACCGGTAACTATCTGGGTGATTTAACCGACGAATTGCCTGCTGCTGAGACCATACAGGAATTTGCTGCAGCCGGGGCTAAAAGCTACGGCTACCAGCTAAGACACAGTAAAAAAACTGTTTTGAAAGTCAAAGGGATCACGCAAAACATCCAAACGGCAGATGCTGTAAACTTTGATTCTATCAAAGATCTAGTGGTAGGTTATTTAAACAACGAGCGAAAAGAATTACGTACATGTCAAAACACCATTAGACGTGATAAAAGCGGTTTTCACCTAACAAACGCCTCATTTGATAAAAAAATTAAAGTTGTATTCGATAAACGACGTCTTTTTTCAGACGGTAAAACGTTACCGTTTGGATATTAAAAAAAGAAAAGAAAAAAAAAAAATGGATGAAGTTAAATTTGATACCAGATTTAAAACACCCTTTTCCTGTCTAATAGCTGGTCCAAGCGGGTGTGGTAAATCAATGTTTGTGAAAAATGTTTTGGAAAATTGCATGCAAGTTTTGGATTCTGTACCTGAAAACGTGGATTGGATTTACACCTCGTTTCAACCTATGTACAGTGAATTGCAAAAGATCAATAAAGCTGTGAAATTTGTAAAAGGACTTCCTGATTCTTTCGAGGACGAAGACCTCTTCCCTGATCATCAGACACACCTTGTTATTCTGGATGATGTGTTGTTTCAGGCTTCTGAAAGCCCAGAGGTTGTAAAGATTTTTACTCAATATAGACATCACAAAAACATGAATGTTTTCATGCTGTCCCAGAACGTCTTCCATCAAGGTAAACACGCAAGAACCATCAGCTTGAACAGTAATTACATGATCTTGTTTAAAAACCCCAGGGACAGGTCACAAGTTAGCGTTTTAGCACGACAGATTTTTCCTACTCAACACAGATACTTTATGGAGTGTTTTGCCGATGCCACAAAGAGTCCATATGGATATTTAATAATCGATCTCACTCCTACATGTCCAGAACAGTTCAGACTACGGACAGGTTTGCTCCCCAGCGAGCTGTCGGCTGTATATCTGCCTAAAACCAAGTGAGACACCATGTCGGCACGTTTAAAAAGAAATGTACCGTTACTGAATGCTTTATACAACTCCACCCCCAGCAAACGAAGGGAGATCTTAACACACTGTTCACCGGACTTTCTGCAGGCTTTGTGTGAAATTGCCTTAAATGTGTTAAAAGGACATATAAAACTTTCGCCCTCTCAATATAATAAGCTGAAAAAACAGCGGAAAACCCTTAGATTATTGGCGGATAAAAAGGTTGGATTGAAACGCAAACAAAAGCAATTATTAACCCAGACAGGTGGGATCTTTCCTTTGCTTGCCGCCGTCGTACCGTTTTTGGGGGAGCTGATCGCAGGGGCCATTAGCCGGAGATGACGCTAAGAGAAGCCCAGAAGATGTTTTTGGTCTCACCGCAACAGCTGAGACGCCTGAGTCAGCCTGAAGGCTCCACAACGATGAGACAAACAGCTAAGGACGATATTGACGAAGACATGAGAGCCATATTAAACCATAAAGGTTTGACCCCTTATGAAAAAATCAGAAAATATGAGACGCTTTTACAGAAATATCTAACTTTGGTCAAACAAGGAGAGCGAGATGATCAGCGAGTCACCCTAACTCTTCACAAGACCCCGGAAGATTTATCCGATAAAACATCGACGATGGAAACTGGTGATGATGATGGAGCAGATGTTATTACAACCGATGTGTTGAGAAGCATACCTAAACGTGAGCGCAGAAGCACCGAATATATCATGCGTAAACTGAAAAATGCTAGCTGGACACCGAGCGGGGAGTTTGTTTACAGGGGACAAGTAATTAATGGATCTCACATCCTGGACCTGCTAAGGAATTTGATACATCCTTTTAAAAGGCCCCACCCGTCTCCTAAAGGCTGGAGCGAATTTCTGTATACTCTGTCGGATTTAAACATTCCTCTATCAACCATCAATAACCCGGCTGCACGTGAGGAATATATAAAAATTAAATCGGTCTACGATACCCCCCAGACCAAAAAAGAAAATGCTGATTTTGTCTCTCCCCATTGGTCCATGAACGGTAGAACTGAGAAGAGAAAAAAACAAAGAAAACTGGTATCTCTCTCTCCCCAATGGACCAGGGGTGGTGATAAGAGGGGGCTGCGTGAGACAACAAAACCCCCCAAGTGGGTTACATTATCACCTTAGAAATAAACCAGAACGTGTACTCTTTCATTTTAGTAATAAAGTTTATTTATTATTACAAACTTGTTGTACATGGTGTTTATTAAAAACATAAAGCAATAATGAAAAATTAAAACATGTGACAGTCTCTGAACATTTGTAGAGAACAAGTGTTTTGTGTAAAACGAGCTGATTTTCTAATACAGATCTGGTATTTATTAACAAACTCATAAACCATCAAATCATTCTTGTAAACATCTTTAGAATATTTTGAAATTACATCGTGCATTGAGAAACCAGCGGCGCGATTACACCGATAAAATACGCAGTGATGGCCGTACACGGTCGATTCGATGTCTTGAAATTGGTGGTCGTGGTATAATATTTTGGAAGATCTCTGTTTTAAAAAATCCAGTATACTCGGGGGGTAGTGGGTAAAATGTGGAGGTAATCCGTATGAATCGTAGAAAGTTGCACAATTACCCTCATCTAACGTTAATGCCAACCAGTGTTCTCCTGGCATGTAAGATGGGTGGGTGTTGACGATGAAATATGCCGGTCGTTGGAACGAGGGGGAGAGCAATGCTAGCTGATCTGCTGCCCAAACGCCGCAGAATCTCTCACCGAGCAGGTTATGGAGTAACGATTCAAGTTCATGGTTGTTCATTTTTTATTTTATTTTATTTATTTATTTTTTTTTTTCACCGAGTCGTTAATAATAATCCACCAAGACCCTTCTTTTTGAGTCAATTTCCAAAACAGAATCGTAGCACGCGTACACTAGTAGGGTTACTGTGTGGGGCAGGGGCTGTCTGAACCTGGCTTCCAATCTGATGTTTCCTGTGTTGACGGGTGATAATGCATCGGAATCTTCGCACGCATTCAGGTTAAAGACAAATAAAGAGTAACCCGAGTTGAATTCCTCTCTGTTTATGCTCAGAGGTAGGTCTTTTAAATGTCTACCGGTAGATGTGAATAAACTGTAAAACTCTCTCACAGAACTCCCATGATTAAAATTGGGTTGATATGGTTTAGCCGGTATCTGTCGACCATCTTTACACAGTGCCAAATATTCAATGTCATAATGATGAAAATTGAATGGGTTCAGTTCACGGGCCCCTGTGAATGCGTGGTGATTAACCAGACCTATCACCACATATTTAGGTAACAACCCAAGGAACAAATTTTCATGTGTAGAAACGCGCGAATTCTCAGGTATCGAATATGTTTTTATATTCACTCTTGAAAGCGGGTACAACGCGTTTGCCTTTAATAAAGCCATTTCATGTCCCAGTCTGACGGCTGGAGACACCGTGACTTTTTTAACGAAGAGAGCGGCGCCTGAAATGTTGAGTTTGAAGGTCGAGTCACCAGCCCCAACCAGACAGAACGCGTCACTGGTTCTCGTTAGCTTTACTCTGAGATCCAGAGCGTTCAATAGTAGTCTTTCGCTGAAAAAGATGTCCGCATGCAGATCTCCGAGCAGATGCACCTCTTTTGATTCTCCTGTAAATTGGATTCTTTTATTCAATCCATGGTTTGGTCCGTTGGCTGTTACGATGGAATTTAGAGCACCAGCTGTGTCTTTATAGAACAACCCTGCCCCGAATTGGGTTTGAAGAGATTGTTCTGAATAGTTTAACAATGTCTCAATTATGGCACGGTAGGGGTGGGTGGCGGAAGACTGTGAGATCAGACGATCGCCCAAGGTCACATCACACTGACTAAAAATGGTATTCAAAGGGTAGTTTATTAAACCAACCGCAGCGTCTCGAGCCAGATTTGAACCATCAGCGTTTGTAAGTTTCACCCTCAGGTACAGCAACGTGTCTGATAGGTCTAAATATTTCTCACCGTCTCCTGGGATAAAGAATTCGATTGGCCCCCCGTCTGTAATTGCGGCGACGGGTTGTACTTCGGTATAAATCTTATCTTCAACAGAGAGCTGGGTCATGGGGCTGAAAATAAATCCAACTCTGCCAATGTGCATTCTGTCGATTTGTTATGTAAAAACGCCATGTTATTTAAAATATGTCACGGTTCTTCGTTGCAGGCTTCTTCCCCCGACGCGATCGCTTTTTAACTGATTGTTTTCTTTTAACTACTCTCACTTTTCTACCGGTCCACAGACGGTCACCCGGGGGTCTCTTTCTCCCCCTGCTGGATAGAACAACAATTCCAGATCCACCTTGACCCCCATCCTCATTCTGATCAGGACGAGAGGTCATTTTTGTCACAGCTCGACCGATGACATCGGAGGCTATGTTTGAAGCCGCTTTTTTCAAGTGCGGTTTTGCTATAGCTATACCTTTTCTGACAAACGGTGAAACAAACCTAAAAAGGCGAGAAAATAAACCCGCAATGCCTTTTCCATACAGAGTCGGTGCTCCATAAAACCCAGGCAGGTTTCCACCAGCCTGATTCACATAATAATGGACGAAACGGTGGGGGTCTTGTCGATGTGTGGCTGATGCCATGGTAAAGTTCCTCGGAAATGATGATTAATCGACGCTGTCTGGTTAAGAGTGAGGTTTGAAGAGCCCTACTCTCGGCTTATATGTCGTTGTATAGGGCGAAAATGCAGTCTCAGAATAGTTTTTCCGTAGCTAAAATTCACAGGAACATTCTGATCAGTTTTGATCTGTATTTGAATGTTTTCTATATGTTTTTTTGAAACCGGCACGTAGTTGAGGGGGTTAAAAGTCTGAGTGACGATGTCACCAAAAGTCCCTAATACGGGTAGTGTGCGTAAAAGCGGTGCATATGCATCCCCCACAATCTGATGACTGACTATATCGCTATAACAATACAGATTGTAGAACCCCGCTTTAATATCTGCTGGGTATGGTGCCGCTCTCTTGTTAAATATAAGCCATTCCCCCGGTAACACACCGATCATGTATGCCAGCGGTACAAAAAATCGGAGTTGCCACTGACCACCTGCTTGAAATTCAAAAATTTTTTTGAATGGGTGAACGTCTAATTGTACATCAGACCCTATGTTCCTCAAGGCTGCGTTAATCTCCATCCTTAAAGCAATGATTCCGTTGTAATATCCGCCTCTAATTTTATGACGAACTTTCCTTTCATCATCTTTTTTTTTCCAATCAAAAAATGCAGCATCTTCAGGCACATTATGCCAGGTATGGGGGTAAGAGATTTCCGTCAAAGCCACTTCCCAGTCACCGGATAGGTTTATATGCTGTGCCAAGTTCACTCTGAAATCAGAGGATTGGTTATCTTTAAAAACATCCAGGCAGGCGTTTGATGGTAAAGTTATGTAAAAACCGTTATCCATCTTTTCACCTTCTGTGTCGAAACGGTTGTGGGGTCTCTCATCACATCAACCGGGTCTTTTATACATTTTTAAGATCGCTAACCTTTATCCAACTGTTGAATTTTTCGGGCCAGTTCTTCCATCTGACTAATGCCTGTTTTTCACCCTTAATAACACGGTGTTTTAATACCTCAGCCACCTGATAAAAACGATCATTTTCCAGTTTCACTTTCTGTAATTCTGGCTCGTAAAAGGAACCTTCTATAGGTTCACCATCCATGTCCGTCAGTTTATACGCTGTAGGATTACGCGGTATGCACTCTACCACTGTGAAAACTTCATCCGTATAACTCTGCTCATACTTTTTAATCAAAAACACCCCTTAGTTTCGATAACCTGACCAGATCACCTTTCTTGAATTTCATTTTAAATCTTGTTCGAGGTGTAGATCCATAAAGATTATCAAAAACCAGATCTGCGTTTTCAGGGGTTACATTACATTTTTATGCTCGAATGGTAACTGTGGTTGTAGCTTGAAAAGCAGGTCTTGAAGAATATCCACGTACCTCATTGTGTTATTAGCAGTAAAATAACGCCACATTCTAGTTTTCAGAGTTCTGTTGAATCTTTCAATGACCGACGCCTTCAAATCGCTCGCTGTGCTGAAATGCACAATACCATATTTTTTCTTCAATGCATTGAACTTTCTATTAAAGAATTCTTTCCCTGCATCGGTCTGAAGCTTCTGTGGTATTTGACTTTCTCTGAAAACGGATTCAAAGGCATCTACCACTTCTTGTGCTGTTTTTCTCTTTATTGCCCGGGCGTAAGCCTGCTTTGAAAACACATCGATGACTGTTAATAAATAATTATAACCATCGTTGTGCACCGCCAGTGCTTGCATATCACATAGATCAGCCTGAAACTGTTTCAAAGGTCTAGCGACAAAAACTCTATTACGCGGAAAATGAAGTCTTGCTGGTTTGTGGAGTGTGTACGCGTCTTGACCAGAGAGAAAGTCTTTAACTTTTTCAACTTCAAATCTCTGACCATCTTTGCTTGTTAAAGATCGACGGAGTCTGTCCACACCACCAAAACTCCCTGGATGTGATGGTGTATAATAAGCTTTCTCCATCATCCTGCGCTCCATCTTTCTAGTTCTTCTTAAACCCGTGAATGAAAGGAGACAATTTTGTTCTGTGTCAAAGGCTTTATTCTTGTTTTAATTCCACAAAAGCATGGTTACATGTTTTAAATTCTACAAAAGTAATGATACATGTTTTAATTCCACAAAAGCATGGTTACATGTTTTAAATTCTACAAAAG
Source organism: Apricaphanius iberus (assembly GCA_028564705.1). Lineage (NCBI taxonomy): Eukaryota > Metazoa > Chordata > Actinopteri > Cyprinodontiformes > Aphaniidae > Apricaphanius > Apricaphanius iberus. The sequence goes on along the minus strand of JAPXFQ010000226.1, from coordinate 18,934 downwards.
TAATGATACATGTTTTAATTCTACAAAAGTAATGATACATTTTTTAATTCTACAAAAGTAATGATACATTTTTAAATTCTACAAAAGTAATGATACATGTTTTAAATTCTACAAAAGTAATGATACATGTTTTAATTCTACAAAAGTAATGATACATGTTTTAATTCTACAAAAGCAGGTTACATGTTTTAAATTCTACAAAAGTAATGATATATGTTTTTTGTTTCTAAATCAAAATTCTCTAGCATGCAGCAAAAAAAAAAAGTCAAAAATCAATCAGTCTTCAAATCCAAAACACTTTGAGACGGTATTCAGTTCGGTGAGCTGTTGCTCCGAAGAAGCGTTTTCATATAATTCAACGATGGAGGAATGTATCTTAAAACCACATTTGAGTTCATACATCAACGTTTTTACCACCGTTGTGACTTTGCCGTCGGTTGCTTGTATATTTTTGTTATGCAGCATGTTATGAATAGCCGGTATGAATTTAGGGGTGATCATTCTTTTGCTAATCCCCTCAAAATGCAACTGTAGATAATCTTCATCCATCTCGCTTAAGCATTGGTGTTGACGCTGGCTCGGGTGCGAGATTTGACACCCGTAACAGTTCTCTCTAACATATTTAATATAGTTCACATTGAATAAGTGAAGCAACACTGTTTTTATAGTCTTCACCAGCAGAGAAGAGAACCATCCATCCACCTCATCACCCAGCTCCGGTACCGGGTCCAACGATGACTGCATCGGCTTGGGTTGAGAACAACCGTTCTCAGGAATAGGAGTAGGCGGTCTCGATGGCTTGTCATCCGTAGGGGTCGATTCCATCTGCGCATTGTCATCAAACGCTGCCGCTAGAACGCCGTCATCGGGGGCAGTAGATGGAGTAGCAGCGACGGCGCCTCTTAGCCAGGCACCAAACCGCTCGTACGGAGGTAGACTCGGTGTTGGTGATGCTTCTGGCGACAACGGTGAGTCCGGAGGGGTGGGAGGCTGGTATGGTCCGGGAAAACTTAACTCATCTACCGGTTGTGGTCCGTATAGGTCCTGAGAAGGGTCAAAAGAACCCCAGTCTGCTGGTAGGGTCATTTGGAAACCGGCGTTCTGCATTCTGTTCCTGTAAATGGTTGTGAGATGAGGTTTTGTCCTGAACCTGTTATATGCATGTTGGGCGGAGCTCAATGGAGGTGTGGTTAGGCGAAGAAGGAGGTGTCGCTTAAAAACAAATTGCTGTTTTCACTTTCTGGATCCGTTTCAAGCGACAATGACACACAAATAGGTAGGTGATTGTATGGTCAAACGCCAGAACGAAATCCGAAATGGCCCGCAGGGGTGCTGAGAAGATGGTGATGAAACGCTTTGTTTTTAAAGAAAACGACTCGACCACTATCATAGTATCGTCTTCTTCACCCCTACGCAGGCTTTTTACGAAGAAGATATCATTAGAAGGACTCACTGTGGATCGAAAAACGGTGTAACCGACAACACATCCCCGTTGAGCCTGCAATGCATTCCAATCGAGCTCATCAGGGGATACAGGCCAGTTTTCTTTCTCTGCATCTGTATCATCATATCGACCCGAACAAGGTCTAGTGGTCAGATTTGTCCAATCTTCATGCGTTAGAGGCGTAAGTGTGGAGAAGTCAGGGTTTTCGTCACCATGCCTTTGATAGAGGTAGAGCAGACCGGTATCATATTTACAAATGTAACCCAATTTTCCAGCCGTGTGGTAATGCTTTAAATCCCATTCGTTCTGCATGAGTCCAACAGGAGGGTTTAAAACCAAAGTAAATTCGTCCGTCTGCTTTTTCTTGTTTAAAACCAATGGCTCACTTTTAGAAGAAACCGGTGTTGTTGGTATAGAGGCATCCATCTCTGCGTTGTTTTTTTTATGTTTAGGCACTGCTCTCCTCATGATAACCTACGCCTTTTTTTCTCTATTTAAAAGCAGAAAACCCTCGACTCCACCTTTCCTAGCAAAACCACGCCTCAATACCAGTTTGACGAGTGTTTGACATAAAGTTTTTGCCCTGGGGGTGAACCCTAACCCCCCTTCCTCTCAATACCAGTTTGACGAACGTTTGACATAAAGTTTTTGCCCGGGGGTGAACCCTAACCCCCCTTCCTCCTCTGGAGGTCCCCCCTCCCTCTCCCACCTGTTAACCCCCTCTCAATACCAGTTTGATGAGTGTTTGACATAAAGTTTTTGCCCTGGGGGTGAACCCTAACCCCCCCTTCCTCCTCTGGAAGTCCCCCTCCCTCTCACCCACTTTGACCACCCCTCATGCTGACCTTTGACCCCTCCCTCTCCCCCTCTTTGACCCCCCTTCCTCCTCCGGAAGCCCCCCCTCTCCATTTTTGATCATCTACTCATGCTGACCTTTGATCCATCCATCAAATCTCACATTCCTGAGTGACACTATATGGGGCTATATTCTTCTCTTACGCATTGATTTTTAGACTTTGCAGCCAGTTCACCTGCAGTCAATCAGCCATTTCCCACAGATAATCGCATATTTGTTGTCTTGTCTGTCTTTTCTTTGTACACAATCTAAACTGACTCACAATCTAACCAAGTTAGAGCGTTTACCCTCGCTAAGATTACCGTCTAAAAGACGGCAGTTATAATCTTAGCAATCTTTAGTTCCTTTCGAACGCGGAAAGGTTCTAACTAAACCTTGAGAGTTGATTGTCCTCTTCAAGGAATAAGTCAGCACGTTAAACTTTCATCAAGCTTCAGCAATAGAGTCTGATCACCTCTGCCTGAATTTCACTTGACGTAAAAATTATCTACTGTGAACCAGTAGTTTTTAAACCGGTTTATCAAATTTCTTGGCCAAGATAACTCTTAAGGCTATATAACTAGCATTAGTGTTGTAAGCCACGATTCGTTCGTGCAACTTTAGGACTGTAAAGACAGCCCTGTAAGTCACAAACTTACTGTTTGTGCATTTTGAAGTGATACAGTAGTTGAAAATCCATTTTGACACGTGTCTTGTTAATCTAATTAACAATAAGGTCTTCCCCTAATTGTCTGTTGTAATTGCTAGCATTGTCGTTGTTTAGTGTTTGTAAATCCCTAAACCCTTTTGTGTGCTGCATCTCTGAAGAGATGGCCGCTTCCATTCCGGGATCTGAAATCCCAGGCCTGGAGGAGATCCAGTTACACGAGATGGGAACCTCCTTGAATGGAACCCACAACAGTATTTAGAGGTCAACCAACATGACGTTAAGTCATGTGACCAGCAGATTCAGAGCCTGACAGGTTATATGCGTAATTCACAAGGCGAGCCGAGGACCACCGCCAGCGTACTCGGGGAGTTAGCCATGCTGCTCCAAAAACGTCTCCAGCTGGAAACGCAGAGAACAACAGAGCTTGAGCTCAGGCTGAACTCAACTGCAGCTGACCTATTTGAGGCTCAGGACGAGTTAAAACAACGTCCAGAAGAAGCTGCTGGGACCCTAGAGCAATTGCCAGGGCAAAATCTTATCATTACATCCCAATGGCCAAGTGGGGACGCCTCTTCCCCAGCTGACACACAGCAGGTGTCAGCATCAGCCAATTTAAAAACAAACTCTGACCCAAACCAATCCAGCATCCCACCAGGTGGGACAGCTGTAAACCCTAAGCTTGCCTTTGTACCTGACACACAGGTTGGCGTCAACTCATCCCTCCATCCTCCTCCACTGGAACACAGAGCTGCCAGGTCGACTATGCCAGCTGTCCCAGGAGCCAGTAGTGACCCATGGGCAGGAGGTGAAGGGGGCAGTTCCTCCCAGATCCAAGGCGTGCTTACGCCTCAGCTTTTGGTAGGGGGGGGGCAGCTCACCCCGGACTCGAGACATGCTCATATCTCAGCTTTTGGTAGGGGAGGGGGGCGGAATATTTCAGATTACAGGGATAGCTACCCCAGAACTGCAGTTCATCACTTCCCTAGCCCTTATCCAACAGGCCAAGCTCTGAGGATCCATTATCCAAGTCCCCTTGGACGCTTTTATAACCCTCCAGGAGGGTTAAACCAGCAGCTACCAGATCCAAGTCCTTTTGGACGCTTGAACTATCCATCAGATAGTTTAAATCAGGGTGGCTACCCATACAGTGGCCCACAGACAGACCGCCACAACCAGGCTAATTATCTGGGGCTGGATCAACCTTACAGACAGATACCATCAACTCTGCCCCCATACGATGATGAATGGGCTCATGCTTGGTCTGAGACGGACGAAACAGAGCCATTTCATGAGTATGGGATCCGAACACGTCAGCTAGAGTCACTAGCTAAAGACAGAGAAGTTTGACCCAGATGATAAAAACTCAAACATTGATGATTACCTGAGGGAGGTAGAAAGATGCCTTCTGGATCTTCCCAATCCCTCCACACGTGAGAAATTGAAATTGATTTGGAAGACAACGTCAAGAGTAGTCCATACTCATATGGAATCCCTTCTTCCAGCAACCAGAGATGACTACGCTAAGCTTTGTGAAACCAGAAGCAGGTCCAGGCAGCCACATAGCAGACCCAGAGTCCTACAGATAGGGGCCAGGAAGGATGGCAGTTTTGACCTGGAAGGGGGGAAGCTCCTCCCACCAGAACAAAGGCTGCTATCAAACCACAGAAGTCGACCCGATCAACACAACACAACCAGGTGGGTGGAGGTTGGCAGAACCTAAGACCTCGAAAACCGGACTACTCTTAGTCTGACAGAGGTCCACCCCAGCCAAACCAGGTTAGCCAGAAACAGTTTGGACAGGATAGGTCAGAAAATAAATACTTGACAAAGGAAGATTTAGAAAATGTCTGTTGCAGGTTTTTCTCTGAAGCTGTACAGCAGCTAAGAAACACAATGACCTCATCAGCTACACCTGCTCCTCCAAAAGGAAGTGATGAGCAACCCCGTCAGCATTGACTAGGCAGGCATCCGGCTCCTGCCACTAAGATCAATCTGGTCGGCCGAGGAGCCACACCCACAGTTCACCTAGAACCCCACAGGTAAAAGACATACCAGACAGTTTTCACAAATCCAAAACCTAGTTTTATAGCTAAAATCAACAATCAGTTTGAAATAGCTAATGTATTGAAAACAGCAGCTAATAAAATAGAACTTTTATCCAAATTTCAGCCGATTTCCAAAAGGAAAAGACTCTCAACATTATTCAATCACTGATCATCGCATGGTTTATTCTCAGACAATCGCGGATACTCCAGTGGAGTAAAGAGACTCCAGATTAATAACTCCCTGTTAAACCCAGTTTGTCTAAAAATATCCTCAGTTAAAAACTGTTGCGAGCTTAAAGCTGCACTCCGGACAAATTAGATAAACCATACGTATTTTGCAGTCTTTCCAATGATAAAATAGCCTGCTGTAAAACAAATAATAACAAAAAATTAAGAGACTTCGTACAGAATCTCAGTGATATTTTAAATTATCTGTAGACAATCTTTTATTAGGACGCATCCTAATTTATTTCCATTCAAAATGGTTAAGACACTCAAAGTGCTAAATAAATGTTCTACAGTCCTCAAAATTCACCAGGCATACAGCCTGAGTAGAGAATTCAAATTATTAATTATCAAAGTCAATTTGAAGTTAATTTCATACTTGACTTTCTCATCGGTGGAAAACTAAATATAAATGCCCAAATCTATTCTAAATATGGAATGTTTGAAAAGAAACATCCATATCCAATTTTAAACTAACCAAACTATTTTAAGCCAACCTAAATCCTAAAACTCTTATTCCTAATTTTGATCCTTGCACAAAAACAAAGTTGCACACTTGATTCAAAACGCGAATAATTGTCATTGTGGCCTAAGAATTAACGCTCCTCAACAAAATTGCCATGCCATTATAACATTAAAGGATGCAGGAATGGACATAAAAAATAGAAAGGGCGGGAATCCGCTGGCTGGTTAGCACACCAATGTTGGATCTTTAATGTCGTTCAAGCAGCATGACACAATCACCAAAATTAAATTGCTGAACCAGACAATGTTTGTAACTGTCCCACCGAGTGCAGTGTTGCACATCGGTGACACCATCCTCCATCACTTAGATACGGACAAGCACAACACAGAAATTGAAATAATGGACGCGTTTAACGGCTACAACTTTTCCATTGATGCACAAATTAAACAATTGCTAATAAAGGGGACCAAATTGGTTAAATTTAATCTGACACCTGCAGCATTAACATTTACCCCTCTATCTCAATTTCCGAAGAAAGACAATTGGTTGGAATCATACATTATGACTTTTACCTTGATCGCGCTTGTAATCTGATGGGTCATCACTGGAGCGATGGCTTACACCGCTTACAAGCAAGTTACACACTTGCGTGCTAGACTCGACACCATGACTTTCATTACACCTCGATTCATCGGCAATCCAAGGCCCAGGGTGCAAACAGACACCTGTGCCTGATGGCCGTCAGATGTCGCCAATCTGCCGCCTCCCTACCTAATGTTACCCCTTCCCATAATCAAATACTTCATGGCAAAGGGGGGTCCAAAAGAAAAAAAAATTATATATACAATTTTTTTTATTATTTTGTTACATTTTTTATGTGTCTTTGACTCATTTAATTTGATATGTAACCTTTTACCTATTTTCTCATGTTTTCTTATAGATGGGTTAAGTTTTGTTAGTCAGACTGCAGGTATCTCCACCCAGGGTAGGGTTCAACAAAACATTTTTAGATACATGTGCCCAATGTAGCTATAAAGACTGTACCCGCAATTCCACTCTTTACACCTAAAGGAGGGGAATGCTGGGACATATATCATCAAACCCATACCATTTTTTTTCTCGTTTTCTCTGACTTTTGTCGTAACTGTCAATGGACTGAGTAAATTGTGTACTGGACTGTTTCACCTACCATTTCATAATGGACTAAATCATTTACGCTCATGTCCAATGAGTTCTGAGGCCTTTGGCTGAATATGAGCAGATAATATTGCCAGAAACACTTCAGAATTCATCTTGCTGCTTTTGTCAGCAGTCACATCATCAATAAATACAATAGAACAAGTTGGCAGCCATACATGCCCACGCCACGACACTTCCAGCACCATGCTTCACTGATGAGGTGGTATGCTTAGGATAATGAGCAGTTCCTTTCTGTCTCCATACTATTCTCTTCCCATCACTCTGGTACAAGTCAATCTTGGTCTCATCTGTCCATAGGATGTTGTTCCACAACTGTGAAGGCTTTTTTAGATGTTGTTTGGCAAACTCTAATCTGGCCTTCCTGTTTTTGGGGCTGACCAATGGTTAACATCTTGTGGTGAACCCTCTGTATTCACACTGGTGGAGTCTTCTCTTGATTGTTGACTTTGACACAGATACACCTACCTCCTGGAGAGTGTTCTTGATCTGGCGAACTGTTGTGAAGGGTGTTTTCTTCACCAGGGAAAGGATTCTTCGGTCATCCACCACAGTTGTTTTCCGTGGTCTTCCGGGTCTTTTGGTGCTGCTGAGCTCACCGGTGCGTTCCTTCTTTTTGAGAATGTTCCAAACTGTTGTTTTGGCCATGCCTAATGTTTTTGCTATATCTCTGATAAGTTTCTTTTGTTTTTTCAGCCTAATTATGGCTTGCTTCACTGATAGTGACAGATTGTCTTTGGATCTCATCTTGACGGTTGACAGCAACAGATTCCAAATGCAAATAGCACACTTGAAATGAACTCTGGACCTTTTGTCTGCTCTTTGTAATTGGGATAATGAGGGAATAACATACACCTGGCCATGGAACAGCTGAGAAGCCTTTTGTCCCATTACTTTTGGTCCCTTAACAAGTGGGAGGCACATATGCAAACTGTTGTAATTCCTACACCGTTCACCTGATTTGGATGTAAATACCCTCAAATAAAAGCTGACAGTCTGCAGTTAAATAACATCTTGTTCATTTCATTTCATATCCATTGTGGTGGTGTATAGAGCCAATAATGTTAGCATTGTGTCGATGTCCCAATATTTATGGACCTGACTGTATATATATATATATATATATATGTTGTGGGAAAAAGGCATTTTAAATAAAGAAGTGAGAGAGATTCCTTCATTTTATTTTGGAGGTTTAATTATATTCCAATTGATCATACAGGAGAACAGTACAGATCACAGTGAATGCTGCCTCCCCTCAGCTCAAATGAAAATAAGTATTTATAAAGTTCAGCAACCTTGCCTCTATGACTTCTGAAGACAAGACTATTCTCTCAGGGTGGGAATTTCTCAGGATGAAGGCACCTGGCTCTTTAGCTGGGAATAAGTGAATCTTGGCAAATACAAAACAATGGCAATAGCTTGTGTTAAATCGTAACACCATGAGAGAAACTCTCAAAACTAAGTATATAAGAAGAATCAATTTTCTCAGTCAGTGAGGTTTTCTCTAACCTTGATTCCCATGTGAACTCAACACCTGTTTTCTGGCCCATCTGCTCTTCTGTTCTTCACACACTCTGCTCTCAGTGTTAATAATACTAACAGATGAATCATAATAATAAATTTCTCCATCACAATATATATATCAACATACCTCCTGTTAGGGAAAGTGAGCAGATTCGGTAATGAGACTGGATCCTTGGATGGATCTATCAACCACTCTAACGCAGACATAGACGGTGCCGTATTTCGTCAGCTGGAAACCTATGAAATATTATTACTGTCTTTTTTTCTTCTATTTTTTCAGCCTACAGTGCCGCTAAGGTTAACCATGTTGATAGATTTTTTCCTTCACCGCCGTGTTGTACAATCGTTTTAAAACTGTCAGCTAACAACAACTGTAGTCAATGGGGCTGATCAGTCTTTTTTGCCGTCCCGCCAGAAGAAGGGGGGCGAGAGCTTAGGTGCATAGCATCATGTTTTAATGTGTCTATATTATTATTTTCAAAAGATGTAAATCCTATTTTTTATATTTGATAGTATAGTAATATCACACAAACACACATAAATAGCTCTGAAAGGGCAGCAGACAAAATGGTGAACTGGATTCTTTCTCAACTATACAAAAATAAAAAATAAAACAGAAATGCTGCAATTGACTGTCATATCATATAAACAGACAGAAAAAAACCTGTGGGGAATGACAAAAAGGGCAAAATTGTCCTCGAGTTGTTGATTTTTGTTGATATTAGCTGGTAGTGTAGTACTGATATTAAAACATATCTATGTGTCTGTCTGTCTGTCTGTGGATGTGTGTGTGCATGTGTGGAACAGGCCGGTGTGACTAATTACAGCACCCCTTGGAAAAATATCTTCCCACGGCCATGCCCTCCATTAATTTTTATCCTTAAGGGATCTTAAAGGGGTGACTGTGACTCAGGGGTTCAGTGTTCACCTTGTAACCGGAGGGCTGCCGGTTAAAGCCACAGATCCAACTGTCTCAGTCATTGTTTCCTTGGGCAAGACACTTCACCTACCTTGCCTACGGGTGTTGGCCAGAAGGGCCAATGGCGCAATACGACTGTGGCTACAACTGTAGCTTGCCTCCATCAGTAAGTGAAAGAATAATGGAAACGTAAAGCATATTAGGTATCTTGAAATGTACTTTATACATGCAATCCATTATTATTATTAAAGTCCTGGGTAAAAGAAGATGCACTACCTCCCGAAAATAGCATTTTTCTGGAGTCAACTTTGACATTTCTTATCTGGTTTTGGCAGGGGAAACACAAGGAAGTAATGGGTCCAGGAAACTGTCCTGGTTCCAGGAAAAGTTCCAGGAGTCAATACATTTCAAACTAGTGCAGAGAGATTCATACCTGTAAAGTTTTGAATTTGAAAATAAGGGGTAATTTTCAGACCTGAGCCATCCTACTTCCCCAACCAAGCTCTAGCATTCACAAAAACTCTCATGTCTGCCATTTTTTTAGCATTTTGAACAATGTACTCACATGCTCCAAAGTTGTATCTATTTAATAGTGGGTATTCTAAGGACCTCTAACATTTGCATATTTTACTCTGCAATGTTTGCAAAAAAGTTATGCCTGCCAGACTGGCAGACATGTGAGTGTCTCAGACAGGACAAGTACTCTTATGCTGCAGATCTACAGCACTTTATCATCCATTCTTCCATTTTCTGAACCGCTTATTCCTCAAGGGCTTGCAGGGGGGGCATGTGCCTATCTCCAGCTGTCAACGGGCGAGAGGCGGGGTACACCCTGGACAGGTCACCAGTCCATCACAGCAGTACTTTATCAATTAAATATTATATTGATTTGCTTTGTTCAATATATGACTGTCTTCTCTGTTCAGCAGAAATGTGTCCAAAGCTGTTTCAGTTTGAAGCCTTTAAAGATTCAATGGTAGCCTATCTCCATGTTGAAAAGCATCTCTGATGTAAATCGAGGGTGGGGACACATATTGACGTAACACCCTAATCTGGACTCTAAGGCATTTTTCGAGTTTTATTTATGTTTTTTTCTGAAGTTGATGAAGCCCTGGAATGGCTAACTGTTTAGCAGAAGTTTGCTGTGACTTCTCCCTGCCCGCTCTCTGCCATTATGGTGACTGTAAACAGGAAGATATGGAGAAGCCTGTCTGCGCGGCCTCAAATCCACAGGTTTGTGTGATTAGCATGTTGATTGACAGGCGACATGGGAGAAACTTGAATTCTATTGGATTAAAAAAATTGGCGCTCAGTCTGAATTGCATAGGGGTCTATAGGAGGAAAGAGGGACTTAAGAAAAATAACAAATATTTTTGAGCACTAGCCTTTTATCATAGGACTGAACCCCAGATCATTTTAAAGATATATAAAATTTTTATAAATAAATAATTTATCTGGAATGCAGCTTTAAGAGCCGATATTATGGAGCAAGTGGGCTACTAAATTCCTATTGTCTTAGGCATGAAAATGGCATCTGTTGTTTTTCCTGCTCTGATCTTCTTTCTTAACCTGATTTAATCCCGTTTTTCTTTGCTTTCTGAGCGACTATACATACATACATACATACATACATACATACATACATACATACATACATATAACTTTTACTATAGCAAAATATTACTATTATTTAAAAACTTCACACCCCTGACCACTTGATGGACAGATGTACAGACTCAGCCTCCAGAACAACATCCCAAACCCCAGCCAAAAGTCCAAAACCTTATGATACCAGCCTCTGCAGCAGTCCCAATATTTGAGTAGACAAACACGTTGAGCATTTCAAGTTTAATTTCATTGTTTATATGTAGGTCTATAATCAGTGTTTTTTGTCATGGTCGAAAAAAGTGGCATGTATTCATCTGCCGTATGCGTGGTGGCACAATGTGGATTGTTCAACTCATTCAGATTAAGCATTTAAATGAATAAAAAATAAATAGCCACTATAGAAATTATTCTATTATAGTTTAAAACTTATAGTTTAAGAGTAAAAAAGTTGTTATGACTGGATTATCTGGCCCGGTTGGCCAAAATGATGAAAAAGTGCTACAGAAGTAATATTATATTTATATTTTATAGTCTACTCAATGTTTGACTATTAAGTCACAGTAATACTACTTTATTCTATTTAGTTGGTTTTTAATCATCCAGAAAACATCTTTCTTTTTGATATTAACTTATTTTTCATCATGATCAAAGTATTTTTATATCCTTCACATGTTAACACAAACGTAACATTAACTAACTAAAATTAATTTTTTGTACCAAAACTTACAGTAATTTGACATTTAGCAAGACAGCAGTTTTAAAATAAGATTCACAGACCTGAATTATGATCTGTTTCATCACAGCCACTGTTGTCCATCTGTACTTTTGTCTAAAAATGTTCCTGATATCCACATCAGCAACAGTCTTGTCCAGCAGGTACGGCTTGGCGATTATGAAAATAATATAACATGATTAGTTTCAGTATATAGAACAATCTCAATTTTTGATTTGATTTTGTCTAATCAATAAAACAATAATAAAAGCAATTATATATAGCCTTCACTATTAATGTTGCATAAAGAGTGTGTCCTGCTGCGGTTGTATTGCGAACTACATCACACCAATTCAAAACTGCTTTGTTGAAACTGTCTGTCAGCAGCTTTTACATATCAGTGTAGTCTGGCGACTGTCCTCTCTGAAATATCCAAACCATTTTCAAACTCCTGAGCTCACATTGCAACTTATCTCCACAATTTCATTGTGGTGTTCTCATCTGTGCTCAGTGTCAACAATGTGGTCATCTTTATCATCTTCTCTGTTGTCTATTTTCCTCCAAAATTCTTAACCAGCTGCACAATCTTGATACTGCACTTTTGTTTTACAAAACAGCGTCGGGATTAACTATAGCATTTTTTTCTCCGACTTGATTGGCAAGTTAGCTTGACAACAAGGCAATGCTTCGACCTGACTAGTCAGTTGGCATAATTATTAAAACACACCCCACGATTAATTGAGATCGAGCTTTTTAATATCACAATTTTTATTAAAATTTGAATAATTGTCCAGCCATACCGGCAGGTGTTTAAGCATCAGTATCCCCAGATAGGAGAGGCAGGCTGCTATGGAAGCTGAGGTATTTCTTCTTCAGGGACCTATGGCTCAGGAGTCTACAAAGTCTACTTTACGTAGCTGCTGCCCCTCTGGTGAGCTCTGGTACTATACTTATTTTTGAGAGGCATTTTTCCTCTTTCAAAAGTAAAATTGAGATTCGGGGCTTCTCAGAAGACATCCAGAGCTCAAGCCCAAGTAGCCTCCTCCTAACTAATTTCATTACACAGTGAAAAACATTCCACAAGGTCCAGGTATAAAAAACAAAACAAAATGAACTTTTCCTTTAAGAACATGTTGAAAATGCTGATAAAGGAATAAATTTAAAAATTGCTTGCCATATCTTGTTCAGCACAGACATTCTAGTTCGGTCTTTCCGCTCAAACATGGAGCAGATAGAAAAATGGGAGCATTATGAGCAACGTGTGAACGCGTCATGGCAGTAAGGGGTTTGGACTGGGAGAAGAATGCGGATGTGGACCTACAGAACAGAATCCGGGCTTGGATCGGGCCGCTGTGAGCTGAAGGCAGCAGTTTAGGGGGACAGGGCAGCTGCTGTTTCACTGAACGGAACTCCACCGGCTTTCTGCTTGCCAGGAGGAGCACTGAGTGTCTGGCTTAAGCCTTTAAATTTTCAACCCTAATCCTTCTTGCTGCGGATCATGCTGCTACGGTCTGACAGCTGAGAGAGCACAGTAATATAGTAGACCATTACAATGAGGACCGCGTGGCGGTGCAAACGGCCGAACGCATTTCCAACCCGATCTACAAGCATTGCCGTCGTCCCCTCAACACAGCACCTCTGCCTCGGCTCGGCCTGATCGGATCGGGTGTCGGGCTGAAACATGTTCCTTCATTGGCCACCGGTGACTTTCCTCCTCAGCTTCATCGTTGCACCGGCACGGAACGTTCACATGTCCTGGGAGAACGGGAGGTCCGGAGAACAGCAGCGCAACGGAGGAGATGTTTCCGATCAGCGGGTCCCCCAGCCGCATATTGTCTTCATCCTGGTGGATGATCAGGGCTTCAGGGATGTTGGGTACCACGGCTCCGAGGTCAAAACCCCAAACCTGGACCGGCTAGCTGCACAGGGAGTGAAACTGGAGAATTACTACGTTCAGCCGCTCTGCAGCCCGTCCCGCAGCCAGCTTATGACCGGCAGGTAAGGAGTCTACCTCAGATGTCTAGGAGCTTTTATTGAAGACAAATCTAGGATCGGAGTTGTTTTTTCTGTTTAGTGGCATGTCTGATCATGTTCTATAATAATGTCACGTTCTCATATAGAAGTTATTGTAATGTCACTTCACTGATTACATCCTACAGCAGCTGCACGTCCAGATGTTCAAGTCCTGGAGCCAAGGCACAATACTTCCCCTCATCAACTTACTCAGCCTCTGCAGCTATGATTAGGCTTTACCAGTGTAGACCTGCTATTTTAAAATAACCGATTTATTTATTTATTTATAGATAATTGAGCAGATTTATTTTAAATTACTTTAATTTGGTTCCTTTGTTTAATGTGTCATGATTTCTGTTAAGAACTGAAAAACCTTCAATCAATAGCCTAATGGCTTTATTGTTAGACTGCCAAAACATGTCAATATGGTTATGTTAACCCTTTGTTCATCTGTTCTTTATCACAGGCCAAATACTTCCTGCTTCTTATAATAAACCAGATGGTTCTGTGGAACAAACCATTCCAACACATGCTTTGAGGGTCATAAAGACAAAAAGCATAGTCCTTTTTAGTGACATATATCATAAAATAATGTTTTATATAGGCTATCTGGACGTAAGAACATAATCCGGTGCTTACCAGGTTCTAAAATTATTTAAATTGAATGTCAAAAATACAGAAAATCAGACAGATTCTGCTCTTTATTATCTACTTTAGCATTCAAATCAAAACCTTTCATAATTTGTTCACATATACAGTTATTAAACAAAAAGATGATAATAAACTGAGAAGAAAAACTCCAGCTTTGATGCTTCAATATAATTGAGAAAACAGTAGCTAATCAAATGCATTTGATAATCAGTGATCAGCTGCTCACAGTTTGGAGGTTTGTCAGACTGGAGCATACAGGTGTCTGTTAACACAATGCCCAAATGGAAAGCCATCAGCAATTAGTTTAAAGAAGTAACTGTTCAATTTGTGAAGGTCATTTTCCAAAATTCAGCAGTCCCTCATTCTGGGGTCACTGTGGCGACCCTGTCCACACGTAGCCGGGTATCTTCCAAAACGGAGATATTTTTCTACGGTTTGGCCTGTTATCCACACGTAGCCGGAGGTTTTCGGCACCAAAAACGAAGCTTTTTAAAAACTCCGGCCAAAGTGGAGATTTGCGTTTTCTCCGTTTTCGGTATCTGCGTGTGGACGGTGAAAACGGAGTTTTAAGAGCCGTAACGCCTCTTTCCGCGACAAAAAATGATCCAACACCTCATGTGCGACCTGTATTTACTCTAGAAAACAGCATTTATTTCCTCAGAGCTGTGTTGGTATCATCCATTGTTAAAGCGCGTCTTGTTTGTTTGCTTTTATAAGCTGTATAACTGCTGCGCGCTGAAGAGAGGATATAAAGTTTCTCTTGGCGGATAGGACTGGGGAGAACGACTGCCCCCTACAGGTTTGCCACGTCTATGAATGTGCTGAAAAACGCATTTATCCGGTTACGTGTGGATGGAGATTTTTTTTTCAAGGAGCAGAGGAAAATCTTCGTTTAAAAAAAAAACCCGGCTACGTGTGGACATGGCCTCAGTAGGTAGAGGAGTTGTCCTACAATCAGAGGGTCATAGTTTCAATTCCAGCTTCCTCAGGGCTTTCCACAAGTGCCGGCTGCCGGCTATATAGCCGACTACTCAATGAAGTCCAGCTGGCTACTAATTTATGACCAGGATATGATTCCGCGCAATGCTGTGCACGACGTTAGCACGCCCATCGTAATTTCCCTTTCATACTTCAGCATGAGTCCCGCTGTGACACGGCTCTATTCTCTGCCAGAATGCGATGTGAACTGGGTTAGCTTTCAAACTACGCTGCTCCGCCCGGTCCTTTAATATACTTTTGGCCGGTCACACTGAACTAATATCCTTCCGCCCTCTTAAGTTGTACCCAGTGTTATCATGGGGCTCTTGACTCAGGTCTAGCTAAATGGACGATGCGGAAAGGTTAAGTCCACGGCGGCGTTGTTGTTAATCAGAATCAGAATCAGAATCGGTTTTATTGCCATTGTTTGAGAACAAGTTCACAAACTAGGAATTTTTTCCGGTACAGTTGTGCACATAAAACATTTAACATAAGTAAAAATAAGTAAAAATAAAATAAAATGAAAAATAAAATAAAAAGAATGAGCCATAAGGCTAAAGTCTTTATAAATATTATAATCTGTATGTATATAAAAGAACTATGAAAAGATAAACATCCTTTTTAACATGAGAACAGCAGCAGGGTTCCATTCACAGATGTGCAGGTGAATGACAGCAGCAGATCTAAGTATGGTCAGACCACACAGTGCAGTAAAATAAAGTTACGTAGTGAAGATGGTTCTATCCTACATGGGTCTTTAACTGAACTATCGGGTCTTGTTATTGTTCATGAGTCTGATGGCGGAGGGGAAGAAACTGCTCAGGTGGCAGGAGGTGTGGGTCTGGATGGACCGTAGCCTCCTGCCTGAGGGGAGGAGGGAGAATAGTCAGTGTCCAGGGTGAGAAGAGTCAGCTGTGATCCGACCCACACGCCTCCGAGTCCTGGAGGAGAACAGGTCCCGGAGGGATGGGAGCCTGCAGCCAATCACCTTCTCAGCAGCACGCACGATGCGCTGCAGTCGGTGTTTGTCCCGGTCTGCGGCGCCGGGGAACCACACGGTGATGGAGGAGGTGAGGATGGACTCGATGATGGCCGTGTAGAACTGCACCAGCATCTCGGTCGGCACCTTGAGTTTCCTCAGCTGCCGCAGGAAGTACATCCTCTGCTGGGCCTTCTTGATGAGGGAGCTGATGGTTGGCTCCCACTTGAGGTCCTCGGTGATGGTGGTGCCCAGGAAACGGAAGGAGTCCACGATGGAGATGGGGGTGGGACAGTCCATCAGGGTGAGGGGATACGGTGGGGCTGTGACTCTCCTGAAGTCCATGATCATCTCCACTGTCTTCTGGGCGTTCAGCTCCAGGTTGTTGTGACTCCACCAGGAAGCCAGCCGGTCCACCTCTCTCCTGTAGGCGGACTCATCACCGTCTGAGATAAGTCCGATGAGGGTGGTGTCGTCCGCAAACTTGATCAGCTTTAAGGACTGGTGACTGGAGGTGCAGCAGTTTGTATACAGCGAGAAGAGCCAGGGGAAGAGTACACAGCCCTGAGGAGTCCCAGTGTTTGTAGTCCGATTGTCCGAGACAATCTTCCCCAACCGCACGTGCTGTCTCCGGTCCGACAGGAAGTCAGTGATCCACCTGCAGAGGGAGTCGGGCACGCTGAGCTGGTAGAGCTTGTCTCATAGCAGTCCAGGGAGGATGGTGTTGAAGGCAGAGCTGAAGTCCACAAACAGGATCCTGCCGTAGGTTCCTGGGGAGTCCAGATGCTCCAGGATGAAATGGAGGGCCAGGTTCACTGCATCATCCACAGACCTGTAGGCGAACTGCAGTGGGTCCAGGAGGGGAGCGGTGATGTCCTTGAGGTGGGACAGAACCAAGCGCTCAAATGACTTCATGACCACAGACGTCAGCGCCACCGGCCTGTAGTCATTAAGTCCTGTGATTCGTGGCTTTTTGGGGACAGGGACGATGGTGGAGGTTTTGAAGCAGGACGGCACGCGACAGAGCGCCAGGGAGGTGATGAAAATGTCAGTGAACACGGGGGCCAGCTGATCCGTGCAGTGTCTCAGGGGAGACACCGTCCGGCCCGGGGGCCTTCCTCCTGTTCAGCCTTAAGAACTGTCGGTGCACATCCTCCTCCTGGATGGAGAGGGCAGGGGGGGAGGAGGGGGGTTCTGAGGAGTCCTTTGATGAAGTGCTGGGGTCGTTGATGGTTGGGGTGATGGTGGGGGGAGCAGAGGTGTGAGGAGCAGATGGCTGTTCAAAGCGGCAGTAGTGTGTATTCAGGCCCTGGGCGAGAGTCCGGTCGTTCAGGGCCTGGTGGGATTTGGGCTTGTAGTTTGTGAGAGCCCTCAACCCCCTCCACACGCCTGCAGAGTCATTGGAGCTAAAGTGTTCCTGTATATGGTTGGAGTACACAGATTTTGCTCTTCTCACTTCACTGCTGAAGTGGTACTTTGCTCGTCTGTATGTACTCCGGTCCTCGCTCCGCCGCGCTACTTCCTTCTCCTCACGTAGGCGCCGGAGTTTGGGTGTGAACCAGGGCTTGTCATTGTTATAACAAATCCTGGTGCGCGTTGGGATGATGCGCGTCTCATTGAACTGAATGTATGAGGTCACAGTGTCCGTATACTCGTCCAGAGTGTCCGTGGCTGCTCCAAACGCTCCCCAGTCTGTCGTCTCCCAACATGAGCGCAGCTCCTCCACAGCTTCAGAGGTGTATTTCCTTGTTGTTATCACGACAGGCTTGGCCAATTTCAGTCTCTGTCGGTATGAGAGAATTAGGTGCACCATCACGTGATCTGATAGTCCGAGGGCAGCGCGCGGCACAGCATGATACGCTCTGCTGACTGTAGTGTAGCAGTGATCCAACGTGTTCTCCTCTCTGGTCGGGCATTTAATGAACTGTCTATACTTTGGTAATTCCTGGCTCAGGTTTCCCTTGTTAAAGTCACCAAGCATGATAACAAGAGAGTCCGGAAAAGTAATATCTGGCCTGCAAGCGTGCGCTGAGCCTCGCGCACGTCCGCGCTCGGCGGAATGTAGGCAGCCACCAGAATGAATGAAGCGATCTCACGCGGTGAATAAAAAGGCTTACAGTGAATGAAAAGATATTCCAGATAAGGAGCGCAGTGTTGGGAGATCACAGTCACATCCGTGCACCAGCTGCTGTTGATGTAAAAGCAAACGCCACCGCCTTTTGTTTTGTTGGAGAGCTCCGCGTTGCGATCCGCGCGGAGGAGATGGAAGCCTTCCAGGTGAAGCGCGCTGTCCGGGACACTCGCGCTTAGCCACGTCTCCGTGAAGCACAAAACACAAGACGAGGAAAAGTCCTTGTTACTTCTCATCAGCAGCGCTAGTTCATCCATCTTGTTGGGAAGTGAGCGGACGTTTGAGAGAAAGATGCCAGGTAAAGGCGTGCGCCAACCCCGTCTGCGCAGGCGGACGAGTGAACCCGCTCGTTTTCCACGGCGCCGTTTCCCTCTTTTGGTCAAAAAATGGACCAGGTCCGCAGCTGATGCTAAAAAAACTGGTAATAAGTCCGTAGGGGTGGTAGTTCTAATGTCCAGAAGCTCCATGCGGGTATAAGAGCACGCAGACGAACAGTTAACGCACAAGAACAAACAAAACAGAGCGCACGAAAGCACC
>JAPXFQ010000223.1:0-29432 GCA_028564705.1 Apricaphanius iberus | reverse complement strand
GCATGATGCTGCCACATATAATAAAAACAGCCCACAGCATGATGCTGCCATATACAATAAATACAGGCCACAGCATGATGCTGCCACATATGATAAAAACAGCCCACAGCATGATGCTGCCATATACAATAAATACAACCCACAGCATGATGCTGCCACATATGATAAAAACAGCCCACAGCATGATGCTGCCACATACAATAAATACAGCCCACAGCATGATGCTGCCACATACAATAAATACAGCCCACAGCATGATGCTGCCACATACAATAAATACAGCCCACAGCATGATGCTGCCATATACAGTAAATACAGCCCACAGCATGATGCTGCCATATGCAATAAAAACAGCCCACAGCATGATGCTGCCATATACAATAAATACAGCCCACAGCATGATGCTGCCACATACAATAAATACAGCCCACAGTATGATGCTGCCACATACAATAAATACAGCCCACAGCATGATGCTGCCATATAAAATAAAAACAGCCCACAGCATTAGGCTATGATACACCAATAAATACAGCCCACAGCATGATGCTGCCACATACAATAAATACAGCCCACAGTATGATGCTGCCACATACAATAAATACAGCCCACAGCATGATGCTGCCATATACAGTAAATACAGCCCACAGCATGATGCTGCCACATATAATAAAAACAGCCCACAGCATGATGCTGCCACATATGATAAATACAGCCCACAGCATGATGCTGCCACATATGATAAAAACAGCCCACAGCATGATGCTGCCATATACAATAAATACAGCCCACAGCATGATGCTGCCATATACAATAAAAACAGCCCACAGCATGATGCTGCCACATATGATAAAAACAGCCCACAGCATGATGCTGCCATGTACAATAAATACAACCCACAGCATGATGCTGCCACATACAATAAAAACAGCCCACAGCATGATGCTGCCACATATGATAAAAACAGCCCACAGCATATGCTGTCCATGTACAATAAATACAACCCAACAGCAAGGAAGCGGCCGACATACAATAATAACAGCCACAGCAGATGCTGCCACATAAAGATAAAAACAGCCCACACATGATCTGCCACATACAAAAAAAACAACCCCCATCAAGATGCGTGCCCACATATAATAAAAACAGCCCACACATGATGCTGGCCACATATTACTAGCAAGCTTACCAGCATGAATGCTGCCATATTCCCGCATTATCATACCGCCATGGCACATTCTGCTATATACAATAAAAACAATGCCCAAAAAAAGCATGATGCTGCCACATATGATAAAAACAGCCCACAGCATGATGCTGCCATATACAATAAATACAACCCACAGCATGATGCTGCCACATACAATGAAAACAGCCCACAGCATGATGCTGCCACATACAATAAAAACAGCCCACAGCATGATGCTGCCACATACAATAAATACAGCCTACAGCATGATGCTGCCATATACAATAAACACAGCCCACAGCATGATGCTGCTATATACAATAAATACAGCCCACAGCATGATTCTGCCACATACAATAAATGCAGCCCACAGCATGATGCTGCCACATACAATAAAAACAACCCACAGCATGATGCTGCCACATAAAATAAATACAGCCCACAGCATGATCCTGTCACATACAATAAATGCAGCCCACAGCATGATGCTGCCATATACAGTAAATACAACCCATAGCATGATGCTGCCACATACAATTAAAACAGCCCACAGCATGATGCTGCCATATATCACCATAGCTGCCAAGGGAAAGATGTCCGTGCAACAAATAGAAGAGTGCCACAGAAAGGTTACCGCATATTTTGTGAAAAACCTGCATCCCTTTTCAGATGTGGAATCAGCAACATTTAGGTTAGTTAAACAATAACGATATAATAAAGCTAATTATTAAATTAAATTACAGTAACAACGACGTTATATCATGTTTGTTTATGTTTGCAGGGACATGGTGAAAACCCTAAACCCCAAGTATACACCACCTTCCAGGGACTGTTTAGCTAATAAATTAATACCATCTTGGTACAAAGTTGAGAAGTCCAATGTAATTACAGAGCTCAGTAATGTCTGCTCTGTTGCACTCACATGTGATGGCTGGAGTAGCATTGCACAGGACCATTACCTCACCATCACAGCACACTATATAGTGGAGGGCAAAATGCAGCAAAAGGTGCTAAAAACAAAAGCTGTGTACAAAGCACGGAGCGGTTGTGTTGTGGCAGAGGAAATCAGTCTCATTCTGTCAGAGTTTGGCATTTCTGATCAAATTGTAGCAATCACTGTAGATAATGCTGCCAATATGGATGTGGCTATTAAGCGCCTGCAATATGTGAAACTTTGCTGTTTTGCCCACACACTTAATCTGGCAGCACAAAGTCTATAGTCCCTAAATTCAGTGAGTCAGTGGGTGGCCAAGGTCCGAGCCATTGTTGTGTGGATGAAGAGGAGCTTGATGGAGAAGGTGGTTCTCCAAGAGAAGCAAGAACTTCTACGTAAGACACATGAAGTTAGCTTATTTCAACCGTTATGCATTGATATTAATGTAATGACTTTATATTTCTGATCTGATTTATTTGTGAGCTCTGCAGAGTGGTACTATTGTATTTAAGTCCAATTTTAGATACCACTGTTGTTTTTCTCCAAGGATGAAAAGGACCTGCTAAATTACTTAAAATTAATGGTTTGTTTTATTTAATCAGAGCTGCCCCGACACTCACTCATCCTTGATGTGAGAACGCGCTGGAACTCTCTGTATCTAATGCTGGAGAGATTCACAGAGCAGTACCCTGCAATTCAAGCAGCCAGCTTGGATCAGCGGCTCAGGAAAAACATGGAAAGGGACAGGTAGAGATAGACAGACGAGTTTAGACACTAAATGTACCAGTACACACCAAATATACATTTTAACAACAGTTTAAGAGTGAATACACTGCATTAGTGTATTAGTTCTCTTGACTTACTACAAAGGGCTGTCACTATGATAGACTTTGTGCTAATGTAGGGAGTGCATATGTCTGGTGTTTTGTTAAGAAAAAAAGAGATCATTTCTAACACCAATCTATGTGTTCTCAATTCTTTTTCATACAGGCTTGCTCGGCTGACTGAGGAGGATTTTCTGAGAGCTGAAGACTTCATCAATCTCATGAAAGTTCTCTACACGTCAACACTCTGCGTGTCTTCGGAACCCCCCCACATGTGGACAGATACTACCCATTCTCCAAAAGCTTGAAGGACATCTGACCGTGAAAGAGGGAGACACAGTGTTTGTATCCAACCTTAAAAAACAGGTTTGGGCAAACCTATCAAAGCGCTACCAGGTAACTGACTGAGGCAGGCAGCTGGACAGAAATGGATCAAGAATAGAGATATCTTTGTTCCAGAGGCTTGTTAAAACATTTAAAGAATATGTATTTCACAGAATGATGAGATCAAGAACTTTATCCAAGTGGCCACTTTGTTGGATCCGCGCTTTAAACACAAGTTGGATGATGACACCGTCTGGGACCAGATCCAGAGGAAGCTGATTGACCAGGTGAAATGTCATTCATGCATAACTGTCATTTTCACCTATTAAAATCTTAGATCTAAAAGCTACTTAGTTATGTTCATTCATTTCAACATTCATTTAGTTGGTAGCCAGGTCTCCTAGTAGCTAGGAGACAGGTTAATGTTAGTAGCTATGCTGCTTTAGGCTAGGCTGTTGGAGGACATTATTAGGGTCTGTTCCTACTTTCTCTCCTACTTCTCCCCCACTGCATGATGTGCTGTCAATTCAAGCACTAACCTGTTTTCTATTATAGTAGGTGCTCCGGATTAGCCCTGCTTGACGACCCTGACTAAGATGGCATTGCAGTGACGGAAAAATTCTCCACGTCCTGCAACAAACTTCTGCATCAGTTCTATTGCTCTTTCTGTGTCTCTGTTAAGTATTCTCCAAGCCACAGACGGTCGCGGCAGATAACCGCTTGTGCTGAGCCTGGTTCTGCCGGAGGTTTCTTCCTGTTAAAAGGGAGTTTTTCCTTCCCACTGTCGCTGCATGCTTGCTCAGTATGAGGGATTGCTGAGAAATCCACGACGCAATCTTCTGTGGTTCTGTAATTTCTACACTAAACATTGTATTGTAATAACTCTTTTTGTAAAGTGCCTTGAGATGACATCTGTTGTGAAATGGCGCTATATAAATAAACTGAATTGAATTGAATTGAATTTTAGTCAACAGAGCAAGACTGTGGAGCTGATGTGGACACCATCCAGTCTGAGAATGAGGCAGAGGAGGAGGTGAGTGTAAGTGTATGATAGCTGATATTATATAGGATCTCCATCTTAAAAATGGATTTAATGGATGTTTTTTTTCTTTTTTAGTGATATTACTGATTAACCTTCTGGGTTTGTGTTTTTTTTGGTTTGTTTTTTTTTAGCAACCGCCTTCCTGCAAACGGTCCAGGATGACTCCACTGGAGGAGCTGTTTGCTGAGGAGGAGGCAGAGAACATAGTGTCACAGCAGAGCTCCATGTCCATCAAGAAACGAGTGGAGAGAGAGCTGCAGATGTACCAGGAAATTCCACTGGCCATCATGTCTGAGGACCCTGCTGCATGGTGGTGGAACCAACGAAAGACTTATCCTTTACTGTCTGATATTGCTTTTTCATACCTATGCGTTCAAGCGTCATCTACTTCCAGTGAACGTGTGTTCTCCACTGCAGGAGACACCATCTGTCCAGAACCATCACGCCTATTGCCTGAAAGGGCAGATATGATCATTGATGATTTCTAGTTTTTTTTCACTGTAGCTGCTGCTAATCTGGACCGGGTTGATACAAGTTGTTCCTTATTGTTTGTTTGAATGTTCTGCAGCAGGTTAGTCCATCAGTGGGAGCACAGTTACATGTTTAAGTAACTGCTGCAGCATCAGACGCTCAGGATGTGGTAAATGTGTTTTAATTAAGTTTAAAAAAATAAAAGTGTACCCCTGTGTGAAGGAAATGTATAATATTATTCAAGTTCATAGATTTGATATGTATATAGTTGATAAAACAACCCTGTGAGAAGTCATAGTGAAAAGGTCACAGAATTGATATTCATTCAGACTTTTTCATCCAGAAAGACCTCTGGTTAGCTAGCTCATTTAAAAAACATTCATTTATTTGGGCCTGCCTCTCAAAAGAATCGGAATCGAGAATCGTTGGGAACCGGAATCGAAACGAGGAATCGGTATCGGAACTGGAATCGTTCAAATTTAAACGATGCCCAACCCTAACTATAACCAGATCATATGGGATTAAGTAAGAATGAACTATAAAACTATGTAATGGTAACTACTGCTAACCTCCACAGCAACTCAGGTGCTGCTTTAAAGGGATATTCCACCTCCAAGTAAAAATCTATCTGTTTCCATATTCCTCAGCATTACATTAGTGATAAAAAAACATTTTGTAACCAGAGTTAATTACCCTGATCTGGCAGCAGTCTGTTTGCTTTAGCTTAGCATAAACCAATGTAAGTGAATGGGAATTATTAGCATTCAAATTGTTACTTAGGCGTGGAATATAAGATCAGAACAGCCAATTAGATGTTTTTATATATATTTCCATATCTGTCCAGACAAAGTGGAACAACAGAATGATGGAAGAGGTGAAGGAGAGATGAACGTTGATGAGAAAGAGCAGAGGTGAGTTAACTATATATGAAGGATGTCCCAATCATGTTTTTTTCCTCTGAGTCATTTGATTCTGAATATTGATGGCAGAAATACAAAACCTCCCAACTGAGGAAAAAACAAACAAAATCCTGTCAGTTTCTCCCAGAATGCTTTAAGTCTGGTAAGTTTTTGTTACAAGGAAGGGTGGGATAACTTTGTAAACGGAGCAGCTTTCACTATTCTTATAATCACTTGTGAAAACTGAAGACAATAAAAAATGCAGATAGGAGACTCTGAGCTATGTACATATTTGTACAGCAATAAACAGTAATAATTTCATGTTGCTTCAGACTAAGTGCAGCAGAGGAGGAGAGATGGAAGTTGATGAGCCTCAGAGAGAGATGACACAGAGAGGCAGTGTTGGGGAGAATACTTTGTAAATGTATTTAGTTACAGAATACCTGCTTTAAAATGGATTTTCTAACGTATTCCGTTACTTTGCTGAATCCTGCTACTGTATTCTAAATACTTGGAATTCAGGCTGCAGCGATTCGTCGACTAAATCGATTTACTCGATTTTACCAAAAATAGCTGGAATCAAAAACTCTGCCTCGTTATTTAAGCCTTGTTATATTCCTATGATGCACACTATACCTGCAGGGATCTGATTGGTCCACACGGACCGTTGTTTTGGATGAACCTATG
Source organism: Apricaphanius iberus (assembly GCA_028564705.1). Taxonomy (NCBI): domain Eukaryota; kingdom Metazoa; phylum Chordata; class Actinopteri; order Cyprinodontiformes; family Aphaniidae; genus Apricaphanius; species Apricaphanius iberus. Next base: position 23,062 of record JAPXFQ010000223.1, on the reverse strand, counting down.
CGAAGCACAACAGTAACGCGTGATACAGTTTGAATTTAGTTGGTGCGATGATGGAGAGTAAAGATGTCCATAAACGTTAGAAAATGTGTGAAGTTTGGGATGGTTCCATTCTAAAAAAGAAGAGAACAAAGTACAGAGTATTTACTGCAAAGTAGAGCTGGTGTAGCACAGCAGTACGAGCTCAATGATCCAGCATCAGAAAACATCCACATGATGTTTCACCAAGCGGCGCTGAAACAAGCTAACGTAACCTAAAGCCTGTATACATTGATGTTTGCTAATATTAATACTGGATTTGTAGCGATGTCATGATGCTGTTTGACTAAATATGATGTTTAGCTTTGATGTTTTTAAGTAATAAACTTATTGATTCGACTGCAAGAGAGCCTTATCCACACGTAGCCGGGTATCTCAGAAAATAGAGATGTTTTTCTACGGTTTGGCCTGTTATTCACACGTAAACGCAGATTTTCAGCACAAAAAACTAATCTTTTAAAAATAAAGAAGGGCTAAAAGGGGCCCAGGGTGGGTCTGGGACTGTAGCACCAAAATAAAGCAGAGATGTTCTTCTAGTGGAGACCCAATCTGAGCTGCTCACATTTTACAGTTTAACTGTTAAAAGGACATTTAAAGTTAATTTATTTAGCTAAGGTTTATGTGACAATGTAGACTATAACTCTGCTAGCTTTTCTAACAATTTAAGTGATTGGTGAAAAATAAAATCACAAATACATTGTAACGTTTCACAAAAGCTTTTTCACTAAAAAGTGGATGGACTATTTAGTTTATTAACTTATATTATTGCTGTTATCTGTTATTTTGTCAATAAATAAATAAATACTGTAAATGGACTTAGTTTTTCCCAGCATTATTCCACTGTCTGTGCTGATTTGGGGAGCCATGACAAAAGTACATTTACTCAAGCTGGATTAGTGAAATGAAGGAACTTTTTAAGATATTCTGATTTTTGGAGTTTCACCTTTATTTGGTTAATAAATTATTTATCAATGATGGAATCAGGAAGCAGCCTGGAAAGTTCCATTTATTCTATGGTTAGAGAGCGGTACGGAAACCAGAGGAAACAGCCAACAGAAAAGAACAAAACATGACTTTATTTTATTAGTTGATATGCAGCTACATTTGATAGACACGTCTAGTTTAAAAACATGTCAATACTAACCACATTTAAGACTTTTTAATCCATTTAAGGCTGTTAATTATCCCATAATTAATAGATGAACTATTAATACTCTTTAAGATTTTACTGTACGGACAAACAGCATAATAAACTCTGATTACAGTGGTTTTAAATACTAGTTTATCCTATTTATCTATTACTCTTAACTGATTTTATCAAACTTAATCCATTTTCAATGAATGCTTTTTAATATATTTATCATATTTAACTGTAATGAATTGTAAAATAAAGCATTTTCCATCATGTCTGATTATCCAGAAGACATAAAGTTCAGTTATGAACTAAAAATAACTGCTGATAATCCAGATAAACTGGATTGGTGTTTCTTTCACTTTCAGAAATTTATTCCTCCAAAATCCTAACACAGGATTTCTGCAGAAATCAGATTTTATGCCTTTTAATTCCATTTTAATGCCATTTTTAAAAATGTTTAATGCCATCAAAAGCACTTAGGACAACTTATGAATATATATGTAGATGAAAGAAAAAGTCAGAAAACTGTATTTTAAAGCAGCTTGAGGTAAATGTAATTGATGAATCATTGAGCTAGTTTTGTTCTTCCACCAGAAACATTTGGCTCTTTGTGAATCAGCCTGAAACAGCCTGGAACAAGTCAGAAAGGCCTTCATTGGATGCTGCAGGGCAGAGACAGCAGAGAACCTCCACCTACAGCGTTCTGCACCATCCAAAGACACTGGAAGACTGCTCCATGTTCCCATGGTGGTGTTCACTACACCTGCAGTTAGAATGTTTGTGCTGCTCACAGTAGCTGCTAAAGACATTCTGCTGTTGGTTAGGGCTGCAACGATTCGTCGACGTTGTCGACAAAAATCTATAATAGAAATGGTCGACAATTAATTTTACTGTTGAAGTTGTCGCCAGACGTGTTTTTTCCATAGACTGTAAAAAAGAATAGACAGCGCCTCCTCACTCCTCCCCGTTTACCAGAATGACTTTCATGGGGGAATTCATGGCGGATTCACAGACTCCTCCTCCCCAGCTCTGATGAAGCATGTTCCTAAAAAGGGCATAGGGGGGGGATCTTCACTGTAGACTCTGCCCTCATGGGGCGTTTCTGGGCGTGTAGTTCGGTCGTAATCACGCCCATTCTGCTCCTGCGTCTTTAGCTCTGATGCTAAACTTGGCTCGGCCCCCTCATTAATTATGCAAGATTTCAAAAAATTATCTTAGGAAAACCAGCCTGGTGCCCAGGTTTTTTATGAGCCCAGCGTTATCTCAGGAACAATATGTAGCCATAGAAAGTTTTTAAAAAATGGGCACGAGGCATTAAAGTTGTTTTTAACGTGTCTAAAGTCCAATGCTTTTCAATGGGGGCCTAGTGGCCAAATGGAGGTACTACAGCAATGGAGGAGCAATGGCGGCCTCCATGGTATGCGGTCACAAAGCAGAGCAGCCAGCGGCCGTTGGTTTTTTCCCGACAGAGTGAGTCATCGCTCTTCATTACAATCTCTGCCAAGAGTCACACATGCGCAATAGCTTCTCTACTGAGCGATAACACACAGAAATGGCGGCGTCTAAAAAACGTCTAAAGTTTGGGAGCATTTTAGCCTGGATACGGCGAATAAAAAGATGACCTGCATGGTTTGCAAAGCAGTCCTTGCGTATCATGGCAGCACCTCGGTGATGCATGAACATTTAAAGAGAAAGCACGTCGGACAATTGAATGAAACAGAGTCTGACTCGCCTCGATAAGATTTAAATGACATTGAAGCCAAAAAGCTTTATGTTAGGTGTACATTGTACCTTTTTTTAAGCGTATTTTCACGTTTAAAAAAGAGATTTGACGTTATGCCCGACTGTAGCTGACAAAAGCATTTTAAATTAAATGCATGCAGTCTGAAGAAGAGAGCCACCATGGACCCCTTTCTGCAAAAGAAGCAGAAGTGCACCCCACAACAAGCGACTGCCCTCACTGAGTCAGTATTGCAGATGCTGATCTATGATATGAGGCCGCTCTCCATGGTCCATGGTGCTGGGTTTCAACAAATGATAGCCCAGTTCAATCCAGACTACATCCTGCCATCCAGAACCCATTTCACCCACAGAAATACAACGTTTCTGAAGGTCATTGATTAGAATTAGGGCCTTTTGAATGTGCTACAGGAGTATGCTACTGCTTCATGTCTTCCACAGCAGGTCAAAGGGCTGCAACGTTCCATACAGCAAACCCAGTTTGAGACAAGCTCAGGAAAAGCCTTTCAAGCCATTGCAGGAAAAGGAATAAGTGAGAGATGGGAGAATCTTAACACTGTGTCTGCAGAGAGAGACAACCCACTTGTTCTTGCAGCTGCCATCGACCCAAGATTCAGAAAGCTGAAGTTTATCTCACCTGAAGAAGGCACAAGGGTGCAAAGTACAGTAGAAGTTCTTGCTATCAAAGAAGCAAAGGCCAAGACTGGGCTACATGATGACCCTGAGGAGCTACAGCAGAAGAAGAGGGGTCATATCCCAGGGGGAAAGTCAGCGCTGGATAACCTGCTTCAGTCTGACACAGACAGTCTGAGTGAGGAAGAGGAGGAAACCCAGGAGGACAAAACAATCCAAATGGTGAGGAGGGAGGTTCAGATGTTCTTCACAGAGCCACCAATAGCCAAAAAAGAAGACCCTCTCAGCTGGTGGAGAGAAAATGAGGGCCGTTATCCCACACTGTCAAACCTAGCAGGATCTTTTCTGTGCATTCCTGCGACATCCACCCCTGCAGAGCCAATCTTCTCAGCAGCAGGAAATATCTGCTCCCAGAAGAGAGCAAGTCTCACACGGGACCATGTGGATATGCTGACTTTCCTTAATATGAAGAAACTGAATGACATAGCCTGAGCCTCATGTTGATTTTAAACTTAGTCTGTCCACCATGACAGGTTTGTGTCCAGGTAGTATCACTCAGTCCATGTTTACGACTTAAATTCAGATGACTCTGAAAGCTTATTTTACATTTCATAATGTTGAGAGTTGTAAAGTTCTTTTGCAGCAGATTGACCACTGAATGTATCTCACAAAATGCACTTAATACTTTAGTTTACTGTTTTACTGCTGCTAATGTGCTTCCCCTGGTTTACAGGAAGAAAATGTTTACTTGATTTTAATTTATTTTGTCTCATAAAAACAAATGTGCCTGTCCTTTATCCCTTCCCTTTATCGATATGCTCTTTTTCTATATCGTCCAGCTCTAATTAAGCTCCACTTCAGCCAAAGTTTGGAAATCAGGGAACATTTCTCCAGTTGGAGTCATAAGTCAATGATGTGATTGGTCACCATGTGTCAGTAAAATGGTGGACTGGTAGTGCGTGGTGATGGTGGTGATGAACCAGAGAAATGTTTACTGTCTTTGTGAGTTTAATTATTTTAAATAAAGAAATGAAAAGATGTGTTTTATTTTAGCGGTGCTCCTGCCCCTTTAAGAAATGACTGTATATAACTACGTACAGTCATGTGACTTCATCTCGTCCAGAAGGGAAAAGCGCTGCCAACGTAGCGACTGTGTTTCTACATTTAGCGAGTGTTAAGACTCCTCTAGCCACTATTTTTCTAAAAAGTGACAAATATAGTGACTTTTTATGGTGTTAGTGGATAATCTGAGACTCTAACGTGGAGCACGTATTATTGTTACTGCTTTAACTCAGCAGCAGAGCTGCAGTCGACCCAGAGCGCTAACAGCCCAGCATGCTAGCTTGGCTAGCCCAGGTCCTGCTCAGTCGGTGTAGATATTAACCCTGCTGACTCCAGAATGTTGATATACCGCTTGAAGCTGCTGCTGGCTGATCCTACCTGTGCTCTGATGTAAATGCAAAAATATTACTCTAAAATAAATGACTGCAGACTAAAATCACCAGTTTCACTCAGCCCCAGTCACGTCCTCCTGCTAGTTTTAACCTAAAGATAACCGCTACATGGATAATGGGGGATTACATATGGTGCTGCGTTCACGTTTCACGTACGTTTGTGTACATCACATGTAGACAGCAGAGGAGCATCACAGAAATCCTTAGTAACACGGATTAATATACAGAACTAATTTGGGGCAAACATTGGGCAGACAGCGCTCCAAATTTTACTCGCCAAAAAGGAAATTTGCTCGCATTTTGTGAACAAGGTTGTTAAAAGTTGAATATGGAACATTTTTCTTAAAGGCTATCTCTTTAAAAAAGTAATACTTCAATAGGGAGTTTAGAGGAGTGCAGAATGAAAGCGCACCCTTTCCTTTAAATGTTATATTTAACCTAAAATCAAGCGGAAATGCTGAAGTTTCTCATGGAGAAAGGTAAGAAAGCTAGCTAACGGCTAAAGTTAGCTGTCGGTAAAACAGCTTTGCAATACTCGTGTATATGACGTTGTTCCTAAATATGAGAGCATCAACCTCCATATCGAGTAAACAGAAGAAAATGAAATGGTTTCCTCCTGCTCTGTCCAGTATAGCAGGCTCGCCTTCACCGCTGCGGTGAGCGGCTATAAGGACGTTTCTAGCTAGCTTTCTGTATTAACATAGGTCTCCGACCATACATCTCAGTCAAACACACACGCTATGAAATCTATCGGATGTTTATGTGAATTCTAAAGTATAAATTATGAGTTATAGAGGACATCACCAAGAGGAGTGGAGGATACCACTCAGCTACCGAAATAAGATGCCGATAGGACAGGTACAAAAACTTAATGTTGGGTTTGACCCATATTTTGTTATAATTATTTTTTGTTTAGTATTTTAAACTTATTAGTATAAAATAGTCCTTATCCTGTAAGATTCATTACTGGACATGATGCCGGCTGGTTACGACTATGAAACTGGCATCCAGACGGCTTTTTGTTATTGCAACTACAACCTCAACACACTAGATGTCGCTTTGGTTCCAATGTTCCATATTCAACCTTTAATTTCAGACTCTGCATCCAAGTCTTCCAATAACTAACAGTTCAGACCATCCAGAACACTAAAAAACCAACCTACACCAGAAGTGTAGGATTTAAAGATGATCTGGTTCTGTCACAAAACCTAACATGAGATCTCATTAACTCTTTTTCTTAGTCTAAACATGTCATGTTAAACCAAATACCAGCTTCATACATGATTTATCATAAAACATGTTCTGGTTCTTTTATCTCAGTAACTTAGTCTCAAACACAAAAACTCGTGATACTTCTGGATAAATTTAACTAGGTTTAATTATCGCTCAGTAAGTAGATGGTACAATGACAGCGCTGGACCTTAGTCTAGCACACAATGTATCGTGGACAAGAAAAAGGTCACTTTTTTACAGAGAAACAGTTTAATATCTACATTCTGCTTCTAGGCTCCGCCCTTCATGCAGGAAGGAGCTCATCTTGTTGTGTTGTCTGTAAATTCATTGTGTAACCAGATGGCTTTAACTGATAGAAAGTGTTTCCTTCAGGTGTGTTAACTATACTAAGTGTGTCTGCAAGCTTGTAAAAATCCATCAGCAGATTCCTTAAGATGTAGGCATTGTTCTTCTAGGATCTTAGTATCTCTCTTATATTTCCTGTTTTAAGATGAACAAAAAGGTCACCTTAAGTTCTGCTTTAACACAGAGGATAAAAGACAGCAAAAGTTGCTGGATTCCTCCCAGACAGCAGCTGACTCCGCCCCAGATCTGATTCCAGACCAGCAGATCTGCGTATCAGTCAGATCCGTTTTCTGACTGCTGCACGGATCTGGCCCAGATGTTTCCTGCTGGAGGCGGGAATGCATCACTTTTTCAGACTCTGTTCTGTGTCGGGTCAGATTTGGTAAAACGAGCACGGGAAGAAGTAGAGACGATGTTAGTGGAAGACGAAGTGGAAGACACGGGGAGGAAACATTATTTGGATTAAAACCCATTTTTTGGTAAATTACACGTTTTATACATGTGAGCATAACACTTTTTTTTCTTTAGGACAGAGCCTGGTGCGCTTACAGTTGTTTCAACCTTTTATCTGCTTTAAAGAAAAAGTTAAGCTAGTTTATACTTTGTATGTGTGTCTAGAGAAATGCTCTTATAAGATGTTCAATCAAACGTACAACTATTTTAAACGTATAATGTCCACTTCTGGCTATAGAGATTTATTTTTAACGTGTTCAGTAGTGAGGGAACGTGCAGACAGTCGTGGTTTATGCATCAGAAATACAACTTTTCTTAAAGTTAGATCAGTAAATGCTGACAATTACTGAAGAATCCCATCAGAAACATGGAAAAGACACAAGCTAGCAGGAACTATGGCTGCTTACTATATAACATTTAAATAAATCAGTAGAGACATTTTGTTTTTCTCTGGATTAATTCAGATTTTAATTTAGGAAGAAAACAACATATCTTATTTTTGGTGAAGCATCTAAACGGAAGGTTAGCAACATGGAAGCAAAACACTGACAGTCACTGAGATGCATAGGAAGGGTTTAATGTTTGCAGCTCTCTGTATCAGACGTGTTTTAGGGCTGAAAGTCATTTTAAAGGGAGATTTACTTTTATAAAATGTGGAAAAATAAGACTTTTTGGCTCATAATGTTTTATTTATTTAAAATAATACAGATAAATGTTTGAATCACAGGCCTATTATATCTGGAACTATTCATAACTTATCTATAACTATTATTGTGTTTTATTATAACTCACAATACCCATGGCTCAAAGTAAACATAGCACTAGGAGGTGGTTTTGAAGGAAAAATGAATCACAAATGTAAGAATTTCTAGAATATTCCATGTAAAGGCCTGTAAATGTAAACTTTAGAGTTTTAGATAGAAACCTATAAACTTCATATAGTGTTAAAGCTAAGTTCATATAAATAGTAGGGATGCACCGATACCGATATTAGGGCCGATACCGTTCTTATGTATCGGTTAAATTTAACCGTTAACATGAACTGTTAATTAAAATGTGGAAACTGCAATAATTTCACTGAAAATGTTATTTCTCACTTGAAAATGTATCTTTGTGGTCATTTTTTATTAATATTTTTTTCTAATCCATCATTTGTTGTAACAAGCAGAGAAGAAAATAAAACCCGTCTTCCATTTCAGTCCATTGTTTTTGAATGCAGTGGGACAGACAGAATTGGTCTTTTCCCATCCCAGTAGTAAACCAGGTGGGTCTGCATTACACTGATTGTGGGGCGGGGTAGGCTGCCTTATTAATAGGCAGGTGTTTGTCCCTCCAGCATGCAGCTTCTGTCACTTCAGTATTGGCGCGGTTGGAATGGTCTTACTGGTTGTCTGTATTTTTATGATCTCGGGGATTATGCCAGTTTTGTTTGTTTGCAGTGTGGCAGCCGTGCTATTCAGGCTAGAGGGTTGTGGTTTACCATACGGCTCCGCCTGCGGTGTCTGACATCTTTGGCGTGGCCCCGGCCTTTCTGCTGCTCCACCTCGCCATCCAGCTGCAACAATCTGCAGTTTTAGTCCAGCAGTGCGCTCCATGGCGTACATACTGCTGTTTTGTCTTAACTGTCCTGTGTTTCGCTTTTAGCCAAGTTATCGGACTGGGCTTCGTGGTGTCTGGTTGCTAGGGCAACTCCCTGTTCACCCACCGAAGCCGGAAGTGTACCAGACCCAAGGTTAAGGGGAGTTGTGTTATACATTTTGGTTTACTGTGTTTTCTCAGGTTTATTTATTTTTATTTTTAATGTTTATTTGCATGCTTAATCCCTAACAGCTGTTGGTATCTGTTTGCACTGTAAGCCAGTGGAGGGTAATCTGGTGGTTGGTTTCTGTAGCCCTAATCTGTTTTATGTATGTTTAAACGATTTTGTGATAAAGAACCTTTTTTTTTATTGGAAAGAACCAATATGTTCGCTTGGTGTTCTTTAAACCTGTGGCCTTTTATTCTTTATTCTCCAGGGACTTTGTCTCCCCCGAGTGGCGTTGCTGGTGTCTTTCACCTTTATTTCATTTAGAGCTTAATGACCAATTACCACATGTGGTACTCAGTATTGGCAAGTACCGAAATCAGAGTATCGGTATTGTATCGGTTTGAATAAAGTGGTATCGTTGCCATTTCCTCGTGGCACACAGTTTATGTAATTCATTACTGTTTGGATCAGTATCAGCAGATTATGAACCTCAGGTATCGGAAAAGAAAAAAGTGGATCAGTGCTTCCCTAATAAATAGGTTGGCTACTTTAAGCAACATTAAATTAGTCCCTGTTTGAGTAATTTGCTTATTTACATATCAGTATTATGTATTGTTCTGTAATTTCCATTCAGTGAATTATATGTAAAAAGAACTTCTTCTTTGTTTTAGGTTGAATGTCTCAGAGATGCTAAGCTATTAGCTTCTGGGTGTTTTTCAGCCTTTTAATGACGTATCAGCCGTCCTCCATTCCAGCTGTAGTCTGTGTAGGTTGTAGAAATAGAGCCTGTAGAAGCTGAATTTAGTCCTATTGGTCCAAACATGAACCATGATGATGTCTGCAGTAGTTCTTTCTAACCGACCACCGTAGAGCAAAGAAAGTCCTGATCAGATTACAGCTGGGATATTATTGGAATCATGTGTTAGTGTAGATGGATTATAGCCTCTAAAATTGTCCCAAAACTGAACAAATTAACACTTCTGAGACCTTCTAAACTCACAGGGTAATATCACTAATTATTAATAACTAAACCTGGTTAAATGAAGGGTTATGGGGCAGATAATTCCTTATTACATGCAGTAAATCTCCTGCTCTGATTGGCTCCCATTATATGGATATACGCTGATCAGACTGGATAGAAACTTCTCCTGAAGGACTCCAATCATCATTAAGATTTAGAAAAAGGCAGGAAAAGATTGACACCTTTTTCAAGAGGAATCCTGTAAATGACGTTAAGAGGTCTATGAAGGAGAGACCATATGTTTGTTTGTATTATGGGAGGGGCTTATTTCCATCCCAGGTGGACATATGTGTCTGATGTTTTTATATCAAATTCACTATTTCTTTTTAAATGTTTAGATTAGAGTTTCTGTGAGGATGTGGCCAGGAGTGAGGAAGACAGAGATGAAGATGGAGGAAAAGACAGAATGAGGAGGGAGGTAAGATAGGAAAAGGATAAAGATGAAATGATTGAGAGGAGCAGAGAGTTCATATCCAGCTGTTACTGAATACCAGTATTTATTGGTTTTATTAACCAACAAAAACACACCCATCCCCCACACTGTCACAATGGGCCCTGTAGGTTTGGATTTTAACTTCATAGAAAAAAAGCATTTTGTGTTTCTTTGACTAATATTTAAATAATTTTGAGGATCTGAAATATTTAAATGTGACAAACATACAGAAATCAAGAATGGATCAACACTTTCTTACACTGCTGATTGTACATACAATTGTTTTTTCTGTTTTTGTCTTTGCAGCAGCCTCATGGAAACTGAGCTGCTCCTGTTGACACCGATGTATAGTGCTTTTTAAAAACATTTTTTGGAATTGAGAGTGTCTATCTCAAAGGAGACATATTATAAAATAATCCTTTTTCATGGGATTTGGGGTGTTATTGTCTCTGGTGCATATAAAGTTTGAAAAATAAAAACATCCATGCTGTTATGAGGGAGATAGAGGTTTCTAAATTCATCCTGCCTTCAGTCTCTGACTGAGCTGTTCAAAATCTGTCCGCCTTTTGAAGTATATTACATGTCTATTAATGTTTGATTAAGGTGTTTTAGTTACCATACTTTGTAATTATACTTTTACAATTGTTTTAGAGGTATTTTGCAGTCAGCTCTTGTTTGGGTCACAGAAAAACAGGACATTGAGCAGGAAAGCACAGGCAGATAACGTCACCATACAATTGACAGTGGAAGGATGTAAAAAAAAAAAAAGGTCAGCAAAAAATCTATTTTTGCTGGTTTTAAAGTCACGATTTAAGTAGAATAACAGGAAGGTAATTAATTATGCATGCATGGTTGTAAGGAGGCTGGTCTTGGCAAAAGTTGGAATGAACCAATCATGTTTTAGGTGCCATATGTAAAGTTAGGGAGGAGTTTCTCTAACTTTCTGTTAAAATATAAAACTTTAATGTTTCTGTTTAAAACTCTGTCAGACATGATGGGCTGGCCCAGGGTTTGTGAGGAAACCCTGCCAACTAAATATCTAATATGTTTTAAGAAATTCTGTAAACTAGTATTTGATTTCTTGTATTAAAATAGAAAGAAAATTAAATTACTCTCGTCTCCTCTCTTATGAAAATGAACACGCATGGAATTTATAGAGTTAAGGTTTAAATTGAATAAAGATTAAACTTCACTTTCTACGTCACAAGCCGGAATATTAGAAAATCCACACCTTCTCAGAGCGCTGCCTCCACCCACCAGGTACAGCAGTAAACAGCAGTAACTGAATGGAAAGCACTGGTTCAGATTAGGAAACACCACGCAAAATGCTCAGTTTTTGGCTGGTCAAAAGAGCTGAAAACACTTCATCAAATCCCAGTCGAAGAGGACAGAAGAGCGCCATGGGTTGAATTGACTTTTGATGGTAAGATGATGGCGGTAAGGGCGGGGAAGACTGAGGATGTGTTGCTGCACGGAGCTCAAAAGAGCGGGGAGAAAACGGGAGACGTACCGCCGAAAAGAGCTCAAAGAGGGGGGATAGAAACGGGAGACGTACCAATGAAAAGAGCTCCAAGAGCGGGGATAGAAACGGGAGACGTACCAATGAAAAGAGCTCCAAGAGCGGGGATAGAAACGGGAGACGTATATCGTGTTTCTTTGGTGCCAAAATCTGTGCGCGCATAAAAACCGTAATCAGCGCGCATAAAGACCACACTCTGTGCGCTCGCGGTCTCTGTAAACGCACGCGCCGTCACTCTCTGCGCATTTGGCGTCACTGTCTGTGCCCTCGCTGTCTCTCTCTGTGCCTTCTGCTCGCTCACCTTTAGTGAGTTTTGGCACTTTGGGGGCGGGCTTTGAATAGACGGACCACCAACCCTCCTCCTTTCTGATTGGCCACTACTGTCTCCAGGTCAGAGCAAATCGAGGTAGAGAAGGGCGGCAGCATTTAATTGCAGATCGAGATGTCAGATAAAGAAGAGGTAAGTAACAGACGTACCGCTGAAAGGAGCTCAAAGAGCGGGGATAGAAACGGGAGATGTACCATACCAAACTAGTCCATGCTTTTGTTAGTTCAGGGCTGGATTACTGTAACTCTTTATTATCAGGTAGTCCACAGAAAACAATTAAAAGTCTTCAGTTAGTCCAAAATGCTGCTGCTAGGGTTCTAATGAATAAAAGAAAAGATCACATTTCCCCTGTTTTAGCTTCTCTTCATTGGCTCCCAGTAAAACCTAGAATAGAATTCAAGATCCTCCTTCTGACATATAAAGCCCTTAATAATCTAGCTCCATCATACATAAGAGACCTGATTGTTCCATATGTTCCTAACAGAGCCCTTCGCTCTCAGACAGCAGGCGTCCTGCTGAAAAGTGCTCCAAGAGCGGGGATAGAAACGGGATACATACCGCTGAAAAGAGCTCAAAGAGCGGGGATAGAAACGGGAGACCTACCGCTGAAAGGAGCTCAAAGAGCGGGGATAGAAACGGGAGGCGTCCTGCTGAAAAGTGCTCCAAGAGCGGGGATAGAAACGGGATACATACCGCTGAAAAGAGCTCAAAGAGCGGGGATAGAAACGGGAGACCTAACGCTGAAAAGAGCTCAAAGAGCGGGGATAGAAACGGGAGACGTACTGCTGAAAAGAGCTCAAAGAGCGGGGATAGAAACGGGAGACCTACCGCTGAAAAGAGCTCAAAGAGCGGGGATAGAAACGGGAGACGTACCGCTGAAAAGAGCTCAAAGAGCGGGGATAGAAACGGGAGACGTACCGCTGAAAAGAGCTCAAAGAGCGGGGATAGAAACGGGAGACGTACCGCTGAAAAGAGCTCAAAGAGCGGGGATAGAAACGGGAGACGTACCGCTGAAAGGAGCTCAAAGAGCGGGGATAGAAACGGGAGATGTACCATACCAAACTAGTCCATGCTTTTGTTAGTTCAGGGCTGGATTACTGTAACTCTTTATTATCAGGTAGTCCACAGAAAACAATTAAAAGTCTTCAGTTAGTCCAAAATGCTGCTGCTAGGGTTCTAATGAATAAAAGAAAAGATCACATTTCCCCTGTTTTAGCTTCTCTTCATTGGCTCCCAGTAAAACCTAGAATAGAATTCAAGATCCTCCTTCTGACATATAAAGCCCTTAATAATCTAGCTCCATCATACATAAGAGACCTGATTGTTCCATATGTTCCTAACAGAGCCCTTCGCTCTCAGACTGCAGGTTTACTGGTAGTTCCTAGGATTTCTAAAAGTAGAATGGGTGGCAGATCTTTCAGCTATCAGGCTCCCCTTCTATGGAACAGGCTCCCAGGGTTGGTTTGTGAAGCAGACAATTTGTATATCTTTAAAACTAGACTTAAAACTTTCCTCTTTGACAAAGCTTAAAGTTAGAGACAGGTTAGAAAGGTAGCTAGGAAGAGATAGGTTAATGTTAGTAGCCAGCTAGAGTAGCTAGGTAGAGATATATTACTGTAAGCCAGGTAGAGAGTGTTAGTAGCTAGGTCTCCTAGTAGCTAGGAGACAGGTTAATGTTAGTAGCTATGCTGCTTTAGGCTAGGCTGTTGGAGGACGTTATTAGAGTCAGTTCCTACTTTCTTTCTTACTTCTCTCCAACTGCATGATGTGCTGTCAATTGAAGCGCTAACCTGTTTTCTTTTAGTCTCTTCCTACAGTAGGTGCTCCTGACCCGCCCTGATTGACGACCCTGACTAAGATGGCATTCCAGTGGAGGAACGTTCTCCACGTCCTGCTACCAAGTTCTGCTTCTACATCAGTTCTGTTGCTCTTTCTGTGTCTCTGTTCTGTATTCTCCATTCCACAGACTGTCTCGGCAGATGACCACTTAAGCTGAGCCTGGTTCTGCTGGAGGTTTCTTCCGGTTAAAAGGGAGTTTTTCCTCTCCACTGTCGCTTCATGCTTGCTCAGTGTGAGGGATTGCTGAGAATTCATGACGCAATCTTCTGTGGTTCTCTAATTTCTACATTAAACACTGTATTGTTATAACTCTTCTTGTAAAGTGCCTTGAGATTACATCCGTTGTGAAATGGCGCTATATAAATAAACTGAATTGAATTGAATTGAACCGCTGAAAACAGCTCAAAGAGCGGGGGCTCCACGGTGATAGAGAGCTGGAGGCTTTAGAGAGATCAGACCATTTGGAGGAAGATTGAGTGCAACGTAAGCAGTTAAATATGTTCTTTTAACTTTATTTGTTCAATAACCACTCAGAAGTATCTTGCTGAATTCTCTGAGTCTCGGGTTCTTCAAGAGACTCCCCTCCTATGGGAGCAGATTCAAACATGACTGAATCTATAAAAAGCAGGTCAGTTTTTGCATTGTTCTATATAATGCTGTTCCTCCTTGCCTGATCAAACAAGTCCGTATTAAAACCTCCATAAACCTGAAATAATCTCTCGCATTTCTTGATTTAAAATGTTTTTTCCGATCACACATGTATGCTTGAACTAGTTTTTCTTTGTATGGTTGAACTACTGCAGCCATGTCTGTAAGTTTCACACATAATGGTAACAGTCAATGAGTGGTGTGCATGAGCAAAGATTCTAGAAGCTTTAAGTGTGACCATATTACAAGCAGCTCATTAATATGTAATGAGCAGCAGAAACAGCACAATCTGCAAGGGGCTGAAACAGAGGGAAATACAGGTTGGTAACAATTGTTTTCTACAGGTTATTTCCAGCAAACAACTTCAGAAACATGTTTTCTGGAACTCTTAGACCTATTTTAAATAGTATACAAATAGTCATAATATGTCTCTTTTAAAAAATGTAGGTTCAAATAAAATGTGCTATTTGATATTTATATTCCTTAATTTTTGTTTCCTACATTTTCTGTTGTCTTAAAATATTTCATTTACAGAGACTGTTTTAAATAACTTGGTCTAGCAATCCTTTGGATACTATTTACTGTGGAAACAAACATGTCTTGATATACACACGAAATTCTAAGGATTTAAGGTAATTAAATTTATGTTTTTGGCATAGGCAAAAAAAATATCTAATGCAATTAGATACATTATTGAAGAGCTATGTAAATAATTAACTATATCAATTTAAAAAAGTCATTTCTAAATGATTTGGGCCAGATAATATTTTGGATCTGGACCAGAACTGGGCCTGACTCGGGCCAGATCTGGTCCAGAGCCGGTCTAGTTGATGCTCTGCACCGTTATTGGCCCGTTGTGCCAAAGGACACTTGCCCAGATCTGCATAACAAATCCAGGTTGGAAATTTTGTGGACTACGGGCCGGAACTGTTCCAAATTATTTTTGCTGTTTTTCTGCCATCTAAGTAATTGATCTACTTTCTGTTGTTTGCAACACAAGCACTTCTGTAATAAGCAAAGTTCACTGGTTTCCTGCTCCATAAGGAAAGGCCTTTAAAATTAAGTTTTATTCCAACAATAAGAAATTATTTTTCTAAAAGTGCGATTAATTACACCTGGATGACTGTGAAATATCATTTAAACTTTAAACTGTAAATACCTTTAAACTCTAAAATTAAATTTTAAACATATTCCTTTTGTTACGTTAAATTCCCGTTCGGGCTTTAGCACTTTTCTATTAAAACGACTACTTCCTGTGTGTTGGTGTGTGTGGGTGGGTTTTTGTGTTATCCAACTTAACTACAATGAAAAAACTATTTTGTTACGGTTAATTTCCGTTTAGTGCTTTTATATTGAAACAACTACTTCCTGTGTGTTGGTGTGTGTGTATGTGTTATCCTGCTTAACTAAAATTAAAAAATTGTTTTGTTACGGTGAACTTCCGTTTAGTTCTTTTATATTGAAACAACTACTTCCTGTGTGTGTGTTTGCATTATCCTACTTAACTACAATGAAAATACATTGAGGTCTACCTCTGCAGAATGTTTAAATAATTAGAAAAAACATGAACCTAAGCTATCGTAAAAGATGCGTGTTTTGCAGTGGAAATTTAAATGAAAAAATCATCCTTTCTTTTCCATCAGAATGGTCAGAAAGGTTCCTCCATACCTGAGATCTTCCAGTCTCCAGTGTGGATCCTTCAGTCCAGCCGACAGCAGCTTCACTCCTGAGTCTCCTGGATGATTGTAGCTCAGGTCCAACTTTTTCAGATACGAGGGGTTGGAGCTCAGAGCTGAGGCCAGAGAAGCACAGCCTTCCTCTGAGATCAGACAGCCTGACAAGCTGTAGACACACAATTCAACACATGATGAGAACACTGCGGTAAAACCCAAATGTGAACAATTCATTTTAAGTAAAAAAGATCCAAAAGATAAACTGCTAGGGAAATTGTTAAAATGAAAAAAGGAATGTAAAAGACCCTATTATAACTGTGCATGTTTTAGATGTTTCCCTGATTTAACTCACATGAATGCAGGAAAAGATTAGAGTGTAACATTTGACCCATTTTAGCTGAAACTAAAATACTAAAGATAAACTTGTGGTTCACGTTGTCCAAAATGTTGTCATAACTCATATCATCCAAATATCATCAGAGATTTCAAAGACTTTAAAGAAATCACTGAAGGTCGACTGATGGACAGAAATCTGGATTCACCAGGAATTAGAACATCGTACCTTAGAGTTTTCAGGTTGCAACTTGGACTCTCCAATCCAGAAGATAGAAGCTTTATTCCTGAATCCTGCAGGTTGTTGTTACTCAGGTCCAGTTCTCTGAGACTGGAGGACTGGGAGCTGAGAACTGAGGACAGAGCTTCACAGCTTCTCTCTGAGAGGTAACAGTAACTCAGTCTGAGGAGACAGGGAGAAACATCTGGTATTAATCAATTTATCATCAAGATATCCCTCCATCCATCCTTAAATGTTGTTGTGACATAAAATCCAAGTATCTTCAATGAGTCTTTGTGCATGAAGATTTCTCAGCTTTTAAACAATTACAGAAAACATGATTGATGGAAAGAAATCTGGGTTCACCAGGAATTAGAACATCGTACCTTAGAGTTTCCAGGTTGCAGTTTGGACTCTCTAGTCTAGAAGATAGAAGCTTTATTCCAGAATCCTGCAGGTTGTTGTTACTCAGGTCCAGTTCTCTGAGACTGGAGGACTGGGAGCTGAGAACTGAGGACAGAGCTTCACAGCTTCTCTCTGAGAGGTTACAGTAACTCAGTCTGAGGAGACAGGGAGAAACATCTGGTATTAATCAATTTATCATCAAGATATCCCTCCATCCTTCCTTAAATGTTGTTGTAACATTAAAATCCAAGTATCTTCAATGAGTTGTTGTGTATCAAGATTTCTCAGCTTTTAAACAATTACAGAAAACATGATTGATGGAAAGAAATCTGGGTTAGCCAGGAATTAGAACATCGTACCTTAGAGTTTCCAGGTTGCAGTTTGGACTCTCTAGTCCAGAAGATAGAAGCTTTATTCCAGAATCCTGCAGGTTGTTGTTACTCAGGTCCAGTTCTCTGAGACTGGAGGACTGGGAGCTGAGAACTGAGGACATAGCTTCACAGCTTCTCTCTGAGAGGTAACAGTAACTCAGTCTGAGGAGACAGGGAGAAACATCTGGTATTAATCAATTTATCATCAAGATATCCCTCCATCCTTCCTTAAATGTTGTTGTAACATAAAATCCAAGTATCTTCAATGAGTTGTTGTGTATCAAGATTTCTCAGCTTTTAAACAATTACAGAAAACATGATATATGGAAAGAAATCTGGGTTCACCAGGAATTAGAACATCGTACCTTAGAGTTTCCAGGTTGCAGTTTGGACTCTCTAGTCCAGAAGATAGAAGCTTTATTCCTGAATCCTGCAGGTTGTTGTTACTCAGGCCCAGTTCTCTGAGACTGGAGGACTGGGAGCTGAGAACTGAGGACAGAGCTTCACAGCTTCTCTCTGAGAGGTTACAGCCACTTAGTCTGGGTAGACAGAGAGAAATCTGGTATTAAACAATTCATCTAAATAGATGTTTATTTTAATCCGGTCATCAACATTATTCTTGTAAAGATGTATCACAATAGGCATTAATAGTCATTTTGAAACAATTTATGTACAGTCTAACAGTCTTGTATAAATAACAGATATAATTATTAACAGAGGTTGGCTGCCATCAAGTGACTGTTTTTAGTTACTGCAGAACAATGACTGGAGACAAAATGGCACTGGAAAGCCCAAAGGACCAAGCAGACGTGCAGCAAAGAGTGGTCCTCTTGTTTACTATGCGAATGTGGACTTAAGTTGCCGGGAACTCAAAATTTCCTCCCGGTGATTTGGGAGTAGAAGGAGCGGCTTTAGCACTGTTTCCACTGCTTCATCTATCCTAGCTATGGTTGAGCTGTAGCTTAGCTAATAGCTACTTGCTAGCATCAGCTAATGTGCTCTTTAGACCTGTGCTCTGATCACGGGTTAAAATGTTACCAGGTGGTGGTGTGAGTTGTATGAGAACTGGTGAGATTTACTTCTTAGGGAAAATGCAATGTGAGTAAATAGACGGTCACATACTAACGGATTTTGATGTGCAAGGTTGTAACGTAATTTTGATTGATTTCGATACAAAATAGAGATAGTGACACCCCTAATATATATATATATATATATATATATATATATTCCCAACCCAACAAAGTGCAGGATGGCAGGTCAAGTAGTAACTGAGGAGATGGTTTAGAGTTTATATCTAATGCTAATTTTAAACTCGTCACCCAGGGTAAGGCTTTTAAAATAATAAAAAATGACAAAAGCTATCAAATAAAATATATTTACACACTCTATGCACATCTATTAACGTTTCACTCAATTCATACTTAAAACTGCTACTGATTTAACTTGGTTACACTTTTCACTGTCTTGCAGCCAAGACTTTACCATTGTGGTGAATATTGTAAATTCAGGTATAATTTTCAGTTCAGCTGGTTGTGATTTTAACAGTTTACCACTTTTTTAATAAAAGACCGATTGACCAAATGAAGTCCTAAAGTGTGGGATCAGACAGTCGGGATTTACTGAACCTCTGGTGACCTTGTTGCTGTTCTGTCTTCAGACAAATGACCAGAGTGGCTCTGGTTCTGGATTGTGGACGCATTTAAATACTAACTTCAGTATGCACAGGTTGATATAGCATGCAAAGCTTAGCGATCTGTATCAGGCTTATAATAGTTTTAAATTCTTTATTAGTTTTAGTTTTTATTTAGTTTTGACTTAAGGTTTTAAATTCTATTTTAGTTTTTATTAGTTTTTACCATTTGTTACGTAGTTTAGTTTAGCTTTACCTTTATAAATGCTGAGTTTCAATTGAATTTTTATTAGTTTCAGTTTTAGTCTTTTTGTTGAACAAGTTTTGTACCGAGGCAAGACTAAGAAAAGGAGAAATTTATAACAAAATCTTAGAAAATTATTATGCTTTTTTAACAATGTGTTGACAAGGGCCAGATTAAAAACCATACAAATCAGGCAAATATAAAAGATAATTTTCAGAGTAATCTTCAAAGTTCTGTAAACACAACAATAGCACCTTAACATCAGAAAGCAATTAATGCAAGTTCTACAGTTCTATAAAAACCCTGACACTGAGTAAGGACTCAACAAAACAAAAGCCAAGTACTATGATTCTTTTGATAATTTTGCACATTTGGCTTTCTCTCAACCTTTGCTGACATGACACTAGGTAGACCACAGCAACACAGACGACTTGACTGACAAGTTGGTATAAAGCAGTACAGCCAGTAAAAACCACCAACAACCAGAAAATAGAGAGGGATTATATGTCCATCAACATAGCAGATACACGCACATAACCTACAGCTCCGATGTAACACCAGCTCCAATTGCTATTTTTTACAGTTTGCAGTCACATTGTTGGTTAGCATTTTAGCTTATCTGTTAGCCGTAGCTCACCTGTTATGAAGTTTTTGCTGCAGACTGTTTAATCACCGTTTCAATCGCTTCTCCTGATAGATTGTAATCCAAAGATGTCTTTTATTTGCCTTGAAAGTGTGCAAGTCGATGGAATCTCATCCAACTTTCCCGTTGTGTTGTTTTTATCAAAGCGGTTTGTGCAACTGAAAAGGCACAACAGAGATGATCATATCTATTTCTGGTGACAGCGCGCGGAAGGCAGGGAGCGACATAGAAATAATTCTTCTAGATATTATGAGACATATTATGAAACCAAAACTAAGCACATTTTTTTTATAAATTTAGTTCATTTTAGTTAGTTTTGTGAACACTCCTTACAGTTTCAGTTTGTTTAGTTTCAAATTTTCGTTTTTATTTTATTTCAGTTAAAAAAAATGTTTTTTTTACTTCTAGTTTTCGTTATTTCGTTCGTTTTTGTTAACGATAATAACAATAATCTTTACTTGATAAAAATATTGCATTGATGGTAGCGGATTGGCTTTTTTCAATAATTTTTTTTATTGTTTGATTGCACAACGAGCCGATGCACTGTAAAAACGCAATCAAGGGGTGAGTACATATTGTCATGCAGTATGACATAGAAGCTGAAAACATAATAGATTTCATCTACATTAGGGCAGCCAGGAACTATAAACTGAAACTATATGAAACTGCATTTAACTCATTATTAGCATATTTCTTTCTATCAACAATAAATAGAGTAACAATCTGTGTTCTTACAGAGCTTTGATGGGGGCTTTAAAGAATGGCAGCAGCCTCAGAAAAGCCTCTTCTGTAGGACAGTATTTCTTCAGGTCAAACACATCCAGATCTTCTCCTGATGACACTATGATGAAACCCAGAGCTGACCACTGAGCAGGAGACAGTTTCTCTGAGGAGAGACTTCCTGAACTCAGAGACTGTTGGATCTCCTCCACTATAGAACGATCATTCAGTTCATTCAGACAGTGGAACAGATTGATGCTTTTCTCTGCAGACACATTCTCACTGATCTTCTTCTTGATGTACTCAACTGTTTCCTGATTGGTCTCTGAACTACTTCCTGTCTGCTTCAACAGTCCTTGTAGGAGTTTCTGATTGGGTTGCAGGGAAAGTCCCAGGAGGAAGCGGAGGAACAAGTCCAGGTGTCCATTTGGACTCTGTAAGGCCTGGTCAACAGCTCTCTGATGGAGAGTATTTAGTTTAGATTCCTTTGAAGGCTTTGGTTTTAGCTTTGCTAGTAATGAAGACTTTTTAGATGTTTGTGTTTCTTCCATCAGGTTGACACCACAGTTGATGAAGGTCAGATGAACATGAAGAGCAGCCAGAAACTCCTGAACACTCAGATGGACGAAGCAGAACACCTTGTCCTGTTACAGCCCTCCTTTCTCCTCTTTAAAGATCTGTGTGAACACTCCTGAGTACACTGAGGCTTCTCTGATATCGATGCCACACTCTGTCAGGTCTGATTCATAGAAGATCAGGTTTCCTTTCTGCAGCTGATCAAAAGCCAGTTTTCCCAGATTCTTGATCATCTTCCTGCTCTCTGGACTCCAGTGTGGATCTTCTTCAGCTCCTCCATCATACTTGATCTTCTTCACTTTGGTCTGAACCACCAGGAAGTGGATGTACATCTCAGTCAGGGTCTTGGGCAGTTCTCCTCCCTCTCTGGTCTTCAACACATCCTCCAGAACTGTAGCAGTGATCCAGCAGAAGACTGGGATGTGGCACATGATGTGGAGGCTTCTTGATGTCTTTATGTGGGAGATGATCCTGCTGGCCTGCTTCTCATCTCTGAATCTCTTCCTGAAGTATTCCTCCTTCTGTGGGTCAGTGAACCCTCTGACCTCTGTCACCATGCCAACACAGTAAGGAGGGATCTGATTAGCTGCTGCAGGTCGTGTGGTTATCCAGAGGAGAGCAGAGGGAAGCATATGGCCTCTGATGATGTTTGTCAGTAGAACATCCACTGAGGTGGACTCTGTAACATCAGTCAGGATCTCCTTGTTGTGGAAGTCCAGAGGAAGTCGACTCTCATCCAGACCATCAAAGATGAACAGAACCTGGAAATGTTCAAAGCTGCAAATGTCTTTGGTTTCAGTAAAGAAGTGATGAACAAGTTCCACCAAGCTGAACTTTTTCTCTTTCAGCAAATTCAGTTCTCTGAAAGTGAATGGAAATATGAACTGGATGTTCTGGTGGGCTTTGCCTTCAGCCCAGTCCAAAGTGAACTTCTGTGTTAAGACTGTTTTCCCAATGCCAGCCACTCCCTTTGTCATCACTGTTCTGATTGGTTGATCTCTTCCAGGTGGGACTTTAAAGATGTCTTCTTGTCTGATTGTTGTTTCTGGTGTGTGTTTATTCCTGGATGCTGTTTCAATCTGTCTGACCTCATGTTCATCATTGACCTCTCCAGTCCCTCCCTCTGTGATGTAGAGCTCTGTGTAGATCTGGTTCAGAAGGGTTGGACTTCCTGCTTTAGCGATCCCCTCAAACACATTCTGGAACTTCTTCTTCAGACCAGATTTAAGTTTACGTTGAGAAACTGCAGCATGTAGTTCTAAATTAAGATAAAATATAAAATCAGAAAGGAAACGAAAGCATCTTCAGAAAATTATTTAGATAAATATGATTCCAACTCTTCAGGTATTAGTAATTCTGAGATTTATTCATCAGGTTAAATCTTGGTAGAAATCCTCTTACTGCTCTGCAGACGCTCAGCCAGCTCTTTCTGCTTCATCCTCCTCAGGAAGTTCAGTGTGATCTTCATCAATGCCTCTCTGCTGCTCTTCCTCTGTTCTTCATTCTCACCTTCCAACCCCTCATCATCATCTCTATGACTCTCTGAGCTTTTTGGGTCATCTTGACCCAGAACCTTCTGGATCTTCTTCAGCTCATTCTTCACAAAAGTGAAAATGTTGGACAGACTGACAGTCCTCTGGTCTACAAAGTGCAGCATGGAGATGACTGAGAACAGAACCT
>JAPXFQ010000222.1:0-311060 GCA_028564705.1 Apricaphanius iberus | reverse complement strand
GAATGCTAATCCTAGAGTAAAGAGACAGTATGTGCCAGATCAGAATGTTTATCTTGATATAATAGGACAACCCAAAGGAATTCCAAATGAATTCAAGGCAAGACATGAAGTAAAAGCAGGATTTGAGTCAATAATTCCTCAGATTACCATAAATAAGAATGTAGAATGGATTAATTATATTTATTATAATCAACAGCGAATTCTTAATTATACTGGAGATGCTCTTGGAATGTTAAGTCAACAATTACATGAGACTAGTAAGATGACTCTACAAAATCGACAGGCTTTGGACTGGCTGTTGGCAGATAAAGGAGGAGTCTGCGAATTATTTCAAGATACAGAATGTTGCACGTATATTCCATCACACACTTCTAACGAAGGATCCTTTACTGCCGCAATGACAAAACTTAGAGCACTTAGAGAAGAACTTAGTTTGAATGCTGGGAAGAATGACTGGTCTGGGGGGTGGTTAGATCTAAATTTAGGAGATTGGAAAGCAATGCTAATTAAGGTGGCAATTAGTGCGACCATAGTTCTAATTGTAATTTTCTTATTGACATGTCTCGTCATACCTGTGGTGAGGAGAGTATGGACAAGGACACTGACCAAACAGATGAACCTGGCTGCTGCAACCCAGCTGATCCAGTTGGAAGTGATCGCAATGAACAATCCTTCTGCCCCCCAACATGTCTAAGTATCTAAGCAAAGACTGTTAAACAAGCTCAATTAAGTGCTTTCTGACTACAAGTCCCCTCCAGGACACCATCACCTCATCACCCCTTCATCCCTCATCGTAACCTTCAAGAAGGATTTATACTCTTACTCTATTCATTGTGTTCATTATATGTGGACTATCGAGACTGTTTAACACCATATCGATCATACCTTCCCGGATGGACAAGATCAACATTTTCTCATCTGTTATATGTTATGTGTTTCATATGTTATTTCTAGTATGTTACAACAAATAAGCCAGCTGGTAATTTGAATTTATAACTAAGTTGAATGTTTTAATGTTTACATTTATTCTCATTTGTGCCATTTACTCTCACTTGTGTCAGACTTATTAAGGATTGCATTTAATCACATTTTGGTAATGCTATATTAAGGATTATGCCTCATGTCGCTTGAAGGTCCGGTGGACCGTAAGGTTGTCACCTGGCCGGAGGGGCAGTGGGATAATTTTTCCTGTTCTTGTAGCGACAGGTTTTTGATCCCACACAACGGACCACAACTGACATAGGTTTGATTGTTACTCACCATTACTTTGGACACGTGTAATCCTGCATAAGTCCCATTATAATGTTACTTTTATGTGTCTGTCATATGCCTATTTACCACAGTATATCCTACCATATTGATGTTTACTTACCATATAATACTCATATTAACTGCATTTATAGGTAGCTAATTAGTGATGCCTAATGGCATCAAACCGGGGAATGTAGAAGCTAAAATTTGGGCCTGCATGGCACGTGTAATCAACACGTGCATCAATTCTCAGAAGCTGACAAGATGCACGTGGTACTTCCACGAAAGACTTGTCATTAAGCGATTCTAGGAAATGTTTTGTTCCCAGCTTTTCTGGCCTCTTCAGAACCAGACAATTAGGCGCCTTCAAGATAAACTAATATCAAGCCGCTGGCCAAGAACACCAGATGGTTCCCGTAAGTGACGCAGTGATCAAGTATAAAAGATAGGGCTCCTTTTAGAGGAGAGGAGAGGGTTTGAGTTGGTCTGCTGGGATCTCAGCGAGGACGTCTGCTCAGAGATAAGGTATGTCAATTGTTAATAGACAATGGATATAGAATGTTAGATATAGAGGTCAATGACCTATGTAGCATTGTATTGAGAACCAAGATCCAATAAAACCCGGCTGAAGCTACTTCCTAGAACAGAAGCTGTGTTGTCCTGAGTCTTCATTGTAGCTATATATCTATATCTATGTTTTGCATGTAATTAAACACCAACAACATTGCAACCAAAAGTTATCTGACCAGTTATCTTAAGGCCGTTTTACATCCTACTCAACCAGAAAAAGTTAACAAAAATCCAAATAAGTCTAAGTCTTAACAAGGCAATCGTCTGCAGGAGTCTGTAATCACTTTCTATCCAAAATCAACTTTTAGCTTGCTACACACAGAACATGCAGTTAGTTTCAACCACAAACACATTGTCACACAAAAGCCACTACCGCTAACTTAGCATAACAGCCTACCTCCCCGTGCTACCGTTAGCTTTCTTTGTGAAACGAAACGTTATACTGTACAAAACGTACGGCGAAAACACTCCAGAACATCGCAACACACACTTTAGAAGATGACTTACCGCAATACCAGGACTTAATCCGCACAAGTTATACCACGTCACCAAACTTTAATTCGGCATGAACAAAAAATCTCCTGTTCTTCCCACGCGGACTGAAACATATGTTTCCTAACAGCCGTTCCGCACAGAAAACACCGAACCTACAACGTCCGTTACAGCCCAAAACCATTAACAAAAAACACAACATTATAAGCGGTGACTTTTAGACCGTATTAATTATTTTCTCGCGGAGGTTTACACCAATCTGTTATAAGTTCCGTAGTCCGCTTTGAGAAATTTCCTGGCGCCGGCCTCCAGAAAACCACTCAAAACAGATGGCAGAAAACCGCCTATAATCACTAATTTATTTATCAAAACATATAGTCAAAGCTGTCGTATGTTAGCCATGCTATCAAGCAAAAACTCACACAGTATTAGCTCCGCCATAGCACCTAGCTTAGGGCGGCCACCCAGATGGCCTGTCGTAAATGTTCACAACTCATTCTTATAGATTTTTAATTACAGTTATCCATCATATTCAGTTAGATATTCATTTATCTATTTTAATTTATTTATTATACTCGAGTTCATTATTTATACTATAACATTTTAACACAAAACGCAACATCACCAGCACGTCTCGCAAAGCGCCTGCGTACAAAAACATCTCACACACACACATAGACACACCCTTGTACAAGCAGAAATCTAAACACTAACCTCATCGGACTTTTTCCAAAAAATGCCGGACCATTTTCGCAATTCCACTTCGTGGTGCTTAGCCACGCGTATGGAAGTAAACGCAGCCCCTCTCCCAGGTAATCCGATAGACTTAACAGAGGGCTACCCAGGCCCTTCTGTAATCTTTTTTCGATTGCCAGCCTGGGAGCTCCCAAATAGCGTCCTATCTAGGCAGGGTGGCCAACCCGTCGAGTTCCGATCCGCACCGTGGGTCCGAGTTTGAGTCGTTGAAGAGACCGATCCATCTGCTCCACTGTCCGCCCCGGAGAACAGGCAGCCCCCACTGGGCCCGCAGAGTAAGAAACTCCATCTCCCAGCAGGCACCGGTGTTTCTCTACGTAGCGTAAAGAAGGACTCAATCAGAATCAGAATCAGAATCGGTTTTATTGCCATTGTTTGAGAACAAGTTCACAAACTAGGAATTTTTTCCGGTATAGTTGTGCACATAAAACATTTAACATAAGTAAAAATAAAATAAAATAAAAAGAAATAAAATAAAAGGAATGAGCCATAAGGCTAAAGTCTTTATAAATATTATAATCTGTATGTAATATAAAAGAACTATGAAGAGATAAACATCCTTTTAACATAAGAACAGCAGCAGGGTTCCATTCACAGATGTGCAGGTGAATGACAGCAGCAGATCTAAGTGTGATCAGACCACACAGTGCAGTAAAATAAAGTTACGTAGTGCAGATGGTTCTATCCTACATGGGTCTTTAACTGAACTATCGGGTCTTGTTATTGTTCATGAGTCTGATGGCGGAGGGGAAGAAACTGTTCAGGTGGCGGGAGGTGTGGGTCTGGATGGACCGTAGCCTCCTGCCTGAGGGGAGGAGGGAGAATAGTCGGTGTCCAGGGTGAGAAGAGTCAGCTGTGATCCGACCCACACGCCTCCGGGTCCTGGAAGTGAACAGGTCCCGGAGGGATGGGAGCCTGCAGCCAATCACCTTCTCAGCAGCATGCACGATGCGCTGCAGTCGGTGTCTGTCCCGGTCTGCGGCACCGGGGAACCACACGGTGATGGAGGAGGTGAGGATGGACTCGATGATGGCCGTGTAGAACTGCACCAGCATCTCGGTCGGCACCTTGAGTTTCCTCAGCTGCCGCAGGAAGTACATCCTCTGCTGGGCCTTCTTGATGAGGGAGCTGATGGTTGGCTCCCACTTGAGGTCCTGGGTGATGGTGGTGCCCAGGAAACGGAAGGAGTCCACGATGGAGATGGGGGTGGGAGAGTCCATCAGGGTGAGGGGATACGGTGGGGCTGTGACTTTCCTGAAGTCCATGATCATCTCCACTGTCTTCTGGGCGTTCAGCTCCAGGTTGTTGTGACTGCACCAAGAAGCCAGCCGGTCCACCTCTCTCCTGTAGGCGGACTCATCACCGTCTGAGATAAGTCCGATGAGGGTGGTGTCGTCCGCAAACTTGATCAGCTTTACGGACTGGTGACTGGAGGTGCAGCAGTTTGTATACAGCGAGAAGAGCCAGGGGGAGAGTACACAGCCCTGAGGAGTCCCAGTGTTTGTAGTCCGATTGTCCGAGACAATCTTCCCCAACCGCACGTGCTGTCTCCGGTCCGACAGGAAGTCAGTGATCCACCTGCAGAGGGAGTCGGGCACGCTGAGCTGGTAGAGCTTGTCTCGTAGCAGTCCAGGGAGGATGGTGTTGAAGGCAGAGCTGAAGTCCACAAACAGGATCCTGGCGTAGGTTCCTGGGGAGTCCAGATGCTCCAGGATGAAATGGAGGGCCAGGTTCACTGCATCATCCACAGACCTGTTGGCTCTGTAGGCGAACTGCAGTGGGTCCAGGAGGGGGGCGGTGATGTCCTTGAGGTGGGGCAGAACCAAGCGCTCAAATGACTTCATGACCACAGACGTCAGCGCCACCGGCCTGTAGTCATTAAGTCCTGTGATCCGTGGCTTTTTGGGGACAGGGACGATGGTGGAGGTTTTGAAGCAGGACGGCACGCGACAGAGCGCCAGGGAGGTGATGAAAATGTCCGTGAACACGGGGGCCAGCTGATCCGCGCAGTGTCTCAGGGTGGAGGGGGAGACACCGTCCGGCCCGGGGGCCTTCCTCCTGTTCAGCCTCAAAAACTGTCGGCGCACATCCTCCTCCTGGATGGAGAGGGCAGGGGGGGAGGAGGGGGGGTCTGAGGAGTCCTTTGATGAAGTGCTGGGGTCGTTGATGGTTGGGGTGATGGTGGGGGGAGCAGAGGTGTGAGGAGCAGACGGCTGTTCAAAGCGGCAGTAGTGTGTATTCAGGCCCTGGGCGAGAGTCCGGTCGTTCAGGGCCTGGGGGGCTTTGGGCTTGTAGTTTGTGAGAGCCCTCAACCCCCTCCACACAGCTGCAGAGTCATTGGAGCTAAAGTGTTCCTGTATACGGTTGGAGTACACAGATTTTGCTCTTCTCACTTCACTAGTGAAGTGGTACTTTGCTCGTCTGTATGTACTCCGGTCCTGGCTCCGCCGCGCTACTTCCTTCTCCTCACGTAGGCGCCGGAGCTTGGGTGTGAACCAGGGCTTGTCATTGTTATAACAAATCCTGGTGCGCGTTGGGATGATGCGCGTCTCATTGAACTGAATGTATGAGGTCACAGTGTCCGTATACTCGTCCAGATTGTCCGTGGCTGCTCCAAACGCTCCCCAGTCTGTCGTCTCCCAACATGAGCGCAGCTCCTCCACAGCTTCAGAGGTGTATTTCCTTGTTGTTATCACGACAGGCTTGGCCAATTTCAGTCTCTGTCGGTATGAGGGAATTAGGTGCACCATCACGTGATCTGATAGTCCGAGGGCAGCGCGCGGGGAAACAGACAGCCGATCAGGCTCAACACTCCGGGCACGCAATAGTCAATCTGCTCAAAACAAAAAAACATATTTAACTTGCATGACAACATTACCCAATGTTAGATTAACCAATCAATAGAATTAAAAAACTACATAACTCTGCGCAAATTGTCAATAGAGCAAATACATGTCCGTTACTTAACTTAAAAAATATAACTGGAGCCTGGTCCAAAACCCTGCACACAGTCGAGGTCACCATTTGTTGAATTAAATAATTATCATAAGTAATTCAATGCATGTTCAAGCAGAGACAAAATGGAGCCAATTTCCAGTTTAACATTTATTTTGAACAGATTAACAAATTGCAGTTTTACAGAGGAATTTGCCCCCGTCGTTCCCCTGTGGTCCAGACTTAAAGAAATCTGAACAATTAAATGATCTTCATTTCACAGCTTTATAGAAAACCGGGCCTCTAGGCGTTTCTAATCTCTCCAATCAGAACATTTCCATACAGTGTCTTAGCCCTTATTGGCTGTCAGAAAATTATACAGTCATATGGGTGAGACGTCTTTTCTTAAAAGCTCATTCTGAGTTTTATGGTTTTATGGCAACACACTAAATCTACAGACATCCTGTTTTTCCAGCTTGCAATAAAACTCACCCCAGAGTTTTATGACTTAAAAGCTTACCCCCATAAACAATAGTGACAGACCCATTTTTACAACCATGCAAACTATATAAACAGTCTTTTACCTTCTGAATAATAAAAGTTTAAACCCTATTCAGAATAACACCACACTTGCGACGCTGGTGGGGAACCCCTGTCGGCTGATCCCTGGTCGGGGCCCTGCTGGGGGCGGCCCTGGTTCCCAGGATCGCCGGGTCCTAGACTGAGCCTGCCCTGGTGTCCAAATCCAGTAATTAATCAGGCCCTTTGTGTTGCTGTATATGCGATTGACTGATTCACTATCTGAATGAACCAGAGAATGAACATGTGTACTTACTGAAGTGGCCAGTAAGTGTAGACTGCATTAGTCTATCTGGTTTTAATTTAGTTTTAAATGCTTTTTAATATATATGGTTACTTTTTTTTATTTTTGCAGAATAAAAATATATTAATTTCTCCCATATTTCCCAGATAAACATGAAGAGGAATTCTGTTCTCTATATTGCAAACTTCCTGCTGCCTGTTTTTTTCTTCCTGTGTCTTGACTTCACCTCCCTCCTAATGTCAGACACCAGCGGTGAGAAGGTTGGCTTCAAAATCACTGTTCTGCTTGCAGTCACAGTGATGCAGCTCATTCTCAATGACATTCTTCCATCTGCATCGGACCAGATTCCGCTAATAGGTTAAAAATGTCTCTAAAATCTATAAGAAGGAACAGAATATGTTGATCAGTGTTGGTGATGACGACATTGTTTCCTCCCCTCAGCCGTGTACTGCATTGGGACTTTTGCTCTTATGCTGCTGAGTCTTTTGGAGACCATTTTGGTGATTCATCTGATTGATAAAGATGCATCCCAGGACAATGAAATGAAAAAGTCAAACTGCATGATTGAAGGTCAGGAGGAGAAACTGACCAACTTGAAAAACTCTTTTACAGGTGAGAGCATACTCTCGTCAGTACTAATGTTTAGTGATGCACATTCTGCTTTGGTTCACATACTCAAACTTGGACATAATTTATTGTATTTTCAGGTATCAAGAAATGTACCAACCGGGCATCTGTTAACAACACTTCAGCTGAAAGAACACCATCCATTGGAAAAGAGGTGAGAACTTTTAAAGTACATAACTTGCTGTTTGTTCATAAACAAGTTTAATGACAAGCATGTTTTGCAGGGCAACGAGGAAAGACTTACCGAAGTGTCTCTAACACTAAAAAGGATGTCAGATGAGCTTGAAGAGATCAAGAAATCAATAATTCTTAGTGGCCGACAGAAAGATGAGGAACCTGGCTATTGGACCAGAACTGCTCAGAAAATTAACAAAATATTTGCAGTTTTTTATGTAATTGTAACAATTCTGTTTTTATCAGTTCTCTCTATAATGTGGTGTTCTCCAGATTATTAGTCATTAAGGAAACAGTAATTTGTGTTTAATTTACTTTTTTTTTAAACATTGGCATGTTTGAGAAATGTAGCTTATTTTATCAATTTAAGTTGGTGTTGGTGTGTTGTCTCTTAAGTTGTGTTTCTTCACCCTACGTTTGATTTGTTGAAGCCAGTGATATGTGCAACAGTGTTATTAGTCAGCCTCTGGCTCCATTGAAAAATCAAAAACGTTGGCCATTTTTTGCTGTGATGAATGTTTATTTTTCCTGGTTTTGAGGTTACTATTGCTTTCTTCATTTATGTTTTTGTCCTCTATTGTTTGAAAAATACCTCCTGTATGATGTGTTGTAATGCAATGTTAGTTTTCAGCACTGAATAGTGCATAATTATGACAAACAAAATTGATACATAATCTGGATTTATTTTTAAATAACAGGTGATCCTCCATCCCAGTCTTAAGAGTGCTTCGGCCTCTAAGACTGGATTGTCAGGTATTTAGCGTCATCCATCTTCACATCAATTCTGACAGGCTTCCCTATCCCTACTAAGGAAAGAATCCACAAAACATGGTGCGGCCACCACCATGTTTTACCACAGGAATGGTATTTTCAATACCATACATGCATAGTTTCCATGAGGTGGAATGGCTTGGTGTGGTTCCACTACCTCTCACTTAGCAGATGGGGTTAAAGCCAAACACCTTATGTGATGCACTAGTTCTCCTTGTTCAGTCACTGTGTTTGGGTAGAAAGCCATGTCTTGGTAAAGTTACACTTGTCCTATAGTTTGGATTGAACAGAACACTGTGAGATTTTAAAAGCTTTGGATATTGCTGCTTTAACCCTTTCCAGATGTCTGGTGTCTTCCTTTTTCTTTGTGATGCAGATTGTGCAATAATTTCGCACAAAAAAACTCTTAGGCACTCATAGAAAAGCTGAATATAGTTGGAAATTAAACCATATGCTGGTAGACTCTATTGATTAATAAAATGATAAATATTGTAGGAAAAGGACCATGACTTAATCATTTCAAGATTAGACTTCAAAATAAAAGCTTCTCATCCCATAGCTTCTATATGTGTTATCCTCAGACTCTCATTCTCCCCTTTTTACAACCAAATGTCCT
Source organism: Apricaphanius iberus (assembly GCA_028564705.1). Taxonomy (NCBI): domain Eukaryota; kingdom Metazoa; phylum Chordata; class Actinopteri; order Cyprinodontiformes; family Aphaniidae; genus Apricaphanius; species Apricaphanius iberus. Next base: position 302,046 of record JAPXFQ010000222.1, on the reverse strand, counting down.
TGTATTTCTAATTATACCAAAGAGGTTTCGGGCTTATGCAAAATAGAAAGCTGCCTTGAACTCCAGCCAAATACTATCAAATTTACCGCTTTTCTTTCCTTTTCACCATCTCATAGTACAAGAGCCAAGGTAGCTTTTTTGAATTTGCACTTCATATTTATTTAAATCTTTTAGTCACATATTTACAACTCCTTCCACTTCAGTTTTGGTCCAATACATATAGTTTCAGTAAAATACTTTAAAATGAATTGTTGAATCATGAAAAAAGTGAATACATTTTAGGGGGAATGAATATCTTTGCCAGGTATATTACTATGTGGTGTTGTCCACAATGTACCATAAATTAACTCTCCATATATATATATATATATATATATATATATATATAGAGTATATGCATGTGTGTATAAATAATACAGTAACTAACAAAGTATTTAAGAAACTGTTAAGAAATTCTAGAGTCACAGACAGCCTTTGCCATAGTTATTTTGCATATTTCTTGTGTGAAGCATGCTTTTTCATCCATGTCTTGGTTAGTTAAAATCTTTATGGCATTTAAACCTTGTCCCTTTACTACTAGAAATGGGTTATCTGTTAATCTGAATATATAGTTTAGTAATCCATTGTAGCATGCCAAAATTTATACCTTTTTCTTCAGAAGTAAAATCCTTTTACAGTTCATTTTAAGGATAGTGAATGACTAATTATTGTATGTTGATATTTAAAAATTGCATGTGTTTGTAATAATGTGATTCAAATAACTAGTATACCAAATGTTGAAATAAACTATTAAGCCAGTAATAAATATGACACAAACTATCTGGTTTCGGTGTGTTTTTTTTTCTGTGTGTCTCTATTAGAATGAGATAAGGAATTAGAAATGGGTCACGACAGACCAATTCCATCAGAAGTGTACACCTCCAGTGTTAGCAATTCTACGTAAAAATTTCATTAATTTCAGCTTTCTCAAGATTTTGTGTTGTAATATCATTATGTCACAGACCGCAACATATCAGACCTTCAGATGAGCAGGATAATGGGAAGGAGGAAGCAATCTAATGCCTTGCTCCATTACACCAACCGAGATGAAAATTCCACCGTCTATTCTGTGTAATGCTGTAATATTCCATTCCATTTTATTTGTAAAGCACTTTAAAAACAACATAACAGCTGACTAAAATGCTGTACAATAAGAAACAAACCAGCACAATAAAATAAAGAGATAGGAAATAACATTCAAGAAAAAAAGAAACAATTAAAAACATATTAAAGCTCACTTTGGGTTTGAGGAAGAGTTGAAAAGGTTCTGTCCTCTCTAGATTTGTAATGAGTTTTTGGGACGGTTAAAAGCATATGGTCAGCCGATCTCAGAACACAAGGAGGCATATAGGAGACAAGCAGCTCAGACCATTCAAAGACGAACAAATAAAATAATCTTACATTTGATTCGGAACTGGACTGGAAGCCAATAGATCCAGGCTAAAACTGGGCTGATGTCTTTCAAATTGTGCAGCTGCATTTTGCACCAGCTGAAGGCAAAAAGTGAGGCTTACTAATTCCAGTAAAAACAGAGTTACATTAGTAGAACTTTTTCAGTGGCAGCTCTTAAACTCTTGAAGTCATTACCCGTACAGATTAGGCAAGCTTCCTCAATGTCCATTTTTAAAACTCCTTTAAAAACCCACTTTTTTTGTCTAGCGTTCAGCTTAGAATGAGAGCTTTTTATTTGGCTTCTTTTGTTGATTTTTTTTTTTTTTTAAAGATTTTATGAGTACTTCGTTTACTTCTGGTTCTACTTGTTATTTTATGCACATGCAGTTGTACTGCAATAAATCTCTGTACTTTTTATTATTTACTTTATTGTTACCCTGTGTAAAGCACTTTGGTCAAGTTCTATTGTTATAAAGTGATTTATATAAATACATTTGGCTTGGCAGCCGTGTAATACATGTGTGTATAACTTTCTCTAGTTGTTGTCTAGATAAGAAGGATTTAATCTAAGAAAAGTGCCTCAACTCAAAGAAAGATTTGACCTCTGCATTTACTTGGGGGCCCAGTTTCAGGCTGGAATCTATTTTTACACCCAAGTTAGTAATAATTGATTTTTCATACAATGCCAGAGAGGACAGGTCCACAAAGTGGGCACAATTAAGGACACCAGATTAAAAAAAATATTACCTCAGTCTTAGCTTCATTGAGATGCAGGAAGTTGAACCCCAGCCTTTCCCCAATGTCACTAAGACAATTTAGTAGTGGCTGAAGAGAGCCAGTGGAATTTACAGGGACATACACTTGACAATTGTCAGCATATAAATGAATCTGGACACAGTATTTTCTCAAAATAGCAATAAAATAAAGAGAAAAAAGAATGTACCAAGAATGGAGCCCTGGGGTATCACCCAGGTGAGAGTAGAACAGGAGTAGAACAAAATAATCAATTTTAACAAACAAACTCCTGTCAGAAAGATAGGACCAAAACCATTGCAGTGCTGAGCCAGTAATGCCCACCCACTGCTGTTGTCTGGAAATTAAAATGGCATGGTCTACTGTGTCAAATGCAAAGTAAAATGTGTTCTCCAGAGTCAAACAATAAAAAATATATAATTAAAAACCCATTAAATAGCTGACTCAGTGCTGTGGTAGGTTTTAAACCCTGACTGGAACAAATTTGATATGTTGTGTTCATCAAGTTAAGCCTTCAACTGGTTATACACTAACTTCTCCAAGACTTTGGAGAAGAAAGGGAACTTGGATATAGACCTGAATTTGGAAAAAAACAAATGGGTCTTAACCAGATTTCATTAGTAAGGGTTGGACCAAAGCATGCTTAAGGTAATTTGGTACCACAGTGGAGCTTAAACTACTGTTAATAATATTAAGGACAAATGGGCCAGCAGTAGGAAAAACCTCCTTAAAAAGTGAGGAGAGGCAATATCACAGGGGGAACCAGAGGGCTTCATATCTAACTAGTCTCTCAAGAAAAGAGAGTGAAACCAACTCTGACTGATCAAACAAAACAGGACAATGGACCACAATAGACAGGTCAACAGAGAGAAGGAAGAAATACTTGCCCTAATGTTTGTGAAGGAGGAAGTTAAGAAAACTGTTACAGAGTTCTCCAGAGGCTTCCAGTGGAGCATGTTCATGAGAATTTAAAGCAGTGTTAATTGTATCATAGAGAGAACATGGGGGTTATGAGAGTTAGACACAACAATGTCAGAGAAATATTGTACAAATGTCAGCACTATGCTAAAAAAAGTGTGCACCCGGCATGAAACGGAGTACCAGACTGTCACGTTCAAATGCCTGCATAGAAGTACTAACAGAACCAATTAAACAAGCTTCTCTGTTATCTCTGTTGACAATGTTAATGTTGTATATCTTACTTCAGCACACTGTTGCCTTTTGATGACAGCAGGTATAGTTTTATTATTATAATTATTATTTATTTGTAAATATACATCCTTTCCTGACATTCAGCCCAGCAACACATTGCAAAAAAGGTTATGACAGGAGCAATTTAGGGCTAGTTATCGAGTGACTTGGTTAAATAATGATTTGATTTAAAACAGTGGATGTCAACAGGTGATTGTAATTATGATTTGGGACAAAAGCAGCATCCAAGCAAGGTCTAATCATTTAGGAGCAAAGATGGGCCGAGGATCGCTAGTTTGCCAACAAATACCGTAGAACATTTTCTAAATGTTTACAATAATTGTTCCTCAAAGAAAGTTAGGAAGAGATTTGGATATTTCATCTTTAATAGTACATAACATAATTAAAAAGTTTAAAGGAATCTGGAGAAATTTCAGTGCGTAAAGGACAATGGTGCACGCCTAAGCTGAAGAACCTTGATATCTGATCCTTCGGCCTGCACTGCATCAAGAATCATTATTCATCTATAATGGTGCAATCACACCTCCCAAAACGTCAACGTCAAGAGCGGCAAGATTACATGTCAAGTCTACAGTGATGGTGGTAATGGGTTACTTAGTAGCATGTTACTCCTAATATGACCACTTTTTCAGTAACGACTACTCTAATGAGTTACCATTTCCACATAGGTAATCAGATTAAAATTACTTGTTCAATCGACTGTGCGTTACTATTTCTGTAATTTTCTTAAACAAAAGGATTTATTTGGTACATGGCGTCAAAAACATAGAAAAACATAGGAAAACAAGCAACAATAGTGGTAAATATAAACTCTGCTGCCGTCTTTTTCTGTTGTAATCCGAAACAGCTGATTATCTCCTTTACAGTCGCCATGTTTGTTTTTGCCTGAGTCTGAGTTCTGTACACTGTAAGCCTACTCTGCCCGCTAGAGGAACTCTCCAGTAGTACATGCAGTGAGGAAGCCAGTACGTCCCCAAGACACAGTTTGTTGCTGGTGTCAATGTTACATGAGGTTACAAAGAAAGTATATTTACTTTCTCTCCTACTTCTCCCCAACTGCATGATGTGCTGTCAATTCAAGCGCTAACCTGTTTTCTCTTAGTCTCTTCCTACAGTAGGTGCTCCTGACCCGCCCTGCTTGACGACCCTGACTAAGATGGGATTGCAGTGACGAAAAGTTCTCCACGTCCTGCAACAAACTTCTGCATCAGTTGTGTTGTTTTTTCTGTGTCTCTGTTCTGTGTCTCTGTTCTGTATTCTGTAGACGGTCTCGGCAGATGACCGCTTGTGCTGAGCCTGGTTCTGCCGGAGGTTTCTTCCTGTTAAAAGGGAGTTTTTCCTTTCCAATGTCGCTTCGTGCTTGCTCAGTGTGAGGGATTGCTGAGAATTACACGACGCAATCTTCTGTGGTTCTCTAATTTCTAAATTAAACACTGTATTGTAATAACTCTTCTTGTAAAGTGCCTTGAGATGACATCTGTTGTGAAACGGCGCTATATAAATAAACTGAATTGAATTGAATTGAATTAAAATGCACTTCCAATAAAGTGAGTATCGGCAAAACCGGTTATTGTTTCTATGTTGAAACAGTGAAGAGTGTTGTTGGCAGCTGCTGATAGTAACTAATAAAGTAACTTGTAATCTAACATAGTTCCTTTTACAATAATCGGTAAAGTAACTAAGTTACTTTTGGAAGGAGTAATCAGTAGTCAGTAATCAAATTACTATTTCAAAGTAACTGTGCCAACACTGCAAGTCTATGGTTGAGGTCGTCGGAGGGGCATCAGAGTCTCTGCGGAGCTTTGTGCACTTTTGCATCAATTTATGAAACTTTTACTACATTTCAAGCTTCAAAGTGGCAAAAGCCATTAACGCCGAAGTTCAGCTAGCTTAACTTTTAGTTGCACAGCAGTGCACCAGTCAGTGTTTCACTGTAGAGACGCTGCCTGACGTCAACATTGTCAAGCCAGCCACGATCCGCCATTGTTTAAAACATCCACCAGAGTAAGGCTCTCTGCAAGCTTCAGCCTATAAATGTATAGGTGTCAAACTAGTCAAAGCATGCGTTGTGAACGCACCGTAGGCGATATCATCACATGGGCTACAAAATCTCATGCATAAATTTTATGAAATAATTAAGGCAGTTTAAGTGTTTCTAATGATATTCAGCACTAATGAGACATTCAATTAAGGTTGTTAAGATTTAAAAAATCATGCAGGGTGATTGATTTACTGAATTAAAGAAAAGCAGTTAAACACATTTAGCAAACACAAGATGAAATATCCTGTGATTAAAACCTGGATTAGAATGTAAGAAATTAATGACCTTGCACAGCTGGGGGTGGAGCAGTTGGTGTAGAGACTGAGGGGGACCAGATATCGCTTCTTCAGTCAGAGGAACGCAAAGCGCATTGTGCTAAATTCAGTCATTCACCCATTCAGGCACACATTCACACACTGATGATAGAAAGTACTACATTGTAGCCACAGCTACCCTAGAACACTGACACATCGGGCCCTTTGACCACAACCAGCAGAGTACACAGTTCAACACTGAGTAATGATTTAAGGATTCAAGGAACTTTTATTCTCAGACGATCTCACGTTACATGTGATGGTATGAAATTAGGACTCAGGTCCGGAATTAAAAGCCATTTAATGTAATGAATAAATGAAAATAAATAAATAAATTTGCTCTACAGGACACAGCTGGAGTTCAGCAGTCTAACAGCAGCAGGGAAGAAGCTGTTATTGAGCCTGGTGGTCTTGCTCTGTATGCTCCTCAGCCGCCTGCCTGAGGGAAGGGGCTGAAACAGGTTATGAGCGGGATGGGTGGAGTCCTTCAGGATGCGGAGGGCCGTCCCCTGCATCGGGACATGTAGAGGTCTGAGGTGGTGGGAAGCGTGCTCTCTACAGTCCTTTGTGCAGCTTTCACCACCCGCTGCCGAGCCTTCCTCTCTGCAGCAGTGCTGCTGCCGTGCCACACAGTGATGCAGGTGCAGATGACGCTCTTCACTGCACAGTGACAGAAACTCCTAAGGACGGAGCTTCCAAGTCCAGCTCTCCGCAGCTTCCTCAGGAAGTAGAGACGCTGGTGGGCCTTCTTGAACAGACGTGAAGTGTTGGCATTCCAGGTGAGGTTGTTGGATATGTGCACACCCAGGTACCTGAAGCTGGAGACCACTTCCACAGCTGCTCCTCCGATGTACAGGGGAAGGAGAGGACACTTTTCCCTTCTGAAATCCACCACCATCTACTTGGTCTTCTTTACATTGATGCAAAGGTTGTTTTCTCTGCACCACTGCACCAAGTTTTCCACCTCCTCTCTGTATTTGGACTCATCGTTGTTGGTGATGCGTCCCACTACTACCTTGTCATCCGCAAACTTAACTATATGACAGCTAGGGTGTCTTGCTGAGCAGTCATACGTCAGCAGAGTGAACAGGAGGGGGCTCATCACGCAGCCCTGTGGTGAGCCTTTCCTGAGGGTGATGGAGGAGGAGATAGTTTTGTGGATCTTAACAGTCTGAGGTCTATATCTCAGGAAGTCCAAGACCCAGTTTCCCAGCGTGGGACTCAGTCCGAGGGAGGAGAGCTTCTGCACCAGCGTCTTTGGGATGATGGTGTTGAAGGCTGAGGTGAAATCCAGAAACAGCAGGCGGACATACGAGTTTCTACTCTCCAGATGGGTCAGGGCTGTGTGCACCACCGATAATATGGCGTCGTCAGTGCAGCGATTTTTCCTGTAGGCTTACTGGTAGGGGTCCACAGTGATATCGATGGCGTCTTTGATGCGGGTCATGACCAACCTCTCGAAGCACTTCATGACTATCGGGGTTAAAGCTATTGGCCGATAGTCATTCAGGCTGGTCACTGTAGAGCACTTGGGGACGGGGACAATCGTGGCAGTCTTTAAGCAGGTGGGGACAGATGACAGTGACAGTGAGGTGTTAAAGATGTCTGCCAGCACCTCAGCCAGCTGGTATGCACAGTCCCTCAGTACCCGCCCTGGGTTGTTGTTGGGTCCTGCTGCTTTATGAGGGTTGATACACTGAAGGGTCTTCCTTACATTTGCTGTGGTCACACTGATGGGCATGTCACCAGGTGGTGGTATAAGTTTGGTGCTGGGGGAGACATCAGGGAACTCAAAGCGGGCAAAGAAATGGTTGAGTGCATCTGGCAAGGAGGGTCACTTGGACATTGTACATCCTTGGTGTTGTAGTGCGTGATGTATTTAATGCCCCTCCACATGCGCCGAGGGTCATTGGTGGTGAAGTGACCCTGGATTTTCTGAGCCTATGTCCTTTGGCCCTCGTAATGCCCGAAGTCAGTCCTTTTCGCCTCTCTGAGTGCTGATGCCTCACCTGCCTTGAATGCAGCATCCCTAGCTTTCAGCAGAGCTCTCACCTCAGAATTCAGCCAGGGTTTCTGGTTCGTATAGTAGGTTATTATCCTGGTGGTGACATCATCAGCATATTTGGAGATGAAACCAAGGACAGATGATGTATATTCCTCCAGGTCCACCTCTCCTTCATGTGTAGCTGCCTCTTTGAAGACCTGCCATTCTGTGCACTGAAAACAGTCCTGGAGCACACAGGCCGTATCTCTGGGCCACACAGTTAGAGTTTTCTTTGTTGGCCTGATACGTCTCAGCAGGGGGCAGTATGCTGGCACCAGCAGGATGGAGATGTGGTCAGAGAGGCCAAGATGGGGGCGAGGAAAAGCTCTGTATGCACCGTGGATGTTGCTGTACACAGTCCAGAGTATTTTCTCCGCGTGTAGGAAAGGTGACAAGCTGGTAAAAACCTGGCAGAGTGTCCCTCTTCCCCGTGTTTTACCCGACTGGTGGTCGCGGTCCGCTTCGAAAAACTGAAGCCCTACGATCTGGAAGGCTGAGTCTGGCTTGTTGTTTTTGTTGAGCCAGGTTTCCACTAGGCAAAGAACAGTACAGTTCCTCATCTCTGTAAAGACACTCAGCCTCAGACCTAACAAGTCCAGTTTGTTATCCAGTGACGTTGGCCAGAAAGAGAGTTTGTATCGGCGGTCTCCTAGCCTTTAACTGTGCCAGCCCACCCGCCCCCTTTCCTCTCTTCTGTTTTCGGGCACATCGTTTCCTCTTGCCTCTTGCTTCCTGAATCCTGCTTCGCAACTCCGTTGTCCTCAGGAGCCGTTGGCGTCCGAGAGCAGATTTAAGTTTTTCTGAAATTATAATTACCAAACTGTCCCTGATGTCTGTCAATTCGGTTGAGCTGTACTTCAGCCGTGAATTTAGCACTAAATTAGTGCTAAAAGTGGCCACAAAGGGCAACAAATTAGGTTTGATTCCAGGAGCTGGAGAAGCCGCTGCAACAATGTGCGCCGCCATAACAACCACATTTAATATCTCATAGAGACTTGCTAAAGAGGCTACATAACATCTCTCTCTATTGGATTTCTTTTACAGCTCTAGCAGATGACGAGACAAAGTTTGGCCGACCCGAAGGGGCAGAGAGGTTGTCAGAACGTCTTTTTCCTGTCAAAACGACAACACCCATTGGGATATGTAGTAACATCTTGAAATAATTTTGTTTTTTGTATGCTAAAAAAGGGGGGTTTGTTATGGGGAAATTATTTCAAGATTAGTTGTATTTAGTGATAAGTAATTATTAGTAAATGGAATCTGGGGAATATGGCATAATGCTTGGTAGGGCCCCAGTTAAGTTGAAGACTTAACTGAGGGACTCCTCCTTATTGTTATTTCTGCTGTTATGTCTGTAGAGTAGCTGTTGGAAGTTCTGAAAGCTTGCAGGGAGGTACACCATGTTAAGGAGAGAGTGTTGTCTCAAGAGGGCTTCCTGTACCATCGTAATAATATGCTAAAACGCCAATGGAGACTGAATCCTCCTTATCCTTGTCTTCATCGCTCTGGAAGTCTGCCACAATAAAATTAATTAACTCTCCATTAGGTCACTTTTCACTTTCTGTGAATATACTTTCTGACTTGTTTGCCCAAAGAAAAGTCATAGAACTTCAGTTATAAAGTGCAACATCCAACCATCCACTTTCTGATGGATGTTGCACTTTACAACCGCTTAATCCTTAATGGTTCGCGGGGGGGCTGGTGCTTATCTCAAGCTGTCAAAGGGCAAGAGGCAGGATACACCCTGGACAGGTTGCCAATCCATCACAGGGCCAGATAGAGACAGACAACAACCATGCACGCACAAACTCACACCTAAGAACAATTTAGAGTGATCAATTAACCTGACAGTCATGTTTTTGGACTGTGGGAGGAAGCCAGAGTACGCGGAGGGAACCCATGCATTCACGTGGAGAACATGCAAACTCCATGCAGAAAGACCCTGGAACGGGATACGAACCCACAACCTTCTTGCTGCAAGGCAACAGTGCTAACCACTGCGCAACCATGCAGCCCCTAAAGTGTGACAATCTCCCCAAATTAATAATTAAGGTTGCAATTCCTTAATAAAGTGTATGAAAGCTGGGCTTTCATCTTTTCTTTAAGGTTGCAGGTGTCTGACCCATGTTGGCATTGTAGTATATTGTCAGTGTGTTCAGAACAGTGTGATTTTTTTGCCACGTAGCTGTCTTAAAAGACCGGCTCTCTCCTTGCAATTCTTCCACGAATGCCTAATATGTAAAATAATATTTACTAATAGTTGACCTAGTAATATATTTTTTAATATTAGCTGTGGATCTCTATATCTCCTCCAAACAGACACTGCCATTTGGCTACTTGCCTGAATAATGCTCTCCTCATCTGACCTGTCTGGTGTGTTCTATGGTTTACATGATGCTGTTTGTTTACTAATGCTTGAATATAAGGAATCAAATGAATGACTGCTCAATCAAGACCTATGGCCTCTATCCATAGGAAACCTACTCTACCATTGAGCCAACGCCACCCGTCTGGGGGTCTGAGAAGACAGAGAAGAGACAGCATGGAGGATGCTCGGTGACTTTGAGCATCATCTGGACCAACGCTCCCCATCCAGCAGGGGGCATTGTAGTTGAGCAGGGTACCTGACCATGTGGAGATTCTATGGGTAGAAAAACACTGAGAGAAAACTGGGTTAACAATTGCATTAACGTTAGGAAAATATATCTGGAGAGTAGTAGAAAAGAAAAGTGGAAGGTGTGTTAGGGTCAGTTGAGTCTGAAAAAGGATAATTTTTTTCCTAATTCTTCAGTCTATTAGCAATGTACGGTGTGAGGGAGATGGAGTTGAGGATTGCTGCCGGACCGGGCTGCATCCTCCCCTCGCCGGATCGGGCTGAACACTCCATCTCCCTCTATTCCCTGCCTGGAAATCCAGGAGGAAAGGAGGTAAATGGGTAAGTATTGTAGTGCTTATGCATCTCTTGTTGCTCATAGGACTGCACCCTCTCCAGAATCTATGTATTAGAGGGATTATATTATTGGTAAGTGATATAACTGGAGTAGATAAAGGCCCGCTCTTCCGAAGACTCTGGGATTATCTTTGTCCATCACTTTCTAGCCTTAAAACCTGGTGTAAATCTTCTTCTGTCCTGATTCATGATTCAACCTTTATTCAATTCTCTAATCATTTTATTCTGGTAAATTAATACATTACTATTAGAAATCGGAGAGGGATTATAAGGTCTAGTGTCTATATAAGTAACTATAAGCTTTATCAAAAAGGAAGGTTTTAAGCCTAGTCTTAAAAACAGACAGAGTACCTACCTCACGAACTAAACCTGGGAGCTGGTTCCACAGGAGAGGAGCCTGATAACTAAAAGATCTGCCTCCTATTCTACCTTTTGAAATCCTAGGAACTACCAGTAGAGCTTGATTATTAAGGGCTTTATACGTAAGGAGGAGGATCTTAAACTCTTTTCTGGATTTAACATTGAGCCAATGGAAAGAAGCCAAAACAGGAGAAATGTGATCTCTCTTTTTAACATTAATCAGAACTCTTGCTGCAGCATTTTTGATCAACTGAAGGCTTTTGATTGCATTTTGTGGACTTCCTGATAATCAGGAATTACAGTCACAAATGCATCTGGCCATTCATTTTTTTTCCAAGTGCTTTTAATGCACTGACATCATGTATTGTTGCCTCTCTAAATTGCTGCCTGTTGTTGCAAGACCATATTTAGTAGTGCTTTGTGGCATTGTATTTTTTCCCCTCTTACTTCTGTAATATAATCTCTTCTCCTCATTTTATCTGTTTACACTGCATTATGCATCCCAAACCACAGCGGAAACATGGAGTAAGATAACCAATGCTGTATGAAGACATGCTTTAAGTGCTGAAGGGGTTGGCTTTTCCTGGTAGCGATTTTTACATCACAAAATATCTTAAGAAGAGGACAGAGCTTCAGACAGACCTCTGAGAGCCATGATTTTTACTTTAACCTTCTTCATGTTTCTCCTCACAGGTAAGATGAAATCATTCAATGCAGTGCATATTAGTGTAGTCTGAGAGGTATTTAGTTGTTTGACTAAAAATAACAAAATTGTCTTGACAAGTGGATAACACAAAGTAACATGACTGAATTTTTGTGTTCAGTGACCCCTTAGAACAACTGGGTGATTGTAGCGTATGATTATCTTAGATATGCTGTTTAGCTTGAGTTGATTTAAAACGTATTTACTGGTAAAATTGTATTAATTCTTTGATTAAACTGAATTATAAATAAGGTTTTGTAACAATATTAATGTCTTCTATAAATATAGAAATACATTTGACATGTCCCTTAAATGTCTTTGAATGTAACAGGTTCAAAAATTGATTAGTGGCTGCCACAGCTTGATGCTTTTGACCAGACGCCATTGATGTGTTTAATAAATTTTTGATGTGGAATTACAGCTGCTGCGGCAATCACTGGAGTTTGCCCACATCCGAATTTGACACACACACGGTGCTACTCAATGACTTGTGTTACCAGATTCGATGTTGTCACCATTTTAACCACCATTGCTTTACCCGGGCTTTTGTCAGGAAGGCTCGATGGAAATCTGGAATCACTTGGAAAAAAATTAAACTGCTAGACAGCACTGTACACAAATGACCGAATGAGTGCCTTCACTATAACGTTCAACATACCAAAAGTGAGTGAGTTCAGTTCATGTTCACAAAAAAGTATGATCAAGTTCATGAACTATTATTCATGAAGCCGTTTTAGGTACAACACTATAGTCAAGTCAGACAAGTGGATAACACTAAGTAACATGATTGAATTTTCTGTGTCCAGTAAACCCTCAGAACAACTGGGTGATTGTAGCGTAGGATTATCTTAGAGATGTTGTTTAGCTTGAGTTGATTTAAAACCTATTCACTGGTAAAATTTGATTAATTCTTTGATTAAACTGAATTATAAATAAGGTTTTGTAACAATATGAATATATGCTCTAAAATATAGAAATACATTTGACATGTCCTTTAAATGCCTTTGAATGTAACAGGTTCAAAATGGATCACTGGCTGCCACAGCTCGAAGCTTTTGACCAGACACCACTGATGTGTTTCATTGATAGAAAATACAATCAATGTGTTGCCCTTCTGTTAGTATTAAAATGTCTTGTAATGAGAACGTTCAATTCTTTCTTAACAGCTGTATGATATAGGCCAACTTTTAGAAAAGACTCCTTCCTGCAGTACTGACCTTAAACAAAATGATTCCAAGACAGGTTAGATATCATGTTGAGAGGACATGGGAAAATAATCAAAATGTTTGTTGTTTATCACAAAGGTGTTTTATTCACAACAGTATAAAATGCAAATTCAGAAAACTCAAAGAAACAAATGTGCATTCTTCTTTATTAGGTGGAAATTTTGTCAGCTGTGAGTCATCAGATGTTCATGACCAACCGTCTAATCAGAGCTCCGACAAAATGCAAGGTAACTCAATTTCAGTCAATGTGCTTAGCATGTTCCTGTGGAAGATTTTTTTATGTTATACATTTAAAGAAATATAAAATTTAATCTACCAATTAATTTAGAAAAACATTTAATTATATTTAAAAAATGGAATTAAATTAAAATATAATTTAAAATAACTTTTCTTAATATTCATTGATTGCTGTGTTACTATTGTTACAATCTGCACTTAGTTTAAGCATTCTATTTTGTTTGAGCTTCAGATTGTCCAGCTAATATTAACAATTACCTTTGATTGATTTTTAGGATCAGAAAAATAAACTCTGGCTCGTTTCCCAGATTAGACCAAATCATGATTGAAACACTGTTATTGTGGGTAGGGGTCTTAACAGAAAGGGTGGCCCTCTGAGTCCAAATCTGCTTAAGGGTCAAGCCCTACATAAGGTTTACATGTATTGTAAACAAAACAGTTGCTGGGGAAAAGCAGATGGCAATAATTGTAATGTACTCTCTATTCACAAATTTTATGTATTCTGAATTTAAGGAGGCTGAGAGAGGCAAAATTAGTTATTCTGTAATAATAATAATAATAATAATAATAATAATAATAATAATCCACTCTCATAATTATCAATAATTGCTGTAATATTGGCCTACAATTATTTCTATTTAGACTAATAAAACTCAACTTATAATTAACATGAATCACAAAGCTTGAAGTGATTATGTCATTATTTGTAATTCAATGGTGCTCTGTCTGTTTTCCTCCTCCATCCTCCTCCTCCTCCTCCTCACTAAGCCTCTGTTGTTACACATATTAACCCAAATTCTTTTGCTACAATATTTTTGACTTAACTAATTACCCATAGGCTTTTTTCATTTTGTTTCTTAACTCTTAACTATAGAAATAGTTGACTGAAGGACACGCGCTGAGCTGTTACTGTCTGAGCTATCAACAACAGCAGGGAGGGAGAGAAGGAGGGAGGTGCACTGCTGGCAGAGGAGAGGGCTGGCTGCGGTTTATAACACTACCATGATCTTTTTATTCTAAGATGATGGAATAAACCCTTCTGTGAGATCTTCAAGCTGTAGGACATTGGAAGGCCTATAAGGTCTTCACAGAAAGACTGATTATGTCTGAGACTAAATGGCCTATGTACTTGATTTTTAGTTCAAGTAACGTAATAGACACATTCATGTGTGATAGTAAAAAAAATCCTGAGCCTGAACTTTTGTCCCTGGGATGCCCCTAAGCCAAAACAGTGCCCTGATAAACATAATGTTAAGCATGATCCAGGGGTCTTCTTCCCTGGGAGAACATTTTGTTAAATAGTTTATTGCATTAAAGATTCTGATGACTTTTGTGGATATAAATGTAAATAAATATAATAAATACATAAAATTATTCAGACATGAGATGAACAAACCCAATACAATCCTCTATTACAGAAGCATACATGTATAGAGCACCAGAGCTCTTGGGACCCTGGGCCTGGTAGGTCTGTTCAGGAATACATCTCTGCTTTTAACTAGTAACTTACCAGCATAGGTATGGCTTGTATAGCAGCATACTGAGACTACTGATACTACAGCCATACCAAGACAGGTCAGTAGGTGGCAATATTAATACTCAAAAGTAACTAGAAATTTATTAGTAGCCTAACCATTGACTGAAGGACATGAACAAGGAGACATTCATTTTTCTGAAAAATATGCATAATTTATTTTAAATCGTGATCACGTATTGTTATTTAGGGAATGTTTATTATAAAAAAACTTGATGTTTGCATATTTTAAAATCCTCTATGTTGTATTGTTTTCACGTTCTAATACAGATAGCCCAAACCGCATTCAGCACCTGATTATTCACGCTGTAGCAGCAGCTGTAAATCTTATCCTGATACCTGCTTCTAATTTAATCAGCTGCAATATGACAGCATGTTTCTCTTCAAGACTCGATAAAAAAAAAGAACAGTATAAGTGTTGATATTCGGTTTTTCGCCAGAGAATAGACGCCCCTGAATTAAGTTGTCACAGGACAATTTAACTTGTACAACAGAGGCTATATTTCCATAAATACGTAAATAAATAAATATAAGGACAATGATCAATGAGTACTTACCCAGCTTTGCAGTCGTTTTGAGGATTATGCAATTCTTCTTTGCAACAGGTGATGCGAATCACACTGTTTCTGCTTGTCAGACCTCTGCTTTTAGCACAAAAACGGCTTTCTGTTTCTCACAGATCTTCCCAACTCCCCTTGAATCAACATAATCTCAGGTCTCCAGACTTTCGAAAGCTTTTTTTGAAACATATTATGAGTGAAAGGTTTGCTTTAGGAATAGTGATAAATGTCTCCCCAGCAAATTTCTGGCCAGGACACCGGCAAAAAGCATATTTCATTTATCTAAAGGGGCTTTAAATAACTTCTATTTCGCTGTCAATTGTGATTTTAAGTTTCTCTCTAAAGTTCCCCCAGTTTTTAGATGTTAAAGTGGTTATAAATCAGGGATTTTACCTTCTAACTGTCTTGGAAATGTTCGTCACGTCTCAATAGCTGCCATAAATTTGATGTTTCTGCAACCACTCGCGCATGCGCACAAGGATGACAACAAAGATCTTCCAAAAACACATTTGCACGTGGAGTAACTGCTATATAAGTCTGATTGATTAGAAAACTCAAGACCGACCCCTACCCTATAAACGATTGGCTTAAGTAGGCCTACAGTGGTGGGGTTTAGATTGAAAGCTTCTCTCAGATCTTGGGAATTTTCAGATCACGCGAAGCCAATATTTTTTTTGGAAACACTTCAGTATGCCGGAAATCTGGAGTGGCGCCGGCACATAGGGCTGGACAATAATTCAATATCAATATATAGGGATGTAAAAATTTACCAATATGAATCGGAAATCGGTTTTGATTTAAAAGATGTGAGTGCATCGACACACAAGCCCCTGGACTGATCTAAATGTACCACAAACCAGTCGATGGCCCAATTACAAAATTATGAATCAGAATATTATATCAGCATTGCAGCTGGAAGCCCCGCATGCTACTTTTTCTCTCTCTCTTTCCCGCATAAATTTTGCGAGACTCGACAGAGTAGAGTCTCGCGACTAGACTTGCGTTCCATTTACGAGGGAAAGATATCTGACACAGACAAGATTTACGATGCACCGCCAAGTCTCTAGTCCAAAGTTTGGAAGAGATTTGGATTTTATAAGAAGAACGGAACACTAGATAAAACCTTCGCAATATGCAAGGAGTGTAAAACAGCACTAAAGTACAGCGGGAGCACAACCAATCTCAACATGTACTTAGTGAGAAGACATGGTGAAACGGCCGCTGAGGAGGCTAGCAGTACAGCTAGCTCAAAGACACAGAGAGACAAAGATACAGACATTCAAGACTTCTTTCAGCCAAAACTTAGCCACAACTCAGCCAGAGCCAAGGTAATAACGTCTTCGATAGCCCGTTTCATTGTTAAAGAATTAAGACCGTACAGTGTTGTGGAGAATGGGGGCATTTGGGGCATGATAAATATACTGGAGCCTCGATACAATATACCAGGTCGTCAGTATTTCACCGACAAATGCATGCCAGAGCTGTATAATAAGGTGAAGGATGAAGTAAAATACCAGTTGTTAAATGCAGAGCGGGTTGCAATAATGACCAATGCCTGGACGTCACGTGCAACTAACTCCTACATGACGATCACACCTCACCTCATCTCTCCTGAATGGGAGTTGAAGAGTCATATTTTACAAACCAAAGTATTCAATGAATCACACACAGAGAAGAATATAGGTGCTTAATTGAAAGAAGCGTGTGTTAGAACATTGCTGATAAAGAGCCAGCCCTGGTAACCGATAACGGCAGAAATATGACTGTAGCTGGAGTGGAAGCGGAGATGACGCCACACCTCGGTTGCTTTGCTCACACATTAAATTTGGCCTCACAGAAAGCCTTCCAAGTGGAAACAGTTGCATTTTTCAGAACGCAACAAAAGGGGAGGTGAAATCCTAAGGGAGAAGATGCAGCAACTGACTTTGCCGTCCCACAAGCTCATTCAAGATGTGTCAACTTGGTGGAAAAGCTCCCATGACATGCTAGTGCAACACTGGACCCGCTGTTTGGAGAAACCTTAGAAGTGGGAGCAGCAGCAAGATCTTCAAGAGAGAAGGCCAGTGAGGAAATAATGAGGTACAGAGAGCGGAATCTTTTGCCCCTGACGGAAAACCCACTACAGTGGTGGAAAGTAAAGACAGACCTACGACTGCTGTCGTCTCTTGCAAAAAAATACCTCTGCATACCAGCTACAAGTGCGGCCTCAGAACGAGTTTTCAGCACTGCAGGAGACATTGTTTCTGCTCAACGCAGTGTTCTTTGACATGATCATATGGATCAACTGATTTTCCTCAAGAAGAACCTTGACAAGCACAGGCATACATGAACTTCTTCACTGTATGTATGACATGAACAGATTATGGTTTAGTGTTGAATGAAAACTAAGAGAAAATGAGTGAGAACATTCAACATAGTGTTTTTTGAGAGATATTCTTTTCGGTTTACACATGGCAAAATGTGAAATGTTTTGTGAATTGAATGTACACTAGTGTCAGATTTTATCTGGCAGATGCATCACAAAACAGCCCTTTAAAACGCTCATGTTCTGTACTTTGCTTTGCCACTTTTTTGTTTCCTGTTTTCAGAAAATTTTGCACAAGGGATGTCTTTTGAAGTTTTATTATTTTTGATGTTTATCATTTTTTACTTCAGTAGCATGCTCATTGTTCCCAGATCTGAGTCTACTCAGACCTCTCTCCAAAAGCTTTATTTCTTTCAAATCCTTGTTGAAATCTACTTGTTTCTGTTTCACTAATTTGTCTCAATAGTGAAAATTTCATATTAGGTTTGTTTTCATACTCAGAGAGGCTTTCCAAAGTTCTTAAAGTTAAATCTATTAGTAATAAACACAGTGACATGGTTCTGTATTAACATGTCAAAATAAAACAAACATACTTGTTTGCTAGTCTTTTATTAAACTTATCACTATGAAGGTAAACAGTCACATTTTTAGGATTGATTTAGAATCATTCATAGTGTAAAATCTCTACTTTAAACAAGGAACTGTATCGGATTACTCTGTAGGCAACTGAATCAGGTCAACTGGACTTGGCTTTTGTCTGTGTCTGTGGGCTAGTCAGACTTGCCTGCTAGTCTCTCGAACTGATGAAGCCACTTGGATAAGGAGTGACACGTCTTCACAGACAAAAACCAAGTCCAGTTGACCTGATTCAATTGCCTAGAGATGCCTTTGACCTGGACAAATGAGAATTTGCAGACTCATCGGATTACATCATATTGCACCGAATTGAATCAGATCAATTCCTACCCAATGAAATCGTTTTTTTTAAAAATGTATCCTTCCTGAATCATTTCATACCCCATGTATCTAGATGTGTATCGAAATGTCTTATATTGGAGAGATGCACACCCCTAATACCGCAATATACTTTTATTCAATAACGGTGATATGAGTTTTTTTGTGGTTGTTTTTCTGTTTCTTTTTTTTTAATGTGTCCTGTATTTGCTACTCAGAATTGGTGTCTGAGTACCAAGTACCAGCCCAACAGATTTTCTTTCCCAAGCAGAGAATTATAGCTTTGCTATAATACTCCACTTGATATATATGTGTGAAAAATCTTTATTAGTGATTACTGTGGGTTTAATTTCTTCAAGTTATGGACACAAAATTGAGATAAGAAGGAAAAAATGAAGATGAAGAAGAGAAACAGGTCCGATAGAAGTATGAACTGACGATACAAGATAGGGAGGTAAACAAAAAACACAAGAAAACATCCCAGTCCTCCACCTCTGTTGGATGGCAGAGAAGTGGTAAAACAAACAAACAAAAACCACCAATACAACAGAAAAACATCAACAAAACGGATCTAGTGATATAAACTAAGAATTACATTCTCTACAATTCTCTACAATTCACTTCACACAAAAATGGATGAATGAACGCAACACTGATGATTTTTTTGGTAAGCTCCAGGTATCAACTAACCTAATGACGATAACCTTAGCTCAAGATATGTGCGTACTCACCAATGTCCCCACACGTATGTGTGTTTGCGCGAGCATGCAGGTGTGAATAAGGTTTCCCCATGCAACTGATTGATAGCTGGTGTAAGGAACCCTCAATCCGTCATACAGGAATCGACACAGACATGAAGGAGGTACAAGACATCCAGAGTCCCACAGAGCGCAGGAGCAACAGGTGGACCAGTGCTGGGCCGATCACCCACCAAGAGAGGAACAGATGGAAGCCCTAGGGGAACACCCACCAGCCGCAATGCTGGGGCCCGGAAGATCGCAGGGACGAGCCCACAGGCTCAGCCGGAAACTGGCTACGCCAGGGTGGGCCCGGAACAGGACCAGGGGCTCCCACCGCCGGCGCAAGGCAGGAGGGACCTACAGCCAGCCGACGGACGACACACGCCACCGCCACCCCGGACCAATCCCCACCGCCAACAACCCGGCCCCCCCCCACACACACACGCTAGGGAGCCACAGTAAAAGCCGCAATGGATGTACGCCCTCAGAAGGCCGTGCCCAGACAGCACCTGGACACACAGATTTACCGGGTCCAGATCCCGCCCCACGCAGAGCGCCGAAACCAGGGGCCCAGCCAATGCCAGACAGCCCCCCCCAAATGAACCGACCAGGCAGCGGAACCCACAGAACTGGCAGGAGGCCCAAGCACCAGGCACGGTTCCCACCAACCAACCGAACGGCACCAACCTACCTTACAACCCCGGCACCCCCATAAGCGGTGCCCCAGTCAATCCAAGGAGGACGTCGGCCTGAAAGAGCGGCCGCCGGACACACCGGCCAGGCATGCACCAGGACCGAGCTGCGCCGCATCCGGGCCCCCAGCCCCAGGAATCGAGAACCACCATCGACCAGCGGGCAGGGGCATCAGTCACTGACAAGGAGTGACGGAAGGGAAAAACATGCACCAGGCCAGAGGGGAGCCAAACACCCAACCTGACAAGTAGACATAGACATACAGAGACAATCATACGTACCCTTGATCTTACGGGTATAAATTCTCACCAACACAGGACACCCGAAAAAGGACGCTGTACACTCATTCATACGCCCCATACATACTCTATACTCCCAGGCCCCAATAGAGTAACCTGCCGCTGCACCCGGAAGACGAATCCCTTGCCCAACAGGACGGAGACAAGCAGACCGCCAAGGCCCCCACCCTGGCAAGAGTAGCCCACCAGTCCAGGTCCTCGATCAGAAGGCCTGATATGTCATCCGGGCTCCAACCCCTGATGGCCCAACGAACAGGGGTGTGGGAAGACCCCCAGCCTCTCTCCCCTCGCTTGATTGTGGTTTTGTTGCGTGTTGTTCTAATGTGCACTTAAAACAGAGGGATGGCACATGGGAAGGCTGCCGTGCAACCCCATCTCCCAGCCCGGGCCCTCAGTGTCTTGATGCAGTGGGCACCGGCACCACAGGAAGGCCCCTTATAGGGGGCCTCGCCTCCAGCGCCGAGGCGCATCCACCGCCAGTTCCCTACATGTGCGTGTGTCATGTAAATATTACAAGTGTAAATGTCTAAGTTATACAGTAAAATTGGGACCCAGGCTGCCACCGGGTAGCGAAGATGGAAACTCCATCCTGCACCCCAGTGACATGCCCACGTCCCAAGGCCCTTCTGAATGGTAGAATGAAGGAGCAGGTGGACAGAGGCATTCTGGGATGGGGAGGAAATGACTGGGGTGACACTATGCCATCCCCAGGGAGCCAGCTCCCCTGCAAACTCCAATAGGCACCCCCGTTCTGTGATATGAGTTTTAAACACATTTCTGGTAATTTGCATTATACATTATACATTACATTATATAATTACAACGTCTCACTGACTGGCATTCCATGGCATTCCATGTTCCATGCGTTCACGAGCGCAGCCAATTCAAGCCGAACAGAAATAGCCGGAACACATTGGCTACGTGAGTGATGACGTTAACCACAGACAGGCGCACGGCAACAGCAGTTGGTCGTTCTCAGGATGTGGTAAACGAGGCAGTTTATCAACAAAGTTTTATCAACAAAATGAGTTCTCCTAACCTGACTGAACAAGCTTCTACAAGCAAAGAGAAAGCAGAAGAAATAGACGATAAAAAAGGAAAGACTAATTTGGTGGTGTGGAAGTGGTTTCGGCTATCGAAAATCTGATAAACTTCAGGTTTCAGTGTGATGCAGCGGGAACACCTCGAACCTGTTCCATCATCTGAACAATTTCCACACGATAGAATATGCTGAGAGTCAGAAGATGAAGCACCATAAAAGTGTGTGCCAACCTGTCGCTGTAGCTTCCCCCCCAGATGTGTCAAAAGAGAAGCCCATGCAACAAACCGAGATCGCTGCATTCATGCCTTATTAAAATAATTCCAAACGCCACAAAGACATAACCAAGGCCGTAACACATTTATTGGCCAAGGACATGATGCTGTTTACTACAGTACGTGGGCTTCAGGAAAATAATGTCAGTCATTGACCACAGATACAACCTCCCCGGCCAGAAATATTTTTCATGCGCAGCCATGCCTGCATTTTACGATAAAGTTAGAGAAAGGGTGGAGGAGCAACTGAAGTCATTGTCAAAATTTGCGAGCACAGCTGACCTATGGTCAAGCAGGACCGTATGCGTATGGTATGAGGATTTATTACTAAAATTGCTAAAATGTATTATTCTGTTACTATTATTAATCTATTATTACTAAAATCATGTGTAACAAAAATTTTTTTACATGCTTAATTATATATTTTTATGGCATTTATCAAATATACCAAGCATAAATTGCACAGATTTAAAATAATATAAAAAGTAGTGCCTTTCAAAGCACCACTTTGGGGCGACTGTGGCTCAGTAGGTTGAGTAGTTGTCTTGCAATCGGAGGGTCGTAGGTTCCATTCAAGCTTCCTCCAGTCACATGTCATGTGCCCTTGGGCAAGGCACTTAACCCCAAATTGCCTACCGATAATTGTATCGGTGTATGAATGTGTGCACGTTTGTGAGTGCGAATGGGTGAATGTGGCTCCAGTGTGAAGCGCTTTGAGTGGTCAACATGAATAGAAAAGCGCTATATAAATTCAGTCCATTTACCATTTTACTTTTCATGTTTATAATTATAATTAATTATATATTTTTAAATGTATTTAAATTATAATTTTGTATTATAAAATGATACTATATATATAAAATATGAATACAAATGTATTTCTTATATTATATTGTAATTTATTGCAAAACATTTTTCTCACTGTGTCAATCAAAAAGTCAATCAAGACACGCGAGTGGACAGAGCAATTGGAGTCTGTAAAAAGGTGGCGGCTGCCTTCTCCTACTCTTGGAAAAAGAAACGGGACCTTGCAGACAATGACTCAAATCCTCTGGACTGGTGGAAGGTCTATTGAAAGAACTTCCAAAGAGTAAGCCAACTGGCAAAACATTACTTGTGCATTCAGGCCACAACTTCCCCATCTGAGAGGGTTTTCAGTACAAGTAGTAACATCGTGACATGCAAAATGGCGTCTTTGAAGGCAGCTAATGTGGACCAGGTTGTATTTCTTGCTAGAAAACTTTAGAGCCCTTCATGGGGCATCATCAATCCTCAACAATGTTCCTGTCCCAGCAAGATTTGTGTTGTTGCTCACTCCTTTTTTTCTGTTGTTTATTGTAACAATTCTGAGCACTTTAGTTGTTTTTAAGCCTGGTTGAAGCACTTTTTTAAAAATAGAATAGAATAGAATAATCCTTTAATAGTCCCACCAGGGGAAATTCGGTCGTAAACAGCAGCCAACAACAAATATACAACATATGTAACAACAGAAAAAATTATACAAAAAAAATACAATAATAGACAGAATATGTACATCAACACAGAATAAGAATATGTACATCAGGTTGAAAATAATGTGCAAATTATATCGGTGTGGTTGTTTAGTGCAAATGTAAGATACAGTGCAGGTGTAAAATATTTATATTTGTTGGGAGCAGTTTTGATTGTATAGTCTGACAGCTGCAGGGAGGAAGGACCTGCGGAAACGCTCCTTTTTGCATCTAGGATGCAGCAGTCTGTTACTGAAGGAGCTCTGCAGTTCAGCAACATTTCCATGCATGGGGTGGGAGACTCTGTCCATCAGAGATGTTATTTTAGCCAGAGTCCTTCTGTCTCCCACCACCTGCATTGGATCCAGGCTGCATCCTAGAACAGAGCTGGCCTTCCTGATGAGTTTATCCAACCTCTTCCTCTCAGCTGTCGATAAACTGCTGCTCCAACATACAGTACTGTAAAAAATCTAGTTCAAGTTAATTTAGTTAAATGCAATCAAAGTTAAAGTTAGTTTAAAAGTTAAAGATTTTTATCTTGCAAAAGACAAAAGTTGTGTTTACTTGATAGTGATTTAAAATTTCTTACAGTTTTTATTCCTAAAATGTTATTCGGGGGGAGTTTCATTGATTTGGCAAAATTATTTGTAATTTTACAGGTCTCTGTTGTGGGCATTCTTGGCAGTTTTTCTTAGGCTTTTATATAGTATATCCATATCGGAGTTATATTGTATCGACCGAAATTAGGAAATATATCGTGATAAAAGTTTTGGCCATATTATCCAGCCCTACCGGAGCGCTATCAGGCCTGCACATTTTACGCATCAAAAAACAACGGGTTGACGTGTATCAGCTGTGAAAGTGTTCCATAGAGCAGGTCCCGGGAAATAATAGGAGAATAGAAGTTGCATGATTTAAAGTGTATATTAAGGAAAATAATTTTTACTGTCCATGCCTTCCTATTTTTCATATCCTTGTAAAGGATTACTGTTATCATATAAATTGGATCATTCTCCACTGTAAGGATTAACTTCTCATTATCCATTACAAAAATCAACAAATTAGACCCACAGACTGACTTCAACCCTGGTACCACAGGTAACGATGCTATTTTTTGTCATAATTAAGCAATCAGAAATCTGCATTTGTCTTTTATTTTTGAACATTTCTGGATGCTTTAAACTGCTCGTGTGTCTGATTTCCTTTCTGGCCTGATATAACTACTGAGCTTGACGTTTTTTAGAAACACGGAACGAAAGAAAAGAAAGATCCCAAAAGTACATCTAGGAGAGGGCTGCCTGCAACACTACACTTTCTTGAACAAGTCCGATTCATGCTACTTTGCACCCAGTGGAAACGGTCCCACTGACTATACCGGTGGCTATCAGCTACGTATCACACTTCGCCGACATTGCGTGCTGCTTATGAATCCATTGAGACACAGGCTTTATATTTAATGCGGCTGGATACATTTGGACCCAACACTATTCTGATTTCTTTTCACTTCAAAACCATGGACCAGTTTAAATAATATACTTTTGGCTGTGTTACTAAATGTGATGAGCACTGTTGGTCAAGTTACTTGGAAATAGTAATTAATTACTAATTACTGATTACTTCCCCCAAAAAGTAACCACACTACTTTACTGATTACTTATTTCCAAAAGTAATTAGTTATTTTATTACCTAATTACTTTTCAGAAATATGAAATACAACCAGATTATGCTATAAGTATATTCCATCATATAAAATTCAATCATATGAAACAGTCTATTCTTAGATTTTTTATTGGTTTTAATTTTTTCCTTCATGAACATCGTATCAAGAAAAAAACTATAAAAAACGAATGCAACAGCCACTGTATACGTAGCCAGCGACAAGCTTTTTCAGTTCAGCAGCACCAAGTCCGGTGGCTTTAAATTCTATTTTCATCTGTTAAGCAGCAGTAGGGCTGTCTGACGTAGAATCCACTCTGGCAGCTGCAGCTGTGATGTCAGTCAGGCTCTCAGTGAGCTTCACATTCCCCTGATTAGCTAGGTGCTTGCTCAGGTTGGAAGTTCAGTTTTTGGCTGTAGATAAAAGTTTCTTTCCAATGTAGAGTGTGCAGTGGACACTAATATTTTTGTCGTTTTTATAAAATCATACTGAAAGTATGTGCTTTCAACCATCAAACGCTGAATGCTCGTGCTCTGTCCTGCTCGATTGTTGTCTGTGTTTTCTATCGCGGACGTTGCACGCTTATATGTCCATACTTGCCAACCTTGCACATAAAAATTAGAGATACATTTAAAAGGGGCGGTCTTTAAAAAAGAAAAATCAAATACTTGAATTATACAGTATTTAATAACGTTTAATAACGTATTTCATAACGTAAGCTAACAAATTAAACAGTCCCTACAATTTTTTGTGAAAAAGCTTTTGTGAAAAGTTGCAATGTTTTGATTTGTGATTGTATTTAATTTTTTGCCAATCACTTAAATTGTTTGAAGCGCAATCAGAATTAGAGGCTATGTTGGGTCACACACACACAGCCATCGGGTGGTGCTAACCTGCTCTCTTCCACCGGAGGAACGACCAAGCAGAAGGCATAAATTGGCCTGCTCCGCCAGCTGCTCTTCCTTCTGCATGCCGCCACGGACGGGCGGGGAACAGAAGACAATCTCCAACAATCTCCCTCGCTGGCGATGGGAACGCCTGAGTTCTGTGAGAAACTCGCTTCAAAGTAACCCAAAGACCACTCCAGGTGAATCTTAAACATTGGTGTACAAAGACGTTGTTTATCCCCAGAGTCCGGCAAAACCCCCTCTGAGTTTCAGACTGCCGACCACTGAGAAATGGAGCTGAGAGCTGTGTGTGGTGAGAGTCCGAACCAGCCAAGGCCACATTCAATCAACGCCACAGAGCCAACAAGAATTGCAGTGCTGGAAACCGCAATAGGTAATGTCCAGAGATGAATGCCGAGGCTGATCACTACGCAGCCAGCCAGAGGGAGCCGGCAACCAAAGACAGGAGTTCCCAGTGCTGCCAGGCCGCTAATCAGATTAGCAATCCATTGTTAGCCGCTAGGCTAATGTCGCCCGATTCCTCCTTTCTCATCGACACGGAGACAACTCGAGGACTTTAAACGTTTTTAAGGTTTGTTTGTGCAGAGTCAAATTAGTTTAGGATCACTCATTTTAAAGGTGTGTGATTTACTGTTTTTAACTTGCATAAGTTTTCATCTGCTGTTTGGGTAATACAGGCCCCTCGGCCTAAAACTTTAATCTGTGTTTTTAAGAGACTTTCCCGACAAAGAGTTGTTTAACATCCAGTAATTTGAGCTATTCAATCAGACAAAAGTTTTCCCCTTTTTGTTAATAGTTTGATAAATGTATTTGAGCAACTCCAAACGCCCACGTGTGTTATAGGGAGCTAAGCTAAGATGAGCACATTTGTTGGCCCAGCCAGCACTCGATGAATAGACACTCAGAGATGTTCAAATAAAGATCGGTTCAGAGGAGGTTAAGAACAGAAACTAATCTTAATAGCCGTGTTTGAGACCCCTTTTTATATCAAAATACTGGAATGAAATTGTTTACTTCGGTGACCAATCCATGAATAGAAGTAATTTCCCAAAGATCAATTACTTCTTATCCAGATAATTTTTAAACAAACATTTCTTTATCCAAAAAATTTTCAATTTCCTTACATTGTTTTGTTGGTTTGCACATAAATCAATGGTACTAAATAAGTTCAAACTAATTGCAATTAGTAAGCTAATTTAACTTTCGTTCCAACATCTGCAAATCAAGCCCTGGGTTTTTAAAGCATCCAGAGTCCTCCAAGCCTAAATCAGAATTCATTTTTTCTATCTTTATTGCATTTTTATCCATTTGTTTCTTTTATTTTTTGTTATTCATTTAGTTTGATCAGTAGTGTTGGTTTTTAGTTTGAGTGATTAAATATTAATTTTTCTCCTTTTGTAAATAAACCTTGTATTTTGGAAAGTCACTGTTGTCCCTCTTATTCAACACACATACATATGGCAATGTTTTATGATCAATAGATGGTAAAGAATTAATTCCTTCAGATTATGAGACTGATATAGATATTTGGCTATTAAAATAGTTCCTAGAAACAGGTGGTGCCCCGAATAATAATTTTCCATAAATTATTAATCTTATTGACTGCCATAAGCAGTCCCTTAACTATTAATAGACGCAACATAGCAGCATTTTTACCTTAATTCCGCAACACTATACTGTGACATAAACCGTAGTAAAAAAATTACTTTCGATGTAATTTTAACAGTTGAAAACTCTATAAATGTGACCAGCTCAGATTGGGTCCCCACTAGAAGAACACATCTGCTTTTATTTTCGTCTAACATTCTCAGACCCACTGTAGCCCCTCTTTATTAATCTCCTGGATACGCCCCTGCTCAGCAGCACTGGACGTTTAGGAATAATCACTATTAATCATTCTAAAAACTCACAGGAGTCTCTGCGTCAGGGGAGAGTTAGAAAGTATTTTTCCTTACTTTGATCTCAGGGTAGTATTGAGTCTGTTTAATTTCATGCTGTAACTTATTTAAAAGTATGACCAGCTGCGCTCTCGAGCTCAAATAGCTGGGGAAAATGTAGCAATCTGATGCGGAAGTTATCACCTGGTAGCCGAAATAAAAAGAAACAAGACGTGAGGTCGGCTTAAACATTTTTTAAACCTTAATAACTCGGTGGATTTAAAAAGTAATAGAAACTGCAGCTTCCGTCAGTCACACAAGCACCGTTCTGAAAACTTGCAGTTCATGGCATGTGTCACTATTTACAGCAGATTGTTTTTCTCATGTGACATATAGGCTACGAATCACATAGGTGACCTATTTTGGATTCAAAGCGGCGAATTTTGCCAACATTAAGGATTTTCATGTCATGAAAGAAGAAACTGTACCCCATAGCACCTTCCTCTGCAAAATGCAAATAAAACATGTTTTATTCTCCATCCCTCTCACACAAGAAATGGGGAGTAAACATGATAAGCGACACTGTCTGATGTCGGGAGAAATTCAGGACAATGGTGGCTCCGGGAGATATTCAGGAGGGGCACTGAAATTCAGGACTCTCGCTGGAAAATCGGGAGGGTTGGCAACTATGTAGGCTAATATGTCACTGTCAAGAGACACGCTCTGCAACTAACGCAGTAACGCAGCCTGCTTGCGCAGAAGTAACAGCAGTTTAATTACTTTTTCGCCACTGTAATCCCTTACTTTACCCGTTACTCGAAAAAAGTAATTGGATTACAGTAACGCATTACTTTTAGTGTGTTACTGCCCATCACTGGTAATGAGTGAAAAAGTTTTTTTTATTATAGTTTTACAGTACACAGCATTTAATTAAAAAAAATCTGTTTTAACCAAACTCTAGGATTCTTGTGTAAAAGTTTTTTTTTTTTTCCATTGTAAGTTTACAATGAGTAACCAGTGACACAATTTTATTGAGCACATATAAAGTTTTGATGGTGACTTGATTATATTTCCTAATACTCCTAGTTGTTTATGATCATTACATTCATACATACATAAATTGTCTTTTGTCTTTGCAGAATCCACCTGCAGTTATCAGGATGTTCTGACCTACCTTAATCTGACAATAAACAATGAAATATTTACCATGAGCAGACCTGTTACAGATTATAAAAGGAGAACAAATGTGTACATTGAAATGGTTATCTATGCTATTCTGGATGTGGTAAGTTTTAATGTTCTTTTTGGTTTGAGTTATTAGATTACATTAGATTAGGGTTGTCACGATCTCGATTTTGTATCGAAATCGATCTAAATTACATTACGACCTTACACATCAAAATCAAAAAGATTGCAATCACCACCTGCCATGTTTACACTCTGTGCTTCCCACTCTGGACTCCGTAGCAACAGTTAGCAGACAACTGTCTCATCACAAGGAACCACACATTGCATTTTCCCTAAGAAGTAACTCTCACCAGTTCTTATACAACTCACAACACCACCTTGTAACATTTTAACTGTTTGTGTCACATCCCCCGGGATCAGATCACACGTCTACAGAGCACATTAGCTGACTCTAGCAAGTAGCTATTGGCTAAGCTAAAGCTTGACCACAGCTAGGATAGATGAAGCAGCGGGACCAGAGCTAAAGCCGCTCCTTCTAGTCTCAAATCACCACTGAGGAAATTTGGAGTTCCAAATTAAGTCCACATTCGCATTGTAAACAAGAGGACCACTGCTAGCCACATTTTTCTCTGTCTAATGAGCCATCTGGAGCATTAGGTTAATTCAGTTTAAACAAAACAATTATTACTATGTTAACTATACTAATATTACTTTTTTCAAACAGGAATGTATAAAATGAACACTTTTGGAATACATTTATTTCTTTTTGCACAGAAAGAGACCGAGCAGTTATTCATTACATATGTTTGGCTTTACATGGTGAGTTTTATCTTCAAAAACATACACATTCAATAAATGGCTTTTTAATAAAAAAAATTGAATAAAACCTAACTGTTTAATTTGCCCTGTTTATTTCGCATTTCTCCAAGCACCTACTTATTTTTCTTTTTTCTTCTCTCCTTTCAGGAGTGGAAAAATGACTACTCTGCATGGAATGAAAGTGACTTTTGTGGAATTTCAAATGTAATAGTTCCCGCATCGGTATTGTGGCAACCAGACCTAACAATAGAAGAGATGTGAGTGTATATACATTTGTGTATTTTACAGCCTAAACCTAAAAATACCCCTTAATGAGCAAGAATAGTTTTAAACCTAAATCCACCAAACAGTAGACCTATGTATCTTAGATCACTTTTTTAGGGTAGATCAGTAAATGTATAGACTTGTACAAAGGAAATACTTCTTTTTGGTTTTTACCTAAAATCCTGAGTTTATTTTCAAAAAACACAAACTGAATTGTTTACCAAAAACAAGGAAAATTTCAAATGTACAATTACAAATTGTCAGGATTCCACACTCAGCTCCTCTCACTCCCTCATCATCACACGCACCTGTCCTCAATATTCAGCCACTCACCTCACATCCTTTATAACCCGTCACCTCCCTTCAGTCAGCGCCGGATCATTACAGGACTTCACTCCAGATCTACCACTGTGTGTTTCTCCTGCTGTCTTCGTTCACGCCATCCTCAACCAGTAAAGAACTCTGTACCTTGCTTCTGCGTCTGGGTCCATACCTCCACGCACACAGCCTGACACAAATAGGGCTGGGAATTAAATAGATTTTATCACTTAATTAATTTCCTTTTACACCAATGCACAGCTATTGATTTCCATAGTTCAGGCTGCGCAGTGCCAATCATCTTGTTTCACAGCATGTATTTAGTTGGGCTTTGAATTCAGGTGAACTCCTAGAAGGGATAATTGAAATTAAGTTTCAGTTAAAGTTTCTGTAAGGGGAACTGGGATTGGAATGAATGATCACTGCAGTGAAGAACACATTTCTTACTGTACTGAGGAGGGTGGAGCTGTTTGACAGAGTAGTAGTAGTAGGAAAGGGTGTGTGTTAAGATGTTTTATGGATTCTGGGATCTAGATGTTGATTTGGACAGAATATGAGAGTTTAGTTTAATTGTTGAACAGGCAGGCAGATTGATCATAGTCGAGCTATGTGGACTGGTAAGATGGTTTGCTGTTTCCAGGAGACATTTGTCATGGATTTGATCTGTATCTGTAGTCAGAACACAGGCATGGGAAGCAGTGGGGCTTGGGTTGACTGAGCATCAGGCGATGAGAGATAACCAAGCAGCTCCTTCAACCCTCCACTGACAATGAAATAATTGCAGTCAAGTGTAAAGACTGCAACAGAATGGTCACACAAGAGACTCATAAGTACAAACATGCAAACAAAAGAGAAAAGCAAGTTTTTGAAAAATATTTTCCCTTTGTTGTTTCGTTTTAAGAAAAGGAAGGGAAGAAAAAATAGATTAAAATCTGATTAGATATGAAATTTTTTAACATTTTATTTTTAACCCATTTTGCCCAGCCCTAATAACCAATTTGAACAATTTTAAGTTGTTGCTTGTTCAGCCTTAATCTGTTTAACATAAACCATCTTTGTTCTTTTTGCAGGATAGAGAAGGACAAAGCACCTCCAAGCCCTTTTCTCAAAATGTATTATAATAAAACTATTGAAAAGAGGAATGACCAGATTGTGATCAGCGCCTGCAAGTTGCATGTTTACAAATATCCCTTTGACATACAGAGCTGTAACATCACCTTTAAGTCCTATTTGTACACAGGTAAATTCATCTTATATTTGTTTTCATTAAATAAAAACAAAATTTAGACATCTAAAATTTTCCTAATCCAAATTTACTTTTCAATGGGATGTCACACATGAGCGACACCACGTCAGGTTTCTGAATTGGATTGTATATTACATAAATCCATTGGAAAATGTATTTTAAACACATTTTTGTCAACCTCCTCCATCGTTGTTACAAGCCTCACAGATTTGGGTCTTTCTGTTCCTCAT
This sequence comes from Apricaphanius iberus, assembly GCA_028564705.1. Lineage (NCBI taxonomy): Eukaryota > Metazoa > Chordata > Actinopteri > Cyprinodontiformes > Aphaniidae > Apricaphanius > Apricaphanius iberus. The sequence continues at coordinate 270,379 of JAPXFQ010000222.1, read as the reverse complement.
AGAAGATGAATTACAAATTAGTTTCCCAAGTGCTACAGATGTTACCGAGTGGTCTCGTTCGATAATCTCGAAAGAATTCGAGTGGGTGTTGGTCGACATAGCTGTCCGCAATGGAACTGATAACTTTTATGGGCAGAACCAAACAAGTGTGATTTACACTGTAAGTATGTTCTCCAGATATCTCCACATTTTCTAATAATTTTAGGTGAGCCTTGTTTTAGCTGTTGATTGTTCATGGATCGCACATTTGCTGGTGCTATTCAGGTAGCGGTAGAAGGCTTCCTCTTCTCCTTAGGCTACGTCCACACTAAGCCGGATAAGGTTATACGGGGAGTTAGACGCCTAATATTATCCACTCAACACGAGCGTTTACGCCCCGTTTAAAGTCCGTTTAAGTTCCCATGATTGCGCAATCCCATACCGACCTGTGGAAATACTGGGCATGCGCGAAAAGACGTGTATAATCTACGTGACGCCAGCGCCTACATAATATATACAAGAAGCTCTACAGCACAGTACATATCTGCTTGTCCCGTTAACCGAAGAGAACAATAGCTGCTCAGAAGAAGAGAGAGTTTTTGGTGTGGACAGACAACGAGATCGATTTATTACTCTTCGCTGTTGTCTTTGTCTGTAGTGTCGTATTGTTATTGACGCGGCATTCAGTGACGCCACTTCCTTTCATTATCCGGGGAAGCTGTCCACACTAGGTCGTTTAGCCGTTGAATTAGGATTTACACGGCTCTCTTACCCGGCTAATAGTTATCCGGCCACAGACCTTAAACGACGCCGGGTTAGTGTGGACGATAGGGGGTGTAGACTAAATAATTATACGTTTAAGGCATTATCCGGCTTAGTGTGGACGTGGCCTTAGTCTATTTTCTTGTGCTCTCTCTGGACCCACTTTTCCTCCGAATGTGTTTTCATTTCCAAATGTGAAGTATGTGATGAAGAATATTGTCAATGAAAGAGAATTTGTATGTTGACACTGGCAGATGGTGAGCAAGTTCATACAGGTTTCTCCATGAATTTATGAGCCTACCTGTGTCGGTGGTGGAAGGCTGTGTTGGTGGTAAACAAAGTCCATTTACTAGTAGGGCTGCACAATTAATCGGATTTTGATCGTGATCACGATTTTGGTGGCCACAATTAAATGAACCTGATCGTCAACAATATTTATATTCAAAATGAGAGCTCTTCTGCTTTCTTCTTTATCACACACTGACTCAATCAATATTTTACGAGCCACCTGGGGACAAATGAATGGCTAAAGCTTCATTCAGCTGCCCAAATAAAAAACGTGCACATGCCACTCAGCCAAACGCGTAACTACAGCCTGAAGGTTAAGAATCAGAATCAGCTTTAATGGCCAAGTATGAAACATACAAGGAATTTGACTCCGGCAACTCTTCTCTCCAGTACAGAACTTAAATAAGTGAAATTAAAACGGAAATAAAAATAAATAAAAATAAATAATAAAGGATAATATATACACCAAACCAGGGTTATTGTACAGTAAGTATATACAGCAGTGCAGAGTTTTAGTTAAGCTTCTGAATGAGGATTACTCATGCTGTGTGAGAGCAATAGAAACAACAGCTGAGTCAGTGATTTGCAGTGATCGTTTCAACTGACGTAAGAAATGTTACTGTTGTGGAAGTTTAGTTGGGGTATACGTTGGAGTTTTGCTGGTGCTAAAAGCTGCTCTATTCTTATGCTAAACTGAAATCATCCTTCAGTTACCTCTCACTCTGCGATCATGATGGAGGTAGCGAACGCTACTGCGTGTGAATATGCATGACGCCATAATGCATTACACTGCCCATGAAAAGCAGTTTTTAAGTGAAGTTACAGACATATAAAGGCAACCACAAATAAAATACCAGGGCTCATTCTACTGACCAAGGCATTGCTGGAGAATGTATTAGGAAGACATTTTTAAGTTTTTATATTTATTTGTGGTTAAACTTACAGAACAAGACATAAGGTATTTATACAGTATTGGCAACTTCTCTCCCAGATAAAGATTTCAAAGTAGACTGGGGTTTCAAGATGTGTCTTTCAAGCTCCTCTGAAGATGCACAAAGAAACGGGCAATGTCACTTGCCCAGAGCTTTAATTTTTGGCTTATCAGTTTCTGAAATTTCTTCCAACCTGCAGGAAAATATATTTTCCACTTGAAAACCAGCCAAGGTGAAAACCATATTTTCACTGCTCTTTACAGCTTCACACTTGACTGCAAACCACTCTGAAGCACTGTAAGTAAAGGCCAGGAGATGCCAACAGAACTGCATTTTCTGGAAAACACAAATATTAGACCCAGATGTTCCTGAACCAGAGACCCTCCAAACTGTGATTTGAGATCCTGTCCATGAACACCAAAAAAAAAGCAAGAGACAATGCAGCTGTAACCAACATTTTCTTTTTTGCCACCAACCGGTTAAATATCAGACATTTTTTTGTGAACTGGCCTTTAAAGGACCATGGGGCGGGATGAAGACACGAAACTCATGAGCAACAATGCTGCAACTAATTGTAGTGACTAGCAAAGGAACTTGCTCAAACTCTTCATGAACAAAAAAAATATTCACAATGACATACAGCCCAACCACTGTGCATATAGTGATGTTATATGGTCCCAGTTGGCAGAAACACCTCCACAAATGTGTGGGCACATTTAGTTTTCGCAGGAGGAAGCCCATTCCAATGGGGAACCCACTCGGATGCAGCATGGGCGACTATGTTACTACAGAAACAAACAATACCATTACCTGCTGAAGTAGTATCCCTGCTCACAGATTGGGCTTTAGGTCCAAAATGATATAATTCTAATGAACCCGGTGCTTGGTTCTTAAATGTCCGGTCTCTAAACCTTCCGTGGTACACAACAGCTGTTGCGTGGTCATAGCTAATGCTACTGTATCTTAGGTCTCTCAAATCATCAGGGAGGTCATATCATGACCTATAATGTTTCTTCATCTGGCCACTAGGAAATGAGCCATGTCAGCATCTGTTTTCTGTCCCAGATCTAGTTGAAGCAGCCTTCAGTCATCTATCGCTTATCAGCTATATATTCAGGTGCCATCTCGACTTTTATCATATTTTGCTTTTGACTCACGAGATGCCGCTAAAAATACCTTCTCCTCCTTAGTGCCTTAGTGGACTTTGAGTGGTGCTAGGTCATTTTCCAGTTTTGGGGGAATCCATTCCTACAGTTGAATCAACCGTGACTATTTTTATTTTATTTTTTTTAATCTTGCCCCAAGTTCCTTTAAAAGTATGTGGGATAAATGCAACTTAATAAAAATCTATGACAATATAAAACAGGGTTATTTTTACATATAATATTACATTAAAATTTAGACATCGTCACATGAGTAACATTCCCTTTACCTCCTAATACTGTATGATTGCAATGGTAACATTTAAGTACGTCTTTAAAATAAAATTTACAACAATAAAAATAGAAAATACATGAAAAATACAACTAACCACAACACTGCATCAGCGGGTGGCCTGTAGCAGTTTCTCTGTAACAAGATGGTCTTGTGTCAGGCAGTTTTAAAGGTTCCATTGCCTCATTAGAAAGCTGGTTGCCAACTATTATACAGAGCAGGAGACTTGGTTCTTGGCTGTGGTGACGAATTCATATCTTAGCTAGGACTCAATGACTCATACATCAAGACTGGGTTTTAGCTGGTGATAACTGAGAGAATCTGGTAATTTTTAAAAATAAAACATTGTGCAGACTCAGATAATAAATAAAACAGAAATACTGTAAGTTATTTATTCCTTCTGTGTGGCCCATCAGCCGATACAAAATGAACCACAAACTGGAATCAGTCCAGGGCCCAGGGATCAGAGACCTCTGCCTCAAGAGACACAGTTATAAATCTTCTCTAGAACAAATGTTGGCTTGTAAACAACCAAACTTAAAACCGTCAGCAGTTCATTAAAGGTCTCATTCAGTACTTTTTAAATAAGTTTGCTGAGGTCACAAGTTTGAATTAACACCTTGTGAGTCACCGGATTACAAGTCTTGCTGATTACATTTCATAATGGAATTAAGTGTAATCAAAGGCAAACTCCACCTCAAAGGCAGAATCCTACTCAAAGGGAGCTCTAAACAGGTGAGCTTTAAGTTTTGAAAGGTTTGCAGTTGTCAGGAAGTTTGTTCTAGATAAGGGGAGCAGAGAAACAGAAAGTTAATTTTCCACGTTTGGTTGTGAGTCTAGGGTTAAACTAGAGCTGAGGACCTGAGTGGTCTGGTTGCTTGGCATAGTAACAGCAGGTTTTCAACCTATCTTGGAGCTATGCCATTTAATCTTTTATAAACTAGTAGGAGTATTTTGAAGTCTATTCTCTGAGCTACAGGGAGTCACTGTAAGGGCTGTAGAACTGGGGTCATGTGCTCTACTTTCCTGGTTCTAGTGAGGATACGAGCAACAGCGTTCTGGATCAGCTGCAGCTGTCTGATTGACTTTTTAGGCAGACCTGTAAGAACACTGTTGCATAAATCAAGCTGACTAAAGATAAACGCATTGATTAGTTTTTTAAGGTCCTGTTGTAACATTAATATTTTAATCCTAGAAATGTTCTTGAGTTGAGAAGGCTGACGTTATGGTTAGTTTCTACTGGCAGAGACATGCTTAAGTCTCTTTTCTATGCTAAATTAATACAGCCTTCTCGTAGGTGGTCGCAAGCCAAGGTGGACAAAAGCATGAATACTAATTTTCTCTGTTACGAAGAAAAAACTTTTTTTCTGACTCTCTTGTTTATGGAGTCTATTTCCTTTCTGTGGCTAATGCAGGCATTGAAAAAAATGCCCATGTGCAGCATGCATATTCAAATCACAGTAACAAATTGTATTTTTGAAAATAAGTAGTACAAGGTTTTGAACGAGACCTTTGAGGGGAAAAAATATATTTAACGTCATTTACAAATGAGCTAGAGCTTGATTACAGCTACAGTATTTAGCCTGCCTCAGGCCACATCCACACTAAGCTGGATAATTCCTTAAATGTATAAGTATTTAGTCTACACCCCCCTATCGTCCACACTAAGGCGGCTTTGTTTGTGGTCTGTGGCCGGATAAGTATTAGCCGGGTAAGAGAGCAGTCTAACTGTTATCTCAACGGCTAAATGAGCACGTCTGGACGCAACTTATCCGGTCCCCGGCTAAATCAGAGCAGCAACGTCAATCAATTGCTGCGTCCTAAATTCATGACGACAACAACGCGACAGCATATAATGACAACAGCAAAGATGGAGACGAGTCTCGCTATGCTACTTCTTCTTTTGCAAATCAGACGTTTGCAAAGTTAACCCTAACCTACTTGCGGATGAGAAGGCGACACAGGAGGCGATCCAGGAGGCGCCGACAGCGACATAGATTATACGCGTCAATCTGTGTTATTTTTGTTTTTCCCCGCGCATGCCCAGTACATGCATAGGTAGGCATTGGATTGCGCAATCATGGGACCTTAAATGGACCGTAAACGGGGGCTCGTGTTGAGTGGATAACATTAGGCGTCTAACTCCCCGTATAACCTTATCGGCTTAGTGTGGACGTAGCCTCAGTCTCTGCATTTGACTACCACCAGCTTATCTTGGACCTAAACTTAATGTCCCTCCCCACAGGTGGTAGGCCCACATTTGAGGATGTCAACTTTAAAGACTAATCTTTATGAGCGGATGTTTACTCGTAGTTACTTCGGTTTTAAAAGAGTGACAACTTCTTATTTTGTTAAAATTGTTAGTTTAAAACAGGGATGTAAATTAGCAACATATCAGAGAAACAGATCAACAGCTCAAATAACATTTTTATAAAGTTATAAAATAGACTTGGAGAGTTTGCATAAATATTTAAAATTAATTAACTTTTAGGAAATGCACAATGATATGTACATGTGCAAAAAATTAATAGTTGTTGAAACAAACTTTTAATGGCTAGGTCAGAGTGCGACATGAGGGTGTCAAATGGCAAAGAGTAAAACTAACAGTTTCATGCTCTGTCCACACGTAGCTGAGTATCTCACAAAACGGAGATATTTTTCTGCAGTTTGGCCTGTCATCTATACGAAAATTATTCTTTCAAAAAACTCTGGCCAAGTTAAAGATCTGTGTTTTCTCCATTTGAAGAGTTTGCTTGCGGACAGATGTAACCAGAGTTTTAGGAGTCACAACGTCCCCGTCTGTGACATTTGTCTTCAAAAATCCCAGGTTATGTACTGCAGATGGCCTCAGAGGACCGAAACACACCCGCATACTAAATTAACAGTTTGTGTCTACAGCTTGACTCAACAAATTTATTCTTCATTGTTGGCATCTTTATGCCTTCATTTATAGACATATTTGTTTTTTGTATAAACCTTTAATAACTTCTAAATACTAGTAAATATAGTAAAAAAAGTAAATATTGCTGATTCTTACATCTAACACCAAAATAAAATGTCTAACCATCTGTCACATCTTTTTACAGATACAAATGAAGAGAAAATCTGTCCTCCATGTTGCCAGCTTTGTGGTGCCTATCCTCTTCTTCTTGTGTCTGGACTTTTTCTCCCTGCTTATCCCAATAGGTAGAGGGGATAAGGTTGGCTTCAAGATCACTGTGCTGCTTGCTGTTACAGTGATGCAGCTTGTTCTCATTGAAATTCTACCTTTTACTTCAAGCAGGATTCCCCTTTTAGGTAAAAAAAAAATAAATACAGTGGGGACTTTTCCTCAGCTAGCATTTATATGTATAACCTATTAGGGCTGGACGATAAGTCGGTAGAAACATCGATCGATCGATAGACGTGTGGTGCGATAAGAAAAAAAGGCTCAATAAAAAAAAAGTTTCCCCTCATTTTTTCATTGTAGCCTATCAGGTAACTTAATACAACAGTCCCTCCAAACAAATCATTAACGCTGACCCAGGCAGCTCAGTCATCCATCCCTCTCTCCTTTTAAACCACAAAAAGGAGCAAATGACTTGAGCTGCAACAGAATTTGTTGATGGTCCCTAAGCAAACCATCTTCTTAAAACTATCTTCATCTCGGTCAGACGTCACATCAAGGGAGCAAGGAGGAAAATGTCATGGAAAAATGTTTCAGTGGCTCAGGTAAATGTTGTGTCCCATTTTGAACCGATCCTGGATGCACTAAAACACTAAACATAGCAATAATCAACCAAATAAGTTGTCTTAAGCAGGACTCCCCTACCACTGTTTGCTACGAATCACTGTTACGAAAGACACAGGAAAATTACCCAGATCACGCTGCACTAGGCTTTTAAAATATCTACCTGGTTCTCCACCCGGTCCTTAGAAGTGAAAAACCTTTTAACAAACAAAACTAGGGGTGAATAGACCTGCTGGCTTCAGCTGTCATTGACTGGACAAGGCTCCAGTGTTCTGGGCTCCATCTACGCTCTGCTATGGGTGAGTAGCTGGTTAGCTTTAGCAATTGAACTAAATTAGAATCTGCTTTATTGACAAACTTAACCTAGACTAAAGGTTTCCACCATTAATATAATAAAGTGTCATATTAAAAACGTTAAAAATATTATATTTATTAAAAACATAAAAAAAAGATTAAAAACATCTAGATAATTAATTTAACTTACTAACATCCATCCATTTTCTTAACCGCTTAATCCTTAATGGGTCGCGGGGGGGCTGGTGCCTATTTCCAGCTGTCAGCGGGCGAGAGACATGTCCATCACAGGGCCACATAGAGACAGACAGGACAAACAACCATGCACACACTCACACCTAAGGACAATTTGGAGAGATCAATTAACCTGACAGTCATGTTTTTGGACTGTTGGAGGAAGCCGGAGTACCCGGAGGGAACCCACGCATGCACGGGGAGAACATGCAAACTCCATGCAGAAAGACCCTTGGCCGGGATACGAACCCACAACCTTCTTGCTGCACGGCAACAGTGCTAACCACTGCGCCTACTTACTAACATAATTCAATATATATATAGTGATAGAAATTATAAATATGGAATTACTATTTTTTGTATTTACTGATGTTACTCAGATCTCGATTATATATATATATATATATATATATAGTGATAGAAATTATAAATATGGAATTACTATTTTTTGTATTTACTGATGTTACTCAGATCTCTTGATTTGTTTCTGTGTCTTACAAACTTAGTTTTGATAAAAAAGTGTTTGAATAATAATTTAATTAAATTCTTAGTTTAAATTGGTTAAGTTAATAACAACAAAATGACCACAGAGGCACTAAAAATACCTTTTCTACATTTTGTGATAGTTATTGATAATTATCGATATCGATGAATATGACCATATCCTTTATCAATATGCTCTTTTTCTATATCATCCAGCCCTATAGCTTATGCTGTTAAAGGTTGAATATGGAACATTTTCATAAAATCTACATTAAAAAAATACATCCACGGGATGTTTAGAAGGGTGCAGAATGAAACTACAACCAGTGGTGTCTCTGCAATACTAGATGTCGCTGTGGAGCTCTTTGCTTAAATTAATCAGTAATACAGGATTGGTTTATAGAGTACTGTTATATAAAGACAGATTCTTTTACCAGGAAGATTCTGTTATTAACATTTGAATGTAAATATATGATTGTTGGCATTAGTCTTTATCATAATACTGAAAGGCTCTGTAGGCTGAATCCTCTTGAAGCAGCGATTGGGGCCAGCCTCTTAACATCTGTTTAAACAATGAACAGCTGAAATCAGTCTGTATGCATGCCCAATGCTGTCTCACTGGAAAGCTGTGGGGCACAAATATTCTGGCCCAAAGCTGAAATTCCGCTTCTTCGACAGAGAGTGTAAAAGTGTCTTCTGGTGTGCAGTCTGTTCTAAATTTATTAGAAGAAGAAGCATTCCGCTGTCAGCAGGAAGCGATATTTGCCCTAAGCCTGTGAATATTCTCATTCATCCAGGTCATGGTTATCCCAACACAGGAGATCTAACTCCTCAGGCATTGACTCTGCTGTTCATTTACATCTCAAGGAGAAAGACCACTCCTTTGAGGACAGCAATGTCCAGATATTAGACAGAGAGGACAGATGTTTTGAAAGAGGAGTAAAAGACGCCATCTATGTAAAAGTAGAGAAACCATCGTTTAACAGAGGAGGAGGCCTGAGACATCACCTATCTCCAATTTACAATGCTGCCCTTTCATCCCTACCCAGGAGACTCAACAATTTAACCTCTAATAAGAAAAACAACTGCGACTCCAACGACTGTCTTTATAACACAATAGGGAACTAATGAAGCCGAACCCTAACCTCCACCAATAGGCGACACGCCAACGACCGTCGTTAAGACATGGAGCACAAAGGATCCAATGACATAATCAGTCTTGTAAAAGCCCTCCAAGAGGTTAAATAGCTGAGTCTCCACACCAGTTAGTTGGACCAGTCCAAGCCTGGTCAGCGGCGAGCATGAACTGATGAAGCCTCTTGGATAAGAGGTGAAAAGTCTTCCAAGACAAATTACCAAGTCCAGTTGCGTTCGATTGAAATTTCCTTGAGATATTTGCCCTGTTTTGCCAAATACGAAAGGTGATTGTGCAGCATAACTCATATTGAAATATCAGAATAGCACACGTCATGTTTACTTTCTGTTTGATAGAAGTGTGCAGCCATCAAACATCTTTTCTGGCTACCTGGCTACAAATAAATAAGAGTAAGTAGATTGTTTAATAAATTCTAAATTTAGCACGTTGCATCTTAAAAGAAAATATGAGATTAAACATTTGGTACATCGCCATCTAATGGATTTTAACATCTTTCAAGGACTTTGAACGTTTATTATAGATTTAAAGGAGATAATTAAAAAAATTATACTGTTATTGAAAAGTTTGTCCAAATGAACGAACTGGTGAGTTACAATGGTGAGTGACACTTTATTTGTAATTTTTATGTTTACATTTACATAAAGCGTATTTCGTTGTGTGTTAATGTGTGCATTGTACTATACATTTCCTTAAAAAAATTTGAATTAAAATATAATAAAATTTACATTTTAAAGGGCACAACCATGACATTATGTTTACATCTACCAGCCAGTAGTGGCCTCCATTGCGGATTGAGAAATATGGTCTCTTTGTTCCAACAATATGGTCAGCACAGCTCGGCTGGCACTGAGTCAGCAAGTCAAGCAGCTCCCGCATAGCCCCGGAGTTATTGTTGTCCATCTCAGGAAAGGAGCGACCGGAGAAGATCAGAAACTAGAGTAAATTTAGGTAAAGCCTACACTAGACTGACCCACATAAAACATTTCCATGACACCAAACACACACTGTAACGGCGAGTTTCCTCCTGAATCGGTAAGCTAGCTCACTTGCTAAATTTGCTAACGTTAGCTGTCGGTTAAACTCCTCTACAATACATTCCTCACTGGACACAGTTCAGATTGGTCACTGGGCATACTGGCAGCAAACCAGGCAACCCAACAGCTGGAATTTTGTTTTCTATTTTTGTAACTGCAACCTAAACACAATAGATGACTATCGTTTTCATGTTCCATATCCAACCTTTAAGAAGAAGTAGGAGAGATGGTGGACCTGAACACAAAAAGTAAGCAGACAGGAACTTAAAAGGTAAATTTCAACTCACAAAGAAGAAGATCAAAAAGCAAATAAAAATTATAGTAGGGATGGTGACTGAACTGGGTTAGAAGTTAGGAAACTTGGTTCTAGCTATTTGTCCAAGAGCAGAATTATACTCATTAAGTGCTTTTAATATGTGCACTTGTTTCCCTCTTAGTGATTTACGTCGATGGGATTTTCGGAATAATGCTGCTCAGCCTGCTGGAGACTATTTTGGTGGAATTTTTAATAAAAAAGGACTTGACATGCCTGGACAGTAAGATGGATGATGCCCAAAGGTTGAATGAAAAGCATGGTAATAACAAATATCTCTTAATTTAAACAGCCTATCATTTTGTGCTGATTTGTATTGATTTAATTAAATGTATGTACTGTGTATAAATTGTTATCCACTTTTATGTTTTGAATTATATTTTCAGAGATAAAAAAATGCTGTCATTGTGCATCCAAATTTGATGAAATGGCTGATCGATATCCCCCTTCTGTCAGAGAGGTTAGTTTTACAGCTAGGTTAACTATTTACTTTTCATGTGATTTTTCTTCCAAATCAACATTTCCAGTTTTTCCCCAAGAAAGAATTCCAACACAATTTATATTTTGATATTCCATACTTTTAACACTCAGATATTTAATTTCTGCAGGGATTCTTTACGTTTGCACAATATTTTCCTGGAACCTTTAGAGTATTTTTGGATTTGAATTTCCTTAAGGCTCTTCAAATAAATCACACAAAAAGCAACCGTTTTTACAAATAAAAGGTAGAAAGTGCTTTATTTGGTAATTTCCATAATATTTTAAAAAAACTAAATAAGGTTATGGTCTTTTTCAACAAAATAGTTTTTCAATTTTTTTTTGCACGTTCATGTTTTCTGGGTCATTGTGAATGGGGTTTTGTTGACCAAGGAAAGGTACTGTGACTTATCAACACCAGGTCTTCATTCCATCATAGGGCAACATAAAAACAAACAGGACAAACAAGTGAGAATGCAAAAATGTACTGATCTAAGCCAGGATCTTCCTGCAGCAAGGCAACAGTGTTAAATAAAATGCTCCACCTTAAAGTCTTAAACATGAATGTTGTTTTTGTTGTTGTTTTTACACTAATCAACTAGAACCCAGTGCTAGAATAAATTCCATAAAAAATAAATTCCATGCTTTTCCAAATTCTTAAACTTGAGTAACCAGAGTTTAATAACAGGAACAGAAACAGGACTCAAATTATTGTGAATTTGATTGATTATATGTTGTATGTTACCTTTTGTTGTTCTTCTGATGAGTTTAAAATATAAACTTTGATGTACACGCAGCTGCTGACTATGTTAATGCTAATCTGGTTAAATTTATGTACTGACTGACTCACTCTTGCAGGGCAGCTGCAACCAACTGGCTGAGGTATTCCTGGCTGTGGAAAAGGTCTCGGATGAGCTGCAGGGGATAAAAAACTCTGTTGGATTCCTGTGCAGCAAAATGGAAGAACAAAAGCCCGGCTATTGGTCAAAAGTCGGGGCAAAAATTGACAGGTTTTTTGCATTATTTTATGTGACATCTGTCTTGGTGTTTTTATTAGTCCTCTTCACTGTGTGGCTCTCATGATCGAAGACAAATGGAGGAAAGCTTTTTTAACATGTTTGAGTTAATGCTATATAACATGAGCATGAATTTAGATGCTATTCTCAAACAAGTGGTCAGTATAATAACTGGTATTACTGCTTAAGATGTTGAAGTACAGTTTACCTGAAAGCAGCAGTTTAAAAATTTAATACAGATGACATGCAGAGTCTGACAAATGTTCAGAGTCTTATTACCAATATCTCTGTAGCAGTTCATAGACTAAGGATAAAAATATTCTTGACCTTCTCAGGTCTCCTACTATGGGGCACCATTTGTAAAGTTAGAAATAAAAAACAGCAATAATTTGACTTATTTTGCTGGTCATCAGAGGACGTAAAATATTAGACTTCATTTTTAAATTCATTTTTTTCCAGGTTTTTATTTATTTAGAGATGTGACAATTTATAATTAAATATTAAATTAGCAAGCTAAATATTTAGTTCCAAACCACATACTTTACAAACTAAAAATGTGTAAACTAAATTTTGTTAATTAACAAAATAGCTTGGTAACTTTTTAGTCAGTAAGCAACATTCTAAATATTTAGTTTATACGCAATATTTAGTTAACAAGCTACATATTTAGTTAACAAGCTAAACATTTATCTTGAAGCTATATATTTAGCGATCAAAATGCTGGATCAAATTTAATATTTTATCTGTACACTAAATATTTAGCTTGTAAATTAAATTTTAAATAAAAATATCAAATAAACAAGTGAACTTCCATTATATTCCCTTATGGCATGCTTAAATTATTGCCGTTATTTTTTGACTGTATAACTTTACAAAAGGCACCCCATATCTCACTTCTCCTTAGGGGCCTTTGTCTACCATACTGATGAACCAATGTAGATACAGGACATCCACAATCCAACCCTGTAGAAGGATGTGATGTTGCTAATCATTTCAAGGCATTTTACAAACATGTAAGATTCATGCACAGTTACTTGGATTGGTCTGGATGGACTTCCATTAGATACAAATTCTGTTTAAACTGTCTGATTAATTCAGATACATTATATTGTGATGTTTAGGTCCAGTCATAAACATTGCAATTTATTTATGATTATTTCGCAATATAAACATAGTCAATTGGTCATACAATGTCAGAATGTCATTAATCTATCTTAAGACACCAAGGCAATTGTATAAAGTTTTCTAAATTAAAGCTGCAACTGGCTGATGTACACAAAAGCTTGGGTCCAGGAGAACTTTCGGTAATAAAGAACAATAGATCACACAGGTAAGCTCCACATAATAGTGTGTTATGAATTACCAGATAGCATCTTTAATTGCTATCCTGGAGAAAATTATTGTCATGTATTATATATATATATATATATATATATATATATATATATATATATATATATATATATATATATATATATATATATATATACAGTGGCTTGCAAAAGTATTCGGCCCCCTTGAACTTTTCCACATTTTGTCACATTACAGCCACAAACACGAATACATTTTGTTGGAATTCCACGTGAAAGACAAATACAAAGTGAGACACGTGAGAAGTGGAATGAAAATCATACTTAATTCAAAACATTTTTTACAAATAAATAACTGAAAAGTGGGGTGCGCGTAATTATTCAGCCCCCGGAGTAAATACTTTGTAGAACCACCTTTTGCTGTAATTACAGCTGCCAGTCTTTTAGGGTATGTCTCTACCGGCTTTGCACACCTAGAGACTGAAATTCTTGCCCATTCTTCTTTGCAAAACAGCTCCAGCTCAATCAGACTAGATGGACAACGTTTGTGAACAGCAGTCTTCAGATCTTGCCACAGATTCTCGATTGGATTTAGATCTGGACTTTGACTGGGCCATTCTAACACATGGATATGTTTTGTTTTAAACCATTCCATTGTTGCCCTGGCTTTATGTTTAGGGTCGTTGTCCTGCCGGAAGGTGAACCCCTTGCCCCAGTCTCAAGTTTTTTGGAGACTCCAAAAGGTTTTCTTCCTGGATTGCCCTGTATTTGGCTCCATCCATCTTCCCACCAACTCTGACCAGCTTTCCTTTCCCTGCTGAAGGGAAGCACCCCCAGAGCATGATGCTGCCACCACCATATTCGACAGTGAGGATGGAGTGATGTGCAGTGTTAATTTTCTGCCATACATAGCGTTTTTAATTTTGGCCGAAAAGTTCCATTTTGTTTTCATCTGACCAAAGCACCATAAGTGAGATGATCAGATGAAACAATGGAATGGTTTAAAACAAATCATATCCATGTGTTAGAATGGCCCAGTCAAAGTCCAGATCTTAATCCAATCGAGAATCTGTGGCAAGATCTGAAAACTGCTGTTCACAAACGTTGTCCATCTAGTCTGACTGAGCTGGCGCTGTTTTGCAAAGAAGAATGGGTGAGAATTTCAGTCTCTAGATGTGCAAAGCTGGTAGAGACTATATTGTATTGAGTCGGGGGGCTGAATAATTACGCACACCCCACTTTTCAGTTATTTATTTAAAAAAAAAAATTGGAATCAAGTATGATTTTCGTTCCACTTCTCACGTGTACACCACTTTGTATTGGTCTTTTATGTGGAATTCAAATAAAATTGATTCATGTTTGTGGCTGTAATGTGACAAAATGTGGAAAAGTTCAAGGGGGCCGAATACTTTTGCAAGCCACTGTATATATATGCTGTATTTATCTCTTATGACTCATTTTCCTCATAATGTAAACTTGATCTTGTACTCGGGCAACTAGATGGTGTAAAAGGTTGATATGTCTTGTATTTGATCAACATTTATCCAAACATAATAAAATACACGTGTATACAAATAATGTGTGTATGCATTAATATGTTTATAGATGTGTCATATGAGTACAAATGCAAGATTGATTTGAAGTGATGAAATAAACGTGTTTACAGATGGTTCTACAAACCATTTTAGGCATAATAGGTCAGGTTTACCATCATGATACCTCTGAAGAGGATTCATTTTGTAATAACTTAGCCATTTAGATGTAATTTAAGATAGAAATTATGAATAACAAGGGGCGTGTCCCTTTGATTGACAGGTCTCAGATGAGCCGTCAGTGTTAGCAGTGATGGATAGCGGTTAGAGTTGTGCATGAACGAGTTCACTGAACGATCATTCATGAATTTGTTCCTATTTTTTGTGAACATGAACTGAATTCAGTCACTATTTGACCTGATGAACGTTACGTTATGAACATACTCATTATGGCGTTTGTGAATGGTGCTCTCTCACAATTTCATTTGAGCCTTTCTGACTAAAGCCATGGTGGTAAAAATGGGGGAAAATATCAAATTTTGCACACTAGTCATCGAGTTGCATCGTGCATGCTTTTGGTGTCTGCGAAGTATGCAGGCAAATTCCAGTGATTGCAGCAGTAATGAGGGATCAATGACTGAAGCGGCATCTTCATATGAACACCTAAAATATTTTTTGGAAAGGTTAGTGGTGATCCATGTGAGAAAAGTGTTAAAATTTTTATGTAAACTTTGCTGCGGGTCTCAAGAAGCTACACTGCACATCAACAAAGTCAACAGCAAACTTGAAGCATCCGGCTGGCTAGCCTTTCAAGGTATGTACAAGTCACCAAAAAAATAAAAAGAAACTGCAATGATGTACCAAAACAAAATCCTCGTCCACTCAAAATCTGATAACGTGGTACAGCAGCAGCGGTAGCTCTGTTGTCTTCAACCCCCAGGTGCAGCTGAACAACCTGACATTGCAGTATATTGTCATATAGCCTTTAAGAAAAATGGAATGCCGAGCTTTCATAAAAATGATTAAGGAATTGCAAACTTACTTATTGATTTGGTCTAATTGTGGCACTTTACAAGTCAAGTTCTATAAATGTTCTGTTAGGGGTTAGGGTTAGAAATTGAAAACTGACCGATGTTAATGTTTAAATGTTTTGTACTTTGAATATTGCACTATGAGGTACAGCCTTAGTTTCCAATCCCAGCATGGTTCCTACCTTAGATTATTTAATAATTCCCCCAAAACAGCAATGAAATGCTTTTTTTGAGAATATACTGTATGGGGTAAAAGCTACAGCTGAGTGGACAGAAGTGTGGACTGAATGGATGGCAGCAATTGGAAAATGCCAGTATTCTGAGGTTGACAGCTCGCCATAACATTTTGGAGGAAAAAAAAGAACTATGAATTAGTTTATTTTTCAAGCTATGAAGATAGTTTAAACAAATGAACTATGAACTCAACAAGTTCATTTTAAAATGTGTGGACTAATCTTTGAACTACTTCAAAAAAAAAAGTGAACTTTCCCATGAATGCTAGCAGTTTATCTAAATTAAGCTGAAGCAGCCCCAGAGTGGGTAAAAGCACCCCCTAAAGTTGAAGGTATATTTTGTTTTTCTTCACTGCATGTGCTCCTTTCTTATACAACACTAGACAAGTGTAGAAAGAATATATCTATAAACACTGCAGTCCCCACACCTACGTGTGTATGCGTGTGTATGTGTGTGTGTCTCTCATGATTTCAGGTTTGTTCAGACTCAAAGGCAGCACAGATACAGAAAGAGGCTGGTTAGTTCGTAAGTAAAATGCATATTTTATTTCACAATGAATCAGGTTGATGATTAGTTTCAGATTGTAGGGTCAGCTCGAGATCAGGGAAACGGAGGCAGGCGGTGACTGTGGGGAAATGAGAGGAGTTAGAGCAGGTAATATTTCAGGGGTGAGATGGGTGAGGATTGGAGCCAAGATTTACAGAGAATAAGAGGATGACAGACGAAGGAGGAGGTAAGTGGAATCCAAAGGTTTGAGGCTGGCTGGAGGTAACGTATGGTGTGACGTGTGAAATGCAGGAGGAGCGGGCAGGTGAGCGGAGAGCAGACAATCTAGCAGAGGATGCAGTGCAGAGGCTGACTATGACAACTTCTCCAAGGAAGATCTGGGAGTACCATTCAACGAGGATGTGTTTCAGAACCAGGAACTTGACGAGGAAATCCGGAGAACAAACTCTGACGAGGAAACCCAGGAGAATGAGGTGGGAATGAACTCGGGATCTGGAGAGGAACAGGTAAATCAAGTCAAGGAGTCGGTAATCCAGGTGGAGGGGGTTTGGCTGGAGGGTACAATGAGCTAGTGGTGACAGTTTTAGTTTGAGAAACGTGAAATACAGGATGGATTCAGAGATGAGAAGGTACCTTGAGCTTAACTGCAGTGGGGCTGATGACTTTTTTTAATAGGAAAAGGACTGAGGAAACCTGGAGCCAGTTTTTTGGGTTGTGATTTGAGAGGAAAGTCTTTAGCAGATAGCCATACCTTCTGTCCAGGTTAGTATGTGGGTGCTGGCCGCCTCTTCTTGTCCGCCAGACGCTTATTTTGGGCTGATGTAGGTTGGAGTGCGTTATGAGCTTGTTTCTAGATGCGGTGGATATTGTGGAGGAGAGCATGGGCCGATGATGTCACTGGATCTGGAAATGAGGCTGGGAGAAGACCAGGTGAGTGGGTTTTGGCTGCAGAGACAACAGAGGGTATTTTCGGTTTCTTGGTTTAGTCTCTCACATTGTCCAAATGTCTGAGGGTGATCAGAATCAGAATCAGCTTTAATGGCCAAGTATGACACATACAAGGAATTTGACTCCGGCAACTTTTCTCTCCAGTACAGAACTTAAATAAGTGAAATAAAAAAGGAAATAAAAATAAATAATAAAGGATAAAATATACACCAAACCGGGGTTATTGTACAGTGAGTATATACAGCGGTGGTCTCCTGTAGTTGGTGATGGTCTGCAGGCCCTTCCAAACTGCAGAAGAGTCGTTGGCAGAAAAACGCTCCTTCAGCTTTGTCAGCTTGTTCCTGGCCTGCTTGTGATAACTGGAAGAGAGGTTGGATGTGGCTCCTAGGGCTGAGCAGAACTGTTTCCATACAGATAAGGTGAACTGGGGCCACAATCAGATATATTTTTGGTGGATATTCCATGTAGTTGAAAAACATGGGAAATGAGGAGTGTTGGGATTATTTTGTCTTTATATCATGTATTTCAGGATGAAATTGCTGCCCAATCTGGAACTATTTTGCGAGTCTTAAAGGACCCCAACTGCCCTCAGTGAGATCTTTGAAGAACCTTTAGAGAACAAAGAGAAACAAAACAACACAACAGAATTCTGTTTGAGTGAACGCACCTGATCAGGAAGCCAATGCCGCAGGACTGCCAGCAATGACTGATTCTTTCACAGGGTTCACCAATTTGAAGCAGAGCATAAAAATCAAATAATTAACAACTCAGTATTTTCCCACAGTGCTACACTCAATAATTTGTCCTTGAACAACGTTAAGGAGTATCTGCACAGCCCAGAGAGAATCCCTCCCTTTTTCTTTCCTCTGTGTCCTTTCCTCTGTGAAAAAAGCTTGTTCCTTTTTGAAATAATAAGGCAGGTCATATGAAACTACATATAAAATGTTTACCCAAATATATGTAAAGCAGGTTATACAAAAATGCATATAAAGTGTTCACAAAGATATAATATTCTTCAGGAGCTGGAAAGTTCCTACAGTGGAGGGGAGCTATGGGAGAGAGACAATATGACAAGCCTTTGAAATCGATTGATTGTGGAGAGAATGACGGTTTTACCTTTTGAGGATGGTAGACCAGTGACGCAGTCGAAGGATATGTGTGACCAGGGAGGAGAAGGAACGGAGAGAGGTTGAAGTTGACCTGCAGGGGATTGATGAGATGGTTTATTTTTATTACAGATGGGACAGGCTGAAACATATTCGGAGACATCTTTATTCATGGATGGCCACCAGAAATAACAGCGCAGGAGGACTATGGTATGACTGGTTCCGGGATGACAGGAGAATTTAGAAGAGTGAATCCAGTGAATGGTCCGTGCTCGAACAGCTGAAGGAACGTACAGTCGGCCAGGAGGCCCCCACCTCGGTCAGGTTTGCTGGGCATCCTGAATGGCCTTCTCTATATTCCAGGTGAGGGACCCCACAACACAGGAGGATGGTAATATGGGTTCTCTTTTCGGAAGGTTCTTCGTCGGACAAATTGATTCTAGAGAGTGCATCTGGTTTCTGATTTTTGGAGCCGAGACAGTAGGAGATGTTGAGGTTAAATCTGGAAAAGAAGTGGGCTTACCTAGGATTCAGACATTTGGCAGATTGGAGGTATGATAAATTCTTATAATCGGTCCAGACGATGACAGAAATCTCAGTAACCTCCAGCCGATTTCTCCACTCCTCCAGGGCGAGTTTGATAGCAAGGAGTTCTCAATCTCTGATATCATAATTTATTTCGGCGGGAGAAAACCTTTGGGAGAAAAATGCACATGGGTGAATCTTGTGGTCAATAGACAATCTCTGGGAGAGTATTGCTCCAACTGCTGAGTCAGTAGCATCCACCTCGAGGATGAATTGTAGGTTGGGGTCGGGCTGGTGAAGGATGGGAGCTGGGAAAAATGCATCCTTTAGTTGTTTGAAGGCTTGGTCTGACTCTGGAGTCCGTTTGAATACTTTCTTTGTGGTAGTAAGAGCATTGAGGGGTTCAGCGATCTTGCTGAAATGGTGCATAAACCTTCAATAAAAGTTAGCATATCCAATAAATCGTTATAACTGTTTTCGGCTGTCAGGAATGCGCCAGTCTTTTATCACCTGTATTTTAGCTGGGTCTGCTCTCACCTGCCCGTACTCCAGAATGAATCCCAGGAAGGTGATGGAGGGAACGTGGAATTTCCACTTCTCAGCTTTGATATACAGGCGGTTCTCCTTCAACCTCTGTAAAACCTGATGAACATGAATCTTGTGCTGTTGAAGAAACTGAAAAAAAGATGATGTCGTGTAGTGAAGTATATTAAACATTTATTAATGTTTGATTAAGGTGTTTTAGTTACCATACTTTTTAACGATACTTTTAAGATTGTTTTAGAGGTATTTTGCGGAGTCAGCTCTTGTTTTGGTCACAGAAAAACAGGACATTAAGCAGGAAAGCACAGGCAGATAACATCACCATACAATTGACAATAGAAGGATGTAAGAAATAACGGTCAGCAAAAACTCTAGTTAGAGCTGGTTTGTAAAGTCAGAATAGCAGGAAGGTAATTAATTATGCATGCATGGTTGTAAGGAGGCTGGTCTTGGCAAAAGTTTGAATGAACCAATCATGTTTTGTGTCCCATATGTAAAGCTATAGGGGAGTTTCTCTAACTTTGTGTTAAAATATGAAACTTAATGTTTCTGTTATATACGTTGTCATTCATCCTAGGTAGGGTGACCCAGAGTGTGGATAATTTATACCACTCTGTAATTTGATTTGTTTTAAGCAACCCTGTGAACCAGAATTTGATTTCTTGTATTAAAATCTAATGAAAATTAAATTGCTCTCGTCTCCTCTCTGATAAAAATGAACACGCATGGAATTTATAGAGTTAAGGTTTAAATTGAATATAGAATAAAATCCTTCAGAAGAAACACAAACACAAATTTATCAAGGAAATCCCAGAGCATATCATTTACAAGGTTTTGGAAGATGGCGGGGCATTGGTGAGTCCAAACAGCATAACCAGGTATTTATAGTGACCTATGGGAGTTTTGAAGGCCGTCTTCCATTCATCTCCGTCACAGATGCGAACGAGGTGGTAAGCGTTGCGCAGGTCCAGTTTGGAACAAATGGAAGCTTGGCTGATCATAGAAGAGGGAGTGAGTACTTGTTTTTAACATTAATCAAGGTAATCAATGCAGGGATAAAGAGTACCATCTTTCTTAGAAACAAAAAAGAAACCGGCCACCAGGTGAGAAGATGAGGGTCAATGATTCTGGCCTCCAGCGATTCTCGAATGTATTACTCCATTACCTTCCCGTTCTTTGTTGGAGAGATTGTATAAACACCCAGAGGGCAATGGAGCACCAGGGTAGTAAGTCAATGCCGCAATCATAGGGCCGATGCGGAGGTAAAGACAGAGTTAGATCTTTACCGAAGCTTGACAGAGATCATGATATTCTTTTGGCACATTAGTAAGATCTGGATCGGGAGCAGAGACAGGCTCGGGACTGGGACCGGTGGGCAATGCTGATTTTAAACAAGTTTTAGAGCAGGTTAAACTCCATGAATCAGCACGACGTTGGTCCCAGTTGATTTGGGGATTGTGAGCAGTGAGCCAGGGATAATCAAGGACTAGTGATTATCCTTATTTGGAAAACATAGAACTGATTTCCTCCCAATGATTTTCTTAAATTATTAATATCTGAGTTTGATATGCAATGGTTGTCATCTCCTTCCATCTAAGGCTGAAACGCTGATGGGATGTTTGAGCTCGAAGGTGGGTACAGTATACTGTATTAAGTCTTTCAATGAGGTGAGCAAGGATGAGGCTCTGTTCTGAATCAGAGTGTATGAGAGCAAAGCAGGAGTAGTGTTTTTACCTTTTAAGCAGAGAATTGCTGGAATTGTGATTCTGTTTAAATAGCGAGTCCCCACCAGGACCCCTAGTCTCACTGTTGGTCTGTTGGTCGAATGGGACATTGGGCGATGTAATGCAGGGGGGAACCGCAATAGAAGCAGTCGTTCGTGCTGGCTAAGCCGGGCTATTCCTATCTGCATAGGTTCGGGTTCGACTATAGCCTCCGTACAGGTCTGGAGCATAGTTTTGGATCTGGATCGCTCTCTCAGGCATTTTTCTATTCTAATAGCTACAGCTTTTAGTTTATCTAACGTTTCTGGCTCTTCTCTTGAGACTAGATCATCTTTTAATTTATCATTCAGGGCATGGTAAAATGTGCCTTTAAGGTGGAGTCGTTTCAGGCCAATTCTTCAGCGAGGATATGAAAGTCTACGGCAAAATCTGCCACTGAGCGATTTCCCTATTTAACGGTCCATAGTTTTCTTGCTGATTCTTCTGCATTCTCAGTGGGTGAAAATGTTAGATTAAATAGATCCAGAAAATCTTTTAAGGAAGCATCTTCTTTTGATGATTCATCAAAGAAGGCCTCTGCCCACCTGAGGGCTCTCCCACACAACACCCCTATGATGTAGCTTATCTTTTGAGAGTCTGAAGCAAATGTGCGGGGGAATGAGAGAAAGCTAAATTGCATTAAAGCAAGAATCCTATTGTCTTTTCTAAATCACCAGTAAACGGTTCGGGCAGAGGTGAGGCGACGTCTCGGAATGAGACTGCGGAGGAGGATAATTGATTAGAGTTGATCATTCAATTACTTGCTGGTTTAAACGGCTGATGGTTGTGGATTGCAAGAAAAGCAGAAGATTAACTTCATGTAACTGTCTTAAACAAGTAACTTTAATCTGATGACCTGTATGGAAATAGTAACACGTTAGATTATTCGTCACTGAAAAGTGTTCATATTAGGAGTAATGCGCTACTAAGTAACGCGTTACCGGCATCACTGGTGAGCAGGCCTGGGCGGTATACCGGTTAATACCGAAAACCGGTGTTTATATTCGTTATTAAATGAATTTTAATTTACCCCTATATCGGTAAATAGCTCAGACAACTTCCGGAACGTTCAATGAAGGGAAGTGTTTCAGTCAGGACCGATTTCCCTGCTACACGCTCTTCAACACAGTGTAGAAAATAAAGTTTTTAACTAAGTGCAGCTGCTGGCAGGAGCGAAGCACACAATTCTGATGAAGTAATTCCAAAAAGAGGAGCCTCGTGTATAGTTTAAAAAGTTTATCGGCTTTAAAATGTCAGACGAGAACCGAACAACATACCTTTTACAAACGCCATTGAGAGTAACCATTAGGGGGAAGTATTGAGCGCTATTTGATCGCCTGTAGGTAAACGCGGTCAACGGCGGCAAAACCAGTAGGAAAGAAATCATTGATAGCGCTAAATATGTTTTAAGTACCATTTACGATACTTCTGCCGTCTTTTTTTCTGTTGTTATCTGAATATTAGCCAGCTAATAATCACCTACGTTCGCCATATTTATTTAACTTATTTTTTGGCAAAATCCGATCTGAGTCTATACTCTGCCCCCAAGCGGTGTTCTTCAGTACTGCATGCAAAGAAATAGAAGATGCAATTTGTTGCTTGCGCCGACGTGAGGTTTTAAAAAAATTATACTTTCAGCCTTAGAACATCAAGAATGTCTACCAGAATCATAATCATTTTATTTATTTTCATATCGTTCACCTGTGTCTGGAAAAAAACAACATGATGCAGTCCATATGGAAGTAAGATGGGCTATTTAAAGCAGATTTTTATATCCTTAATTCTTAAAGGATAATGTGGATAAATATGGTCTTGAATGGAAAAAAAAATACCGTTAAATACCGTAATACCGATATGTTTTTTAAAATACCGTGATATGAAAATTTTGCCATACCACCCACCCCTACTGGTGAGCATGCTAGTGTATACAAGTTTATCCATACAAGTTTTAGATAGCTTGTGAGAGGAGCCATCAATCTACCTCCCAGGAATCGACACAGACATGGAGGAGCTCAGGGCCAGAGATGTCGATGGGACCCCAGACCCTAGGAGCCCCAGGCGGACTAACGCAGGGCTGACCGCATCCCGAAGTGTGGAGCAGAGGAAAGCCCCCAAGGGAACGTCCAGCAGCTACAATGCTGCAGCAATGAGCCCATGGTAGTTGAAGTTGACCTGGGTGAGCAGGTGTATTCCAGAGTACACCAGGGTGGGCCAGGCAAAGGACCCAGGGCCCAGGAGTGGCCCACCCTCCAATCGGGACCTGACCAGGGATCGGCTGATGGGGGTCCCCTGCCGCAGGGCCATTTCCGGTCAATGGTTGCCATATGCCGCCGACACACCAAGCTACCTCTCTCACAACCAACATCATGGCACCCCCAGGCCAAGCCTGGTCAATACCCGGACACCAAGCTCTACCAGCTCCTGAATTCTGATTACACACACCGTGGAGCACCAAGTCCAGGTGCCCAACCAAGGCCAATCAAACCCACCAATGAATTGTACTGAAGTTCTCAATTTTTTGGGGATAATAGGTTCCATGAGTCTTTTAGTGACGTTGTATTTATATCGCCATATTTGCGTTTTGTGGTTGTGTTCTTAGTTTACAGTTGTTTTATTTTGTCAATGTTGCTCCTTTTTTGGTTGTTTTGTTTTTGTTTAATTTTTTTATTCTCCCCCTCCCTGTCACCCTGCAACTATGGAGGCAGCCTTGGACATTTTCCTGTGCGGCCTTTGTTCTATTTTCTCTCTTTTATCATCAACTCAGTCTCTCTCTCTCTCTCTCTCTCTCTCTCTCTTTGTTCCCTATCTCTCTTCCTTATCTTATTTCTTCCTTCAGCCTTATCTTCTGTCTCTGTGTCCATAAAATCAGAAAATCAAACTCACAACTTCTAATCAAGATTTCTCACACATGTCAAATGGAGTACTACAGCAATAGTCGTAATGCTCAACAAAGTAAATCTGTTGGGCTTTTACTTGGTATTCGGACATTAATTCTGAGTACCACACTGCCAGACAGAACATGGTTAAAAAACATACAGTACTTGCTTTAATTTTAATATTATTATTGTTTAATTACAGCAAATATCTTTGGTGGCTTTCTCCCCCTTTCATGCATAATGTGTTTTTCCAACCTTATTTAAATAAATTAGACACATATGTGCGACAGGTAAAGTCTCCAGCAGGAGTCTGCTGCTGCCTACAGCAAGTTCAGCAAATCAGCAGAAGGCAAAGAACGTTGCTGTTTCTAACAAACAAGCTGTGTAAAGCCTAGTTTATTTTTTCTGTCTACATCAGAACAGATAAACACAATGCTATTATCCGTTGATGCAAGATCTATCTGTCACCTCCGCAATGACGGACAGAGTACAGCCCAATTTTCTAACCATCTATCTATGTAAACTAGAGCATATGCCTCTGATTGGTCAGCCCAACATCAGCCAGTGATAATTTCTCCAGAACGGTGCTCTATAGTTGCTGTAATGAGTATTTAATGCAGCTTTTGGGCCCTAGAGGCTTTATGTTGCAAGTCCAGTTTATCGAAAATGGTCTTCTAGCAAATGTGAACACCAATAGGTTTTCAAAACAGAAAACTGTTTGTTTACATGTGCTTTTATAATATTCTATGAGCTGCACTTATACAAATAAATATGGTATTATGAAGAAAACTAAACTGTAATGAGGTGCTTGGCAGAGGTCTAAACTCTCCTATGCTTTACTAGTTATTTTTAGGATAATTTCTGACCGATTCAGTCAGTTTATATTTTCATTAGTAGTGACTGTCCAAACCTTATGTTAGATGCATTTGCTAATATTAAAGCCAAGGTGCTACTGACTACCTAAGTGTTTGAATGCCCATTGACATTATATCTCATGTTCTGCTTGCATATGTTAAAATGTACAAAACTAGTGTTGTCTAAGACCAGGTACTTCTGTACCAAGTAAATTTAAAAGTCACGGTACCATGTTTTCTTAAGTACCAGTGGTATGGAGGATCCATTCAAACCTGGTTCCTTGATGCACATGCATGCATTCTGTGTGTAGAGGCGACCAGCGGTGCAGCTGATGTGGTGAATCCACCTGTTGATAAAAAAGGAGCGTTTTATGGATATATTTTGGATTTGTGGCTGATGACAAGGGGAACATATTCAAAAACCCATTTGTAAACAATGTAATCAAAGCTTTCTCTCAAAAGGAGGAAACATATCTAACTTAAAACACCTTCCCTTGAGCAGCTAATGTGAGCTACTCTCAAAAAAACATGCACCAGTTCTGGGCTGTATACTGCCTCCTCCTGGTTGACTAGGGTGCCTGAGGGGTTGGGGAGGATCTGGCTGGATAACATGATTCTTCCACGTGCTACATCCAGCTGGGGAAAGCCCACTCCCTCAGGTGAAAAGAAGGGCCTGCTCACTCCCAGAATAGCAAGATTACATTTACATTTACATTAAGTCTACGGTTGAGGCCTTCAACGTCTATACGGTGCTTTGTGTGCTTTGGCCACGGCAATCAACTTTTTCTGCTCTTCAAGCTTCAAAGCAGAAAAACCTGGCCATGCAGAAGCTGAGCTAGCTGAACTCTTGGCACTTTTTCCTGAGTGTGAACCAACAAGAGCGTCTCACTGTAGTGACGTTGCCCGATGTCAGACAGCCGTGATCCGCTTAAAACATCAACAGAGAAAGGCATGCCCACATGCTTTGCAAGCTGCGGCCTGAAGTAGTTAACAATAATAATTATATATATATATATATATATATATATATATATATATATATATATATATATATATATATATACTATATATATATATATATATATAAATAAAGGGAAAAAAGGCAGGAACAAGTGTTTAACTAAACAAAAAGGCTTCCTGCTTCTCAAGAGTGCAGACGTGTTTTCAGCTTGCTCTTGCTGCTTGCCTCTTTAATCAATTTTTTATCAATTTCTAATCATTATTTACATATGTCTTGGATATGATTTTATTCTAATCATTTAAGAAATCCACGACTTTTTAACTACTTTAATGCCTATTTTTTCAACTCATCTGACGAGGCAGTGGCTACAATCTTGTCAATATGGCTGAGGGAGTAACACAAGCATCGCCTTGTGAAAACTGTCGGAAATATCAACAAGAAATACACTTACTCCTGGATAAAATTTGTGCCTTGGACACAGAAAAAGGACTTCATGACACACTCCCAATGCAATCCGGTAAGAAGACTAGAAAAACTGATACTTGCAACCTAAAGCTAAATGATACCATAACTTTCCCAAAACTTAACAGACAACTTGGTGCTAGACAAAAGCAAGAACAACATGCTGGTAAAAACGGACATGGAATAAAGTTAACAAACAGATATTTACCTCTCTCAGAAGCTGAGAATAATGAACAAAGAGAATCAGGTAGAAATAGAGAACAAGAAGTCAAAACAAAGATGGAGAGAAAAACTGTGCAAAGATTCAAGGACAGAGATATCCTGGTGCTTGGAGACGGAGCCATATCTAATATAAACATGGACATAATTGTTACAAGCAGCTATCCAAGTGCCACAGTTTCTGACATCACAAATGTTCTAAACAAGGAAATTACAAATAACTTTGGGATTTAAAAAATGGTAATACATGTTGGTGCAGTGGACATAAGAAATGAACAGTCTGAAATCTTGAAAGACAACTTTAATATACTTTTTGAGAGACTTGATTGTCTGGACAAAGAGACAAATTTTCATCAGTGGACCTATGTCAAACTTCGACAGGAGGATAAACAATCAGGGAAGGCCAAAGCTGCAGGAGAGAGCAGAGAGGAGCAAGGAGCAAGGGAAGAGCTCCAGGCTCGCCAGCAAAGGCTTGGCCTGCATCCCCGACAAAAGATTCAGTCAGAGCAGTGTCATCTGCATCTGCAGCAAATGATTCAGCCACAGCAGCACCATCTGCGCCATAAGTAATGGAACCAGCCACAGCAGCTGCATTACGTGCCCCTGCATCACAGGGAAAAAGCTCACCTGCCGCACCACCTTCATCTCTGGGGAAAAACTCAGCACCGTCTGCATCAACAGGAAATGGTTCAGCCACAGTAGCAGCACCACCTGCATCTGCATCTCCGGGGGAAAACTCAGCTGCAGCACCACCTGCATCAACATTAAATAATTCAACCACAGGACCACTCTCATCTATTCATCCACCGTCCTGGAACCCAACTGCTACATCTACACCTTCCACAGACTTTTCAGGACCGTTCGTGTCTCCAGATTCACCTATGAGATTTCCCAACCACTTTGAAAACTTGGTACAATATGGGATTAAAATGGTTCCCCTCACTCCAGTCATGTCAAAATCAAGTCCCTTTGCTACCATGCATAGCAAACTCAAAACCAACCAGAGGTCCAGAGAGGGAGTGTGCTCTTCTAACACAGTCAAAACTGTTAAACCACGTAGATTAGATAACAGAGGGACAGTCAGACAACCTAGGGCGCAGCTCGATGATCGACTTGGTTGTCGTTTCATTTAATCTGCGGCCGCATGTTTTGGACAATCGGGTGAAGAGAGGGGCGGAGCTATTCACCCACCACTACCTGGTATTGAGTCAGCTCCGGTGGTGGGGGGGATGCTGTCAAGCTGAAGAAGGAGTCCTATCAGGAGTTCTGGAGAGGAGGGTTCGACAGATAGTCGAGACCTTGGATTAAGGACAATGCGGTTTTCGTCCTGGCCGCGGAATACTGGACCAGCTCTACACGCTCAGCAAGGTCCTGGAGGGTGCGTGGGAGTTCGCCCAACCGGTCTACATGTGTTTTGTGGTCTTGTAGAAGGCGTTCGACCATGTCCCTCGGGGAGTCCTCTTGGGGGATCTCCGGGAGTATGGGGTACCAGGCCCTTTGATAAGGGCTGTTAGGTCCCTGTATGACCGGTGTCAGAGTTTGGTTCGCATTGCCGGCAGTAAGTCGGACTCTTTTCAAGTGAGAGTTGGACTCCGCCAAGGTTGCCCTTTGCTACCGATCCTGTTCATAAAATTCATGGACAGGATTTCTTGGTGCAGCCAAGGTGTTGAGGGGATCCGTTTTGGTGACCTCAGGATACGGTCGCTGCTTTGATGATGTGGTCCTGTTGGCTTCATCTGAACGTGATCTACGGCTTTCGCTGGAGTGGTTCGCAGAGGATCAGTACCTCCAAATCCGAGACCATGGTCTTGAGCCGGAAAAGGGTAGGGTGCCTTCTTCGGGTCGGGGATGGGGTCCTTCCTCAAGTGGGGGAGTTCAGATATCTGGGGGTCTTGTTCACGAATTAGGTAAAAATGGAGCGGGAGATCGATAGACGGATTGGTAAGGCATCTGCAGTTATGGGGGCGCTGTACCGGTCTGTCGTGATAAAGAGAGAGGAGCCAAAAGGCAAAGCTCTCGATTTACCGGTCGATCTACGTTCCTACCCTCATCTATGGTAACGAACTCTGGTTGGTGACCGAAAGAACAAGATCACGGATACCGGCGGCTGAAATGAGTTTCCTACGCAAGGTGGCTGTGCTCTCCCTTAGAGATAGGGTGAGGAGCTTGGTCATCTGAAGGGGGCTCAGAATAGAGTCGCTGCTCCTCCGCATCGAGAGGAGCCAGTTGAGGTGGCTCGGGCATCTGCTCAGGATGCCTCCTGGACGCCTCCCTGGTGAGGTGTTCCGGGAACGTCCCACTGGGAGGAGGCCCAGGGGAAGACCCAGGACTCGCTGGAGGGACTATGTCTCCCGGCTGGCCTGGGAACGCCTCGGGATTCTTCCCGAGGAGCAGGCCCAAGTAGCTGGGGAGAGGGAAGTGTGGGTCTCTCTGCTTATACTACTGCCCCTGCGACCCGACCCCGGATAAGCGGAAGAAGATGGATGGATTTTTGTAACCACCTATGGAGCCTGGGAGGGTCCATGCTCAACAAAGGTAATATTTGAAGACAAACCAGTGGCAAATTTTGCCGCTTGCCTGAAATATAGCTTAGAAATGGGCCATAATTCACAAACTGTATGCCAACCCAAAAAATGGATGTGGCAAGGTGCAAAATGAGGGCCTGAGTAGGATCCAAACAGCTTCAACCCGGGTTGTAATCATGGTGTTTACCAGTCTTCATAAGTAGCAACTTGTTTTTCCAAAACAGCCAGGGTGCATTACCATTATCATAACATTATCAGACAGGACCTCCCACAGGGTCACACTGTTTGATAAACCAATTATACTGATTCTTACCTCTCAAAAGTTATTTCTGCACCTGACCCCTGCTGGGCTCCGTATTGATTAATTATTAGAAGAACTTTTTGTGATCATTTTCTTTTCCTTGCCTGCCTCCTTGCATTTTTTCTCTTCTTTTTATAAAACAAATTAGCCTAAATCAGTTAATTAGAGAGGCGTCTATGTTGAAGACAGATGTTATATATCTATTGAAAATTAGATAAGTTATATTTCCAAACAAAGCTATTTTTTGCAGTCTACTGCACTGAACAGGGGGAAATGGTGTGGTCATATGTGTTAAATCACAAGTAGCTTTGTTCAAAATCCTACCAAAAATCAGACAATAAAGTACAAATGAATATTTGTCAAACATTTTTTCTGTCAAATGACTATACTATCTTTGAATCAACAAATAAAAGACAAAATAACAGTAAGTAGTAGAACTTATAATAGAAAAAGTCAAATATCCGTTCCCATCACTATTGTGATTTGGATCAGTATGCATATCGACTTTCTTTGTACTTTAAGGATGGAAGCATCAAAGAATGACTTCTGTTTTTCATAGTGGCAAAACAGTCTTTCACTTTGTTGTCACTCAGTTAAATGTGAATTAACATGGCTGCAAGATTATGAAGCCTTCTCTATCCCATTTTTTTAAGCAGGCAGGTGTGCAACTGACAGTGCACTGAACAACCTTTTACATAGAAAGAACCTATTTGAGGATAAATATGCATATATGAAAACTATAGGCAAAAATATATACACACACCTATATGCACATACTGTATATGCTGCCTATATACACATTTTGTGCTTTTAACTACTATTATCTATTTATTTGTAATGGCATTGTTTTTTTTCTGTATGTATGGTTCTGTTAGAGAGATCACATTTCTCCTGTTTTGGCTTATCTCCATTGACTCCCTGTTAAATCCAGAATAGAGTTTAAGATCCTGCTCCTTACGTATAAAGCCCTTAATAATCAAGCTCCATCGTACATCAGAAACCTGATTGTTCCATATGTTCCTAACAGAGCACTTCGCTCTCAGACTGCAGGTCAACTGGTAGTTCCTAGGATTTCAAAAAGTAGAATGGGAAGCAGATATTTTAGTTATCAGGCTCCTCTCCTGTGGAACTAGCTCCCAGTTTTAGTTTGTGAGGCAGACACTCTGTCTAGTTTCAAGACTAGTCTTAAAATCTTCCTTTTTGATAAAGCTTATAGTGACTTATATAGACAATAGACCTTATAATCCGTCTCCGATTTCTAAGAGTAATGAATTAATTTACCAGAATAAAATGATTAGAGAATTGAACAAGGTTGAATAATGAATCAGGACAGAAACAGATTTACACCAGGTTTTAAGGATAGAAAGTGATGGACAAAGATAATGCCAATCTTCGGAAGAGCGGGCCTTTATCTGCTCCAGTTGTATCACTTACCAGTAATATTATCTTTCTAATACATAGATTCTGGAGAGGGAGCATTCCTATGAGCAAAGATAGATGCATAAGCACTACAATACTTACCCACTTACCTCCTTCTCTCCTCCTGGATTTCCAGGCAGGGAATAGAGGGAGATGGAGTGTTCAACCCGATCCGGCGAGGGGAGGATGCAGCCCGGTCCGGCGGCCCTCCTCAACTCCATCTCCCTCACACCGTACATTCCTAATAGACTTAAGATTTAGGAAAAAAATATCCTTTTTCAGACTCAACTGACCCTAACACACCTTCTACTTTTCTTTTCTACTACTCTCCAGATATATTTTTTCTGATGTTAATAAGATTATTAACCAAGTTTTCTCTCAGTGTTTTTCTCCCCATAGAATCTCCACATGGTCTGGTACCCTGCTCAGCTATAATGCCCCCTGCTGGATGGGGAGCATTGGTCCAGATGATGCTCGGGGTGACTGAGCATCATCCATGCTGTCTCTTCTCTGTCTTCTCAAACCCCCAGACAGTCGTGGCAGATGACCGCTTGTACTGAGCCAGGTTCTGCCAGCGGTTTCTTCCTGTTAAAGGGGAGTTTTTCCTCCACTATCGCTACATGCTTGCTCAGTATGAGGGTTTGCTGAGGAATTGCTGTGGCTGGAGTCTGCATGATCGGGGCACAACCTCACGCCGATGACAACTCAATCTGCTGGGATTCCTTACATAGAAAACTTAACTGATTGGAATGTTTGTAAAATTGTATTGAGATGACTTTCGTTGTAAGTGCCTTGAGATGAAATTTGTTGTGAACTGGCGCTTTATAAATCAAAGTGAATTATTATTTTATATTTTTTATTAACAAGGTAATGTCTGCATATTTGTCTGAAGTCCACAACAGGAAGAAAAAAATCATGCAACCGAGCACCTCGTCCCACACAGAAACAACCTACATAATTGTATATATTTTGATATAGGCTTTGAATATATGTGACATATCTAAAGTTGGCCGTTTTCGATTTTATTTGTACATATAGGTACATATGTACTATCCCTGGCTTATATGTGGGATATACACGCATATGCAGGATATATCATATATGTGCACATATATGCTGTACATTGGCAGCATATATGTGCATATAAACTTCATATAGGTTTCATACATGCACATATATCCTCATATATTATTTTTATGTGGGAATTACTGACGTCTACTTACAATCTCACGTTGTGTATCATTTGCCTTCACTGCAAATTTTCTCCCTCTCCTCAAACTGCCTGCCGGCCACCGTAGCATTTTGGGCTAGGAACCATATGTCTGCCTAAGTAGCTGGTAGCCAGGGGACACGCTAGCAGAGTTAACATTAGCATGTCGGCACGGTAGCGTTTTCCTCTCTGAACTAAACCATGAAAGGTTAACGGTGTGCTGTTGTTGCGCTCTTACCCTAATCTGATGCTTCAGTGACTTATTTTAGCGCTGAGCATCTGCAGATTTTGTTGTATCGATCTCGATTGCTGTTGTCAGGGTTTCGGAAAATAGAGGAAGTCCGTTCCTGCCACTTCCGGTGTGCAACAGCGTAGCTGTATTATTATTGCTATTAATTATTATTTCTGTTTAAGAATAAAAAAAACCCTCCAGTACCAGTCTTGTTATTGTGTAGAGTGTGTAAGCTCTGCACAAATTGTAAAATTCAAAAACATTTTAACTGAAAAACAATAATCCACCAAAAATATTAATAGGGGCGTTTCGGAATATTTTAGGGGGCTGAAGCTGAAGTTATTCAAAGAAGACATAAATGATACAACAAGGACACAGTTTATGGAATTGATCAGATTTGAAAATCCCCCATGCTCAAATGTTGATAATCTATTGGACTCTTACACTTAAAGTGTTGTAAATGGTTTGGATACTATTGCTCCTCTTAAGGTTAAAATGGTTAACACTAAGCAAAAGGCACCTTGGAGAAATTATGTTTCGGTCAGGGCACAAAAAAGAGAGTGCCGTAAAGCCGAATGGAAATGGCGCAAGTCAAAGCTCCAGGTTCATTATGAGGTTTACAAAAAGTGCTTTGTATGTTTAAGCAGATTTTACGTGGAGCAAGGGAGAAGTATTTTGCTGAAATAATTGTAAACTGCAAAACAATTCTCGTATTCTGTTTGCCACAGTGAACAGATTAACTAATCCTCAAGTTTCACTGCCCTTAGAACTAATTTCTGCATCTAAGCGTAATGAGTTTGCAATATTTTTTAATGACAAAGTCCAAGGAAATTAAAATGCCATAATTACCACAAAACAATTAGCAAGACTGTTTCCAGATAAAAACCTTGAGCTGGCACATTTTACACCTGTCAGTGACAACACAATCGAAGAGGTTATCTCTGGTCTGAGTTCATGTACATGCTGCCTTGATGAATTACCCACTAGATTTCTAAAGTCTGTGCTGAGCAGCTTGTTACCACAACTTGATCAGTTAGTTAACATCTCACTTGAGACTGGAAACTTCCCAAATGCCTTTAAAAACTGCGGTCATTAAGCCTCTTCTAAAGAAGAGCAGCCTTGATACCACAGTACTGAGCAACTACCAGCCCATATCAAACCTTCCATTTGTTAGGGTAAACTTTGGTAAACTTTATTACAATTTATTCTTTTATAACAGGTCTTAGAAAAATATGTTTCTTACTCATGTCTAGATAAAATGTTATACTGATATGATGAAGTACAAACAATGACCTATTGTCTGTAAACATCTGATATTCCCTTGTGACCATCTCATGATGACTCGTGGATGTCCAGTGATTCTCTTTCTGACACATTATACAAAATGTTCCTCGTTCCACAGTACCTTCTGATTGCCCAGTGATTCTCTTTCTGACACATTATGCAAAATGTTCCTTGTTCCACAGTACCTTCTGATTGTATATTTTGTTTACTGCTGACTACTGAAGTGACACATCCATTGTTGCCTCATGACAGATCCTTTGTTTACCTATTCCATGTTGTTCTGTGATTGGTCTTGTGATTATCCTCTGATGCATAGAACAGTGTTAGTTATCTTACCATAACTGTATGATGTCATGATCAGTCAGAAGCTGATTCAATAGGGTGTGGCTGATTACTATATATACCAGTGCATCTGTGCTGAAGCTTCAGGGATCTCAGCAGTAGGCCCTCCGTGCATGTAAAATAAACTATGTGCGAATATAGCTGACACTTTATTTTATTCTCTCTTCCGATGCCTCTCAGACATCCAGATTTCCATGACACCATTCTTAGGAAAAGTCCTAGAGAAAGTAGTATTACAACAGCTCACTTACTTTCTCCTGTCTAGAAATGTGTTTGATACTTTCCAGTTAGGCTTTAGGCCCCACCACAGCACTGAGAAAGCTCTGATCAAGGTGACAAATGATATCCGCATGAACACCAACGCAGGCAAAGTTTTAGTTCTGCTGGACCTGAGCGCTGCCTTTGACACAGTGGACCATGGGATCTTACTTCACAGGTTAGAAAACTGGGTGGGAACCTCTGGTACTCCTCTAAACTGGTTCAAGTCCTATCTGGAGGACAGGACGTACTTTGTCGAAAGAGGCAACTGTGTCTCAGAAAATATTTCCATGGCCTGTGGAGTCCCCCAGGGGTCAATCTCGGGACCACTTTTATTCATCTCGTACATGCTTCCATTGGGTCAGCTAATTAACAGCAATAATGTGTCTTACTATAACTATGCGGATGACACTCCCAGGGTCAACAATAAATATGATGAGGCTGCATTTCAGTTTCCGACAGCTAAAATCTGGAACAGTCTTAATGAGGATGTGAGACAAGCCTCGACTCTAAAAATGGATAAATCCAGGCTGAAAACAGTTCTTTTTACCCATGCATATGACAATTGAAAGTATTTTATATGCACTGTTGCTTTTTTTTGTAATTAATTATTTTTTAAGTTGATGTTTCTTTTTATTCATTTAATCTGTTTTCTAAATTTATGCAACTGTGAAGCACTTTGAATTGCTTTATGTATGAATTGTGCACTACAAATAAACTTGCCTTGCCATGCTTGCTGCGGAGCTTTCGTGTCTTAGCATCTGTGGTCTATAGCTCATCCTTTGGCCACTTTATTATTCCCACAGGGTATCTGATCACCGGCAGGATGTAGCTGTTTCTTGATCTGGACTTGTTCTTGCCATTGAGCTGGTTTCTTAGGATTTGTTTCATTCATTGGAGGTATTTGGCTGTTGTTGCTTTCACTGTTGCCCGTTCGAGGTTTCTGTTTGCTTGTGGTTTTCCTAGGTACTTGTAACTGTCATCAATGTCTGCTATTGTCCCTTCTGGGATTGAGACTCCTTCAGTGTGGATTACCTTCCCTCACTTTGTGACTACCCTATGTAGAATTAAAATTTATAAAAAAGATAATTCAGTGCATGTTCAAGCAGAGACAAAATGGAGCCAATTTCCAGTTCTCACTTTTATTTTAAACAGATTAACAAATTGCAGTTTACAGAGAAAACATGCCCTATTTTCTCTGGGCCAGACAAAGATTTCTGACGAAGAATGGTTTCCGTGTCATAACTTTTATAAACATCCAAAACCTCCCAGGATTAA
This sequence comes from Apricaphanius iberus, assembly GCA_028564705.1. Taxonomy (NCBI): domain Eukaryota; kingdom Metazoa; phylum Chordata; class Actinopteri; order Cyprinodontiformes; family Aphaniidae; genus Apricaphanius; species Apricaphanius iberus. The sequence continues at coordinate 234,527 of JAPXFQ010000222.1, read as the reverse complement.
TCTGCTCCAATCAGAACGTTTTAAACAGTGTCTTAACAATGATTGGATGTCAAGAATTATATGTGTCCTCCTGGATCCAAGTCAAAAGTTCATTCTGAGTTTTATGGTCCTAAGCAAAACTCCCAGCTTTATGGCCTTGGTTCCCACTCTACAGACATCCTGTTTTTACAGCCTGCAATAAAACTCCTCAAAGGTCACACATACTCCCCATTATCCAAGGCCCAATTCAAATACTGATAAACAGTGTGTCTTTTACCTCTGACTTCTTACTAAAGATATTAGCCCAAAAATTAAGATACAACAACTCCCTCTTTCAATCTATCTTCAAATAGATTGATTACTTCTCTGTACTCTCCTTCAGGGTTAGTGTTTAAAAACTTAAGATCAAAAAACATTTGAGAATGCAAAAAATTCAAACCCAAGAAATTTTATCAGTTTAAAACATGAAGTCTTTCATATGATACCACAACAAGACTTCCAGATTAAAATTCAAAACACAACCTGTTGAAATACCTTTTTAACCTTAACTCCCATTACTCAAAAATGTCAATCTGTTAATTATAAATTCACCCTCTTTTGGCATTATACAAAAAATATTATTTTAACAATTCCCAAAAACTAATTCAAAACCCAAAAATGTATAAGAATGTCTTACATGTGAAAAGTTAACTAAGTCTAGCTTTTAATGTATGTGAAAACTGTGGAGGAGGCCCCAGAGAAATACAATACAATTTAATACCCACAAGATAATGAGAAAACACAATTGACTATCTATTCTGAAACGGATCAAACTTAGAGTGTTAAGAAACCTGTGAAATAGAAGGTATTAAGAAACCTTTAAGAAACCCTCTTAGGCAGTATTAACAATCTGCACCTGTGAATAAAAATGGTTAAACAACCTGTAAAATGCAAAAAATTATTAAAAAGTCTATTCAGTCTTTTATATATTTTTATCTTCTGTTCTTCTTTCTTCTCTCTCGTGGTTAACCCCCCAATGGTGGCACCTGGCAGCTGCACAGAGCTGATCAGTGTTCCAGTTTTACTCCCATATATGCAGATAACCACTCTCCCACTGATGTGGAGTGGTCAAAACCTGCTGTGAAGCTGATTGATGAGTTGTAATCCTCTTCTGTACATCCCTCTTTGAGATGGCAATTTCAATTGCCCATCACCCTCATTGGCACATAGATCACACTGGATGATTAATATTAACACCCAAACAACTTCTGGGTGAGTTAGGCCCCGCCGCCTGTGGCTTCAGCTTCCGTTTCAGCTTGGTCAAAACCTTCTTGACCCTCTTTAGGTAGATTCCTGCTGATCCTCAACCAGGTTCGTCGTTGCCATGGAGCTGCACTTCGTGTGCGTTCCCAGCTGTCATCTGGAACTGGCTGAACCACTTGGACTCCTCACGCCTTCGTCCCAAAAGGTCGTGGAGCTGTACCTTGGACCCCTTCAGCAGCTGTAGTCAGCTGCCGCACCTCTGAGACCAGAGGAGACTGTGTGCTCCTCACGCGTTGTTGAATCCTGAGGGCATAAGCTTGAAAACATCTAAAAAATGACAGTTTTTGATCCGGTCTTGTGATCACTCTTGATGATCATCAAAACAATTTAGAGGGCCTTTCGACAATAAGCCCCGACTGTGCAGTCATGTTAGCCAATTTTGAGCTTAAATTAAGATGCAGACGTACAAGTGAATACCAAAAGAAATCCGCAACCCTGACCGAAGTCATCATGTATGTAATCAATCATCCCCTATCCGCTTAACCCAGACAGATCTAAAAAAAAATTTTTCCCATCACAGTACTGACAGTAGGTAAAAATTGTCCTCAAACCTGGCCTCATTAAATTTAATTTGAACTGCAATTTATTAAAAATTGGTCAACCTACTTATAATTTTACATAATCACGTTAAATCCCAAATATGTTCAAAGCCTGCAACCATACATTATCAATTTGCTAAAAATTAAGTCCTAAATTGTGTATTGCCCTGAACCAATCTGCTACACAGACTTGGTTTGCCTGTCATAGTCATCCCCTTTATATAAGTCACATTTATTTTTGATTAAAAGATTTTGCTTTATATCCGGTGGGTCATTAAATTAAAAAGAGTCATAATCTGAAACAAACATTAGCCTAGAATGTTGGTAACTGTATTAAATCTTTGCTATATCATATTCCCCTATTAATAATACTTTGACATTGTACTATAATGTTTGTTTTTCTCTTTTCTGAGTCCTGAGTACCCCTGCAGAATGTGTCGTCCAATTAGAGATTAGTTTCTGCCAAATTACCTCAGCCTTCCTTCTTATGTAGCATCCATGTTGATAGAGACAGTATATACCAACATGACCAAGTATGTCATTTTAATAACATAACAATACCAATGCACCATCTAAAATGCAAAAAATAAACTATTATCTAACATTGAAATATAAGGTAAAAGTTAGTTCCCGATTCCTTGTTCTTTCATTGGACATCCACTCCTATTCAATCTAAGCCAACTGTATTGTGCTGAGAAATTATTTCACCCATCTAATTAAAAATAATCCCTGGGGAAAGAGCAAATCCATCTTATTTTGGTGCAACACCGTTGTTATTCCTGAAAACTAAACAAAAACACCTCCCTCATTAATGGATTTAAAAGCAAGAGCAGGCTCAAGAGTTTACTTTTTGTCTACAGTTCAACTGATTACTATCCATTTGCTTGTTCACCTAAATTGATTCTTTTATTTACTTATTTTATTTATCAAGTTTAAGACACTTATGTCTGTTTTAATATGCCTCTTTTTAAATGTTATCAATTATTCTATTATCCATTTCAGCTTTTTAATTATCTTAAACCGTTAAGCACTTTGATTCAGTCTTTCTGCTAGAAATCAAATAAAATTCTGACTTACTTTTGATTTAGCTGTTCCATCACAATATATCCTTTCTTAAATTTAGTACATCCCTGTGGATGAAACATAAAAATAAGGAAAAAAAATTTTCTCTCTCACCAGCCAGCAACCCCATGCTATAGGCCCAGTTTTTCCTTCCAAATTTTGTTCCCGGTAAATGGTGGTATTTTACCTGGAGATAATTCTGGGGAAGGCACGGGGGTTTCAGAGTTCAAGCAACCTGGGCCACCTTTGATCAGAAAATCAGAAACTCTTGTGGTTAGTTCAGCAACATTGGCATTGAATCAGCAGCCTTTGATCATCACTTCTTCAGCAGAAATTGTCCATTTTACACCAGCCAAGTGGATTCACACATATTGTCCTTGAAAGTTCAGTTCAGATTGAGGAAATGTGCTCTTTTTTTAGGGTGTCCCCTGCTTCACCCCTGAAAATATTCAGTCACTGGTGCCCCCCTTGTTTTGGGAGCAGAGCACAAGACATAAGAACTTCTGCGCTGGTTGTATAGATTCTTCTTTCTTTGGCAGTTATGGCGGGCGCCTGGCACTATCCGTCATCAGCCCACGCACCCCCACCCATCTTATCTCCCCAGGAACATAAATTACATCTCAAGAATGTTATCTGAGGGGTCTCTATTGCGGGATGGGAAAAAGAGAAAAAATATATAATTAGAGGAAGAAAAAGACAGACAGAGAGTCGATCCTCTCAGCCTATTCAAATCAAGTTTTATTTAAACTTTTTATTTTCATATTCATTAGTCTCCTTCCTCGAATGCTGAATTTAAATATCTTTCCCACTCAGACTGCCTATGTGGGCTCTATTTTAATTTTATTTTAATCAGTTATAATTTCTTCAGTATTAGTTCTTGGTAAAAATATACTAATTAATAGGTTTGCTCTCTCCAACAGGAATGATAATTAATCCTTATATGTCTAATTAAACTGTTGTTCTAATTCTTCCCCTGCTTATTTTAATTAATGCTTCCTTCATTTTTTCATCCAATTTATATTCTATACTTTATCAATGCAATGCCTTTCTCTATTTTGTCAATTTGATAAATGTCTCTTTCATCTCATGTGTAAATTAAATATTTATAAAGATTGACCATCGCAATATTTTATCAACACACTTAGTTCTTTTTTAGTGATTTAACCATTTTATATTTATTTCAATTCATCACCCCCATAACTTCCTTCCTGGGCAATACATTTCAGTCTCAACAGTCTCCCAACTCCTTGAGGTGAGTAAAATATCTGAAAATTAATCAGTAAGATCAGGCCTACTGTAGGACTATGTTGATGTCCTACAAAATGGTGTCTGAGAGCAAACATAACATAATGTCTATTCCTCAGATAGAAACTGCATTGATACCATTCACTAATTCTTTTCTTCAAAGTTTAGTGGTCTGTTCACAAAGTAAATAGACAGATAAAATAAAATTAAAAAAGGCTGGATTTTTCTGTTAGATATTGCTAAAACACCACTAAAACATTGCAATAACAAAAATAAAGGCAATAACCATCTGCAAAGGTTCTATCCCCTTTTTCTGTCCCTCTTGTAAACAGTCTCTATGGAAAAGTGGCTCTCCTGGTTTCGCTTCACTGAGGTTGAGACGAATAGCTCATATTGAACTAAACCCCTTTGAAATTCAGACTTCACACCACTATTCCCAGACTCTGTCCCTTTAATCAATTAATAATTTCTGCTAATATAAGCATGCTACTTACAGTGAGATAAAAATGTCCAACTAGGTTCCCTTCCAATTATAACTGTCATTGGTTTTATCAAGGTTACCTGTGAAGCTCCTCCCATCTGAGCAATTACCAATAACGATCCAGTCTCCAACTCCCCATCACTTAAGTGTACTGGATCTCTATCAAGCTGGCTCAGACAAAAAATATCAAAATTAAAAACATCAAATGTTTAAAACAAAATCAGAGAACAGTACTGACTGATAAACACAACATAGTTTACAAAAATAGTCTTCAGTTTGCTATACTTCAAATTCTATCCATATTTCTAAAGAAAAATCCAAGATTTAAATCACTGACAAAACAGCTTCCCTATACATATTTTCTGTGGGACTTTAAGACCGTAGTGCAAAACATGCACGTCTCATTCCCTGATCAAATTGATGTGAAAGTAACCAGGTGGTTGCTTATTGTTAGAAATTGCCAAACCTAAAGTACTTGTTTTTTAACACAATCCAATCTGAATTCAAAGTAACTTTTGCTTATATGATTCCTCTTTAAACAAACACAAAAAGCCAACTGGGCAAGATATTCTGGTTGTAAATAACGAAACAGTTCATACTTCAAGAACATTTGTCAGATTCTGTGAAGTGAATCAAACATAGTCAAACTGATTTTTGCAACTAAAACTCCTCTTAAATTTTTGTAGGATACATAGTAGTCTAATTCCCCTTAGCAGTAGAACAAAAAAAAAATTAATTAAGGAGGTTCAAGAGATAAGATTTCTCTAAACAAAAACTAGTAGCATTAAAATAAAAAACAAAAACCATCATTTTAAATTCAATCCCAATTATCCTCTCAGGCTTCTTTTTTTTTTTCTCCAATGATAAACACCAAATTGAATTGAAGCTTCTAGAAATGTCAAATAAATTACCACTGAATCATGTTTTCTTTAATCCAGCTTCTCAAATTAACATTTTTCCAAAGTTCTCATTAATAAGCAGACCGCAATTCAGAAATCTGGGTCAGAATCCAAATCGATACAAATATATAAATTTTGAGAGAGAAAGAGAAAAAAATCAAAATAAGAAAAAAAAAAAAAATCAAAACAATCTAAATAAATTGTCAGTTACAGAGTCCCCACTAATCAAATTATATATTATGCCATTATTCTATGATCAGAACTGTTCTAAAATGTTTTAGGACCTGTAAATTTACTCTCAGCATCAAGTAGACTAGCTAACAATCAATGAATAACATCTGAAAGATTAATCTTAAACTTTTAAAACTAAAACCAATTCTTATTTGTCAAAACAAAATGTGCATTCAAATATATGGTAAAAATTATTTCAATGTAGCTGGTCCAATCACATTTTGCTTCTACACGATCAGAATAAATGAATTAGAATTTACTTCTTACTTCTAAATTACACCATCATTTCGATCACTGCCGATATTCATTTACTTTCAATCCTTAGACCAATTCCAAATTTATCCCCAGCCTGTTTAAAAACAAACTGATGCCTTAAAGATGATTCTGTGTTTAAATGTTTTCTTTTTTTCAAACTTAAACATTCAAATCCCACTAGTTTAGAAAATATGCTGGGTTACTCCTTGAACCTCAGTTAAAATTTGATAAATCCAATAAGCATTTAGTGTCCACAAAATCCTTAAGAATGTTCAATTGTGTAAATAATTTAACACCAGTCTCCTTTAGATCATTTATTCAGAGACTAAGCTATATTTCTAAAGTCTATAGAGCCATCAGAAATAAGCCAAACATAATTTTAGCATAAATGATACTTATTTAAATCACAGAAAGAATTCATTCTCTGTACCATTCAACACGGTGCTTAAAAAATAATTTAGACCAGTTTGTTGCTTTCCAATTAACACCGTTTGCTTTTCGTTCTATTCTTATAATTACTGCTCATAGCTTTATCTTTATTTAGACCAACTTAATCAACTCCTGCTTAGATCAATCAAAAAGCAACAAATCCACCTAATTAAAGATTCAAAAAAATGCAACTTTTATTTTTACTATACACTCCCCTCTTTTTAATTTTAAAGATGAAATCAAAAATTAAAACTTCACCAAGTCAGAATCGACTCATGAGTAACTGTTCTTAGTCATTCGCGTTAAATTGTAACATGCATCATTATCCCAATAACTGTACATGCTCTCCTCATGTGATAAATTGAGCCTTCTCTGGCAAAACCAGTTAACTAATTTCAGCATGTACTTCTCGATCTTTAATCTCCGTATTGTAACAGTTCAGTTAAATGTGAAACACCTGAAATTGCCCTTCGTAGAAAATGTGCTAAAACATTGCCGAAAGGAGTCCAAATGAGTAGCAAACTAAATTTATATCTTGAACAATGCATGTTCAAGCAGAGACAAAATGGAGCCAATTTCCAGTTCTCACTTTTATTTTAAACATATTAACAAATTGCAGTTTACAGAGAAAACATGCCCTATTTTCTCTGGGCCAGACAAAGATTTCTGACGAAGAATGGTTTCCGTGTCATAACTTTTATAAATATCCAAAACCTCCCAGGATTAATCTGCTCCAATCAGAAAGTTTTAAACAGTGTCTTAACAATGATTGGATGTCAAGAATTATATGTGTCCTCCTGGATCCAAGTCAAAAGTTCATTCTGAGTTTTATGGTCCTAAGCAAAACTCCCAGCTTTATGGCCTTGGTACCCACTCTACAGACATCCTATTTTTACAGCCTGCAATAAAACTCTTTGTCTCAGAGGTCCTCAAAGGTCACACATACTCCCCATTATCCAAGGCCCAATTCAAATACTGATAAACAGTGTGTCTTTTACCTCTGACTTCTTACTAAAGATATTAGCCCCAAAAATTAAGATACAACACCTACTACATTTGTCAAGGCCCACATTATATCCCAATGTCCTAGCTTTACATCCTGATGGAGTGGATCAGGGAGTCTGAGTCCTGTTTACTCTTAACATACAACTTGATGTCATCCATGTACAGGAGGTGGCTTATCATAGCGCCATTTCTGAGGCAGTATCCATAGACAGTCTTGTTGCCATTGGCCTCAAGGGTGGTTCTCAACAACCTCATCAAGTTCGCAACGAATGCTCTAAGAGTCCTTTTAATGTTGTACAACTCCAAACATTCAGTGTCCCATTTGGCTGGCATCAAGTCAAAGGCTTTCTTGTAATCAATCCAGACAGTGCCCAGGGTTGGTATTTTGGGACTTGCAGTCTTGGGCAACTATTCTGTCAACCAGGAGCAGGTGTTTAGCTCCCCTGGTATCTCTACCAATGCCCTTCTGTGCTTTGCTTATGTATTGATCCATGTGTCCTCTTATCTTAGGCACATCTTAGACACCAGCCATTTAACACTGCTGTTATGTGCTGCCTCATGATACCATATGCACTTCTTGTTTCTTTCAGTTTCCAGCCTTGGTGGGTCTACTGTGTTACTATTACCCTGCTACTGAGCGTACACTTTTGCAGGTTGAGTTGCGAACAGCCTGTTCATTCATCTGGCTACATTGTCTTTCATGTACCTCTGTAGGTGACTGGCCAAAGCTTAGAGTGTTTTTGGCACTTTCAAGTGTGTCAGATGAAGTGCAGTAGAATGCATGGACCCAAACGCAGAAGCTCAGGAAGTTAAAGGTATTTTATTAAGGTGCAGCTTGTGATGATGTTGAAGATGTTGATGGCAGGAACAGAGAGACAGGACGAGCAGGAGAGAGAACTGCAAAATTACACACGGTGGAGACGTTCACAATGATCCGGTGCTTACTCAAGGAATGTGACAGGTTATAAAGGTATGAAGTAAGGAGGATCAGTTGGGGATGATTGGGGGACACAGGGGAGGATGATGGTGAAGAGCGGGAGCGAATGAGGCAGCATGACAAAGTGCTTTAGATATGGGCTGTATTGGTCTTTTCATTGCACCTCTCTGGGCCTCTGTTAATTGACTCATTTCTCTCAGAGCTGCATTGATGTTAGCCTCCAACCGTCTTTTCCATGGTGGCCATTGTTTCTCATGGCTCCAATGAAAGCAATATATCACTCTGTTTAGCTTAATGGCTTTTCCATTTCTGGTCCTAATGCAGTTTCATTAGCCGCAGACTTGTAAGGACTTTGTGTCTGTTGGTGAGTGTTTTTTTTTTTACAAATTGAGTAAATAATTGGGAGGGTCATTATAACATACTTGGAGTGAACTTTGGCACTTAATTGCAATATAATGCAATGTGGTAAATTATGTTTTTCTGTGGTTATTTCATTTCTAAATGTCCTTCCTGTTTTAATGACTACTGTCCAGTTGCACTCACTTTTTGATGAAGTGCTTTGAACGGCTAGTCATGCAACATATCCCCCCTTTCAGTTTGCATATTGGTCAAAACGCTCGATAAGTGATGCCATCTCCACTGCCCTGCTCGCAGCTCTTAAACAACTGGACAAAAAAGACTCTTATGTTAGAATGCGGTTCATTGATTTCAGCTCAGCATTCAACACAATCATCCCCCAATAACTTATTCATAGCTGGACCAGTTGGGGCTGAACACTTCACTGTGCAACTGGCTGCAGGACTTTCTGATTGGAAGACCACAGACTGTCAGAAATGCATCCAGGTCCATCACACTGAATACGCCCCCCCAAGGATGTGTACTAACCCTTCTCTTCACCCTGCTGATCCATGACTGCACTCCCTCTTCCAACCTATTTGTGAAGTTTGCAGATGATACAACTGTGGTGGGCCTCATCAGCGATGGGGATGAGACACACCACAGGGGCGAAGTGAACAGCCTGACCAGGTGGTGTAAAAATAACAACCTCTAACTGAACATCGTGAAGACACAAGAGATGGTGGTAGATTACAGGAAAATGCACAACCGGTATTTTTTTTTTTACCATCAACGGTGCTGCAGTAGAGAGGGTGAGCAGCACCAAGTTCCTGGGTCTACAAGTTACAGAAGACCTTTCCTTGGCCACCAAAAACACATCGCCAGCGGAGAAGGCTCAATAGTGTTTGTATTTTCTCAGGAAACTGAGGAAAGCCAAAGTCCCAACCTATGGTGGCTGAGAAACATAAAAATTAACAAATTGGAATACAAATTACAATTTTTAGAAAACAAATTAGCAAATTCCAAAATAAAATAACATTTTCAGAAAACAATTTCACACATTGGAAAACAAAATTAAAAATTCAGACAACAAATTTTCAAATTCAAAACAATAACATTTTCAGAAAACAAATAAAAAAACTAAATACAATTTTCAGAAAATAAATGAACAAATTTGAAAAAAAAATACAATTTTCAGGAAACACTTTTACAAGTGCCAATACAAAACCACAAGACCACAAGACCCAAAACAATTGACAAATCAGTTCTTGGCAGAAAGGGATTGTCCGAAATGCCTCAAGTGATGGCGTTGCCTTACAGTCCAGACATCATGATTTGTAGTTTAGCTAAATCGGGAAGTTAATGGCAGATTTTTTTTTTTTATAACACAGAACATGATTTCTGAAGTTTCTGGAACATTAACCATGTTTTACAGAATAAGTTTCAGCCAGTATTCAAAGCACTGCTGATTGATGATAAAACAATGCTATGCGTTAAGTTTATGCTTTAGATTTTTCATAATGGCTACAGCTCCTGGCATAAGCATCATTTCATGTCCCGAGAAATAATTTCTCACCAGAGCAGATCAAGACTTGTGCTTCATGCATAATTTCCACATAATGTGTATCTGAACGGAGTTTTGTTGAAATAACTCAGGTCCACTTTGTTAAAGAGTCATGCTTTCTTTCTGCACAGAGGACGCAGCATTCTTAGCTTTAAATATGTCAAGTTATTTTAAAAACTTTCTGTCCTCTGAAAACAACAGAGTCCTGCAATGTTGCCGGAACAGGTGTTACACCAAAATCTTTGATCGATCAGAATTTGTGAACATAGGGGTCGGTAGTGTTGAAGACTTCTAAAGGATTTATTCAACCCCTTCACAGAATTAGCAACATAAATCCACCACTAACTAAAAAGTTTTTAAATGTATTGCTTTTTCCACTATTGTTAAACTTGAATCAAAAATCTTAGTCAAAACCTTTATCCTGCACAGTGTTTCTTGGGAAGTAAAACTTATTCATGCTGTTAATGGTTCACAAGTAGGTAAACCAAAGACTGGACCCAAGTTGGGCTGCAGGAAGTTAAAATGAAAGAATTTAGAGAAGAAATTTCCAATAAAATGACACAACTTAAATCATTATTTAACTGCAAGCAAAACAGTTGTGTGCAGCGTTCCCATCTGGCTTGCCAACACAGTTACTGTGATACCACCGCTCGCACTGGTCAGATTGGATCTGAAAATATCACATTACAGAGAATAAATGCTGCAGCACTGTAAAAAAAAAAAATCGTAAAAAAACTGTAAATTACTGGCAGCTGCGGCTGCCAAACAAATACCGTAAAATTAAGGTAATATTCTGTAATTCAAGTAACGTGCAAAAACAATTAATCTACAGTAAATTCCTGTCAAGTTTTTATAGTGAAATACTATTCTTTAATAGTTTTATCCTGTGTTATTATGGTCAAACACCTTAGAGTTACTGTCTACGATTATATTTCAACAGGAAAATACCTTAATTCTACGTATTGTGTACTGTAAAATTACTTACAAACACCATAGAATTAGTGCCTATTATATTTCTACAGGAAAATGCCTTAATTTTACAGATTTTTTACTGTAAAACTACTGTCAAACACCTTAGAATTGGTACCTATGACCATATTTCTACAGGAAAATGCCTTAATTTTACTGATACTTTACTCTAAAATTACTGAGAAACATCTTACAATTAGTGCCTATGATTATATTTCTACTGGAAAATACCACATTTTCACAGATTGATTACTGTAATATGACTGACAAGCACCTTACAATTAGTGAATATGCTTAAATTTCTACAGGAAAATACCATTCTTTTAAAGACAAATCAATCTAATATTAACACCTTACATTAAGTGACTTTACATACATTTCTAAAGTACAGTTTTTATTCTTTTACATTGTTTTACTGTAACAATATGATTTAACTCATTTAATAAAGTTATAATGCTTGGAGTTCTGCTGAAAAATATTTATTTCAGGTACTTTTACAAAATTATTCAAATTAAACACTTTAAAATAAGTTACAAAACTTAAGATCCTTGAAAATATTGCTATACAAGAATTAAGTATATAAAAATAAATTGCGTATTCAAAATATTACAGTCCTTAAAATACAATATTTTCAAAATGAAAATACAATTAAATTCAATGTTTTTGAAAATATTCAATTAAATTCCATCAATAAAGGGACATTAAAAAAATATGTCTACAGGAAAACACTTCTATTTTTCTACTTTTTGGCCCACAAAATTATTACAATCAGACAATACACAATGAAATATAAGACACAATTAAAAATACAAGCTGCAAAGTATAAATTTACACTATGATTGCAAAATTCATCCATCTCCTGGAGCTCAGTACATTACAGCTATATTTTAGACATGCAGTAGTATTAATTTAAAATTTATCATATGCAGTTTAAGTGAAACAAAAACTTTCTTCAAAAGCAGTGAATCCTACCAGAGGTGACAGTGAAACATTGTAGGTGTAGAATTGTCCACCAAATGGTCAGTGATCAATAGGATATTTGGTGATCTGTGGATACACAAACACACAAAATTACTAAAAGATCCCTAAAAAAGACACATTTTCCATTATATCGAACATTCTCAAAGAAATAGTCAATATCTAACTTCAAGACAGTGACTTCTGTAAATGGAAGTCATGTCAAGTTCATTTGTCCACATAAACAAATGGGAGTCTCACAGGAAATCTGTGTTTCACTGTTTTTTCCAGTCAACAGCAAGGTAAAATAAACCATACATAACTTGCAATGTATACTTCAACATACAAAAAAAAATTGGGGTAAGATAGCTTTCAATATAATAATTTAGCTGCAAAAATGCCATAAGATGTAATAACACTTTCAGTACTTATTTGTTTGCTTGAATCCTAGGTTTTTGATTCTAAGCTGTATTTACACTTCCACTTTATACCCACAGGCTAGACATGATCACAACCTGTAGCTAAATAAAGGAGAAATTCAGCTACATGCCATAAATGAACATCATTGCTGTCAAACAATCAAAAAATTAATCATAATTACATGCTCAAAAAACTTAAACTCCTCTAATGGCGTGGTGGAGGTACTGCTGTTCTGGAGAAGCAGCAGGAGGCCTGGTTCACCTGCCACCATATATTAAATTTTTTTATTTGACAAATTTGCATAAATAAAAATAAATAAATAAAAACAACTAATTTGCATTTTTACATTTTGTTTTGTGTGAGTATTAATCAAAATTGACAAGGTTTTTTTTTTTGACAACCACGAAAGAGTGTAAGTTGTTCAAGTTTGGAAAAAGTCTGATGACTAAACATGTTTAGGAGGGAGTTTCCCATTCTTTTCATGTCCAACTCTAAAATTGGATTTAAAAACAAAAAAACACAATGAATGTTATTAGATGGCAAAGGAATAAGCACATACTGTGAACTGCTTTTAAATAAAAACCTACTTTCAATTTCCAGTGTGAGATATTCTGGGAAACTCTGAGTTTTTAGAGTGACAGTGTTTACACATTCAGTTTAAACTTTTCTTTGTGCTACTATTACAAAAACCCCGAAAGAAATAAGGCAATATGACATTTTTCACCAATGTAAATTAAGCATTTACCTTGGGGAGTTTGCATGTTCTGCCTCTATGTTCAGATGGGTTATCTCTCACCAAAGTTGAATTGAGTTCTTGAGAGGGGAAAAAACAATTAAACTTACAGACACACAGGCAGCATTCGGGCCCAAAATGTGCACATTATGCATTTAGTGTTTTTATATCAGGTTAACATCAATACTCACGTGTTCTCTTGTGGTAGGAGCCTTTTATTCCTAAAATGATTGGGTCATGAGAGTGAAAAACACAGTATTAATCAATGTCGCACAGCTGGTGATAAAGGCATGCAAAATGTTACTCAACAGCTTCATTCAAAACATCATCAAAATGTGTGATTTGAACATGCAATGTAACAATACCAGTATCTTGGCTGTTTGCCTACCTGTCCCTTGGTTTAAATCTGCATGCAGTAAGTCCTTTATCCAGTCATCTCCTGATCCCACAGGGTCTTGATGAATAGCGATGTCTTTGGTTGTGTGTAGTACAGATGGACACAGAGTAAAGAGTAGGATAAAAGTAATGTACAATATAAAACATTACATTCAGTTTACCAAGGTTGTCACAGTGTACTTTCTGTAACAACAGGGCTTTCCACAAGCGCCGGCTGCCGGCTATATAGCCGACTACTGAATGAAGTCCAGCCAGCTACTAATAATGACCAGGATGTGATTCCGCGCAATGCTGTGCACGCCCATCGTATTTTCCCTTTCATACTTCAGCATGAGTCCCGCTGTGACACGGCTCTATTCTCCGGCAGAATGCTATGTGAACTGGGTTAGCTTTCAAACTCCGCTGCTCCGCGCGGTCCTTTAATATACTTTCCGCCCGCTTAAGTTGTATCCAGTGTTATCATGGGATTCTTGACTCAGGTCTAGCTAAATGGACGATGCGGAAAGGCTAAGTCCACGGCGGCGTAGTTGTTAAACCAGGCTGTCGGAGCAGTCATAGACGAGAAGCAGAGCGTCATTTTGGTAATTCAGTCCTCCCTTCAAGCGTTCAATTAGTGAAAACAAATTGATTCGTAAGAGTGTGTTTTCGTTTGTTTATAAGGGAGAATTATTTGCTGTTTATTTGTGTAGCCACCACTGCACTGTGAACGTGTCATGAACTGAAATGAAGAGATTTACAACCACAGAAAGCCCGTTGATGCCATACTATGCCAGCTTGTATTGCCTATTTTTTATTTTTAGCTGTGCAAATCAGTTTTTATTGCTACTTTATATGTTGTATAATTATGATAATAATTTAGTAATAATAGTTGTAATCTTATAGTAATCTTAGTAATCTTATATTTGAGCAAATGTCTGAGAAATATATTTGAGCAAATGTCTGAGAAAATAATATAGCCTGCTTATTATTCAATTCAAAGATACTTTATTGATCCAGTCACTGAAGTGCTTGCAGCCACCAGAGCAGCGCTCCAAGTCACATAATAGTAGTAGTTGTAATAATAATAATAAAAAGTATTAGTAATCTTCTCCTGTTCATGGTTTCTTCCTGCCCAGAGGTGTGAGAAAGATGCCACCAAAAAGAAAATCCAATCAGCAGACTCTGGAAGGCTTCTTAAAGAAGAAAAGTGGTCAGTTTAAGTGCTTCAGAGTAGAATTAGGATTCTGTATTCATCCTAAAAGGGACATTCATTGTTCAAATTAAAATATTTTCAGATTTTTTTATTGTAATGGTGGCATTTTAATGTACACCTACAAGTATTATATTGTTGCTGCGGCAATATTTTGAGTTGGGCATGGACTCTGATCCTGAATGGGAAGATAGTGACAACAGTGAAGTTGATTAAAGAGCAGAATGGAGATATGAAACCATTAAGTTTATCATTTATGTTGGAAACGTCTTTTACTTAAGAGTATTTTTATTTTATTTGTATACATATTCTGTTGTTTATGACAAAGTTAATAAATGCACTTGAATATTGTGCTGTTACTTATTATATGGTCAATCCCCCCCCCCCCCCCCCAAACTGGCAACTTTCATATTACTGATGGCCAGTCTGTGTCTATGTAAAAACCCCTGAACAATCACTTAGTATGGTAAGATAAAATCTGGAAACATTTCATACCTGCAAATTAATTGTGTGTAAAAGTGTTGATGTGTGTTTGGGTGTGAAAAAAGGAAAAGGGTGATTATCTGTAGGTTAAATGAAAACCTGAAGTGAAGGGTTTTTCAACAACTGACCAGGCAATTTTGAAATTCAGCAAACGTATGTGCTCTTTTAGAAGGCTGATGGGCTTTTTGGGATCAGAAAGATATCATCTTGACATGAAACTGAAAATAAATATTGGCACTGAAAATAAAAATTGGCATTGAAAAATATTATTGTAACCGACAATATACATTTTGAGTCTGAAATAAATCTGGTGAAAATTTCTGCATTGAAAGTGAAAACAATTGAAAGTCAAATTTTGAGTATATGCACTGAAAAAAGAACTCACTTACAATCAAGTTTTCACAATTTCATCCTTTTTTACAATGCCACACTTTTTTTTTCCCAGCTTTATTCAGGCGATACTGTTTTGACGATTGTGTGTGCACACGCATGAGGGGTGGGGCTTCAGCCACCCATATGTTTGCATGGTTTGCACACACAACGTGAACGAGGCAGGAGGGAAACTCCGGCTGTCTGAGGCGATAGAAGCGGGATCAACATTTTCTTTGCTACTAATGTGGTTTGTGGAAGAAAAAAATAACATAAACGGTTTCTTCTAATTTTTTTCTACTGACCAGTAGGCTAGAAGTCTTGTAATAGTTTTAAGCTTGTGTAGCCTGCCTTTGTTAGAGTCTCTCCTCATTACAGACAGTGTTGTTTGAAAATATATATGTTTATACACACTATATATACCATATTAAATAACTGTATATATTTCATATCCACAATATCTATTAACAGTAAATGTCAATAAAGTTAAGAAATCAATTAGAACTGGTGTAAGCAAAGTGTTGAATATATTCTATTATACTGTGCTTTATGAAGTGCCTTATGAGATGTTTTACTTAGATTTTGATGCTTGTTACATATATTCTCAGCTTAGTTAAGATAACACTGTGCATGCAAAGATATTTCCTCTTATTTTGCAGAACTTGTCCATTTAACCAGAGCGTGATTATGCTGATACTGCACCGTTAAGAGAAGAACACAGAATGTTCCGTTCTCATGCTGCCACAACTAGGGAGTTGTTTCTCTGTGTTACTTCCTCTTATCTCAAGGCCACAGTTGCTTATGACTCATGTTACTGGAATTGTATTGTGCAATGAATATGTAACCATCCTTGTGCAGTTTTGAATAAAAGAAGCTGTCTCAGCAAGGAGAATCAGAATCGTTTTGGGCGGCTGTGCAGACGTGTACTCTGTGCAGTTTCTGGTGATTCTCCTTCGCTGCAGCGCAGACTTGGAAAGACTTTCAACTCTCCTCATTTCTCAACATACTGAAGGGCTGAGATTTCCTCCATATAATTTGATACCTGTGTTAAGATAATATATAAGAGTAATTAATAGGGGATCCTACAAATTGGCGTCACGAACAGGATCCTGAGTCCTAGATTAATAGGATCAGAGGAACGGAGGACCATCAGGACATCTCTGAATGAACGGGGTTTGGACAAAAGGTGGCGCCAACTACAAGGTAAGCAGTTTTCTGCTTGATTTAATTATTTCCTATTGTCCAAACACCTAGTAATTAAGAGGCTAAAATACACCAGCAAGTAATAGTGTGTGGAGAAAGGAGAGAAAAATTGTGTGGTTAGGGTTGGAGTCCCTGTGATTATTTTAAATGAATGAATTGCTAAATTCCTAAAAAGTGTGAACCAATTAAGATTACACTGACGAGTGTAACAAGTATTGGGTTCTTTGAACCGGGTTGGAGGCCCTGCAGTATATTTTATTAGGAATAGGCTGCTAAAATACCAGAACATTGAACCGGGTTGGAGGCCCTGCAGTATATTTTATTAGGAATAGGCTGCTAAAATACCAGAACTTTGAACCGGGTTGGAGGCCCTGCAGTATATTTTATTAGGAATAGGCTGCTAAAATACCAGAACTTTGAACCGGGTTGGAGGCCCTGCAGTATATTTTATTAGGAATAGGCTGCTAAAATACCAGAACTTTGAAATGGGTTGGAGGCCCTGCAGTATATTTTATTAGGAATAGGCTGCTAAAATACCAGAAAAAGAGTTTTGAAATACGGTTGGAGTCTGTGGACTTGGCTAACTGACATCACTAGGGTGTGGTTAGCAGGTTCAGAAGGCCCTGTTTTATGCTGTGCTTTGCTGTGTTTGAATTTGATTGTGTTATATTTGATGAATGTGGTGTTAAAGTGAATAATAGAGATAACAGAGTAAGTATAGTTATAAAGGGTGAGACTGGAAGGTGAGTTTGACCAAGAAATGATGGATGATGGATGGGGACAAGGAGCTGTGGCTAATACATTGGGTGAACAGCTGGCTTGTGTGGAAACAGTGGTAGGTATTACCTGCCAACCACAGGATGCAAAAAAGCAGAAGGAGCTGTTGAGAAAGACTACAGAAAAGTTGATGAAGGAAAAAGGAAAAGATGTTAACAGCCCGGGTAATTGGGCAATAATCTGGCATAATCTTGCATTGGAAGCAAAAATAAAGGAAGAAGAAGCAGCTGATCGGGAAAATAAAGCAGGTTTCCTCAACAAAGGTAAGCACAGAAAGGAAAAAGAAAGACAGAGCGGTAGAAAAATAAAATATAATCAGTGGAGTGCATGGTGGGATCAAGCTCAGAAACATATGAGGAAGTCAAAGCCTCCGCCATACGCCCCACAAGGCCCCACCGCAAGTACCGGAATTTATCCCAGCCTTGCCATATCAAAAGGTGTGCTGAACTGGACTCAGGCTCCAAACGCACCACCAGTATCTGATACAGGAACACGAAAGAAGTCTGAAAAAAAAGGTTCACACATCTCAGAAGGGAGGAAGTGAAAGGAACCACGCAGAAGCCTTTGCTTACAGTTCTGCTCGATTCCAAGGACTAACTGACCCGACAACAACACAAAAACACAAAAAAGAGCCACACCCCTCATCAGCAGAGGCAATGGATTCCAATTCACAACCAGAACAGGAAGAGGACATAGGAGAAGAAACAACGGCACTTACAATTGTTGCAACAGGAAAAATGATAGATACAAACCAAGAAAAAGAAACCGGTAAGATCAATCCATTTCAGGAACTACTACAGGACGCAGCTGCTGAGTTATCAGGTATGTTACTTGAAAAGGCAACGGAGGAAGCAGTGAGAACTCGAGAAAAACAGAAGCAACGACAGAAGGAAAAGGAATGGACACGGAGAGACGGTAGGATGCGCCGAACTCCATCCTATGACAAAGAATTAGATTGCCTGAACAGAAGAGATAAAGACCTGCTAGCACAAAAAGAGCGAGAAAGGGAGGAAACAAGAGAGGCATTGGAAAGAAGCAAACAGGAAGCAGAAGCACAAGAAGAAGAAACTGAAGCTCACCACCAGCTGCCTCTCCTTCAGAAGAAACCTGGTCAGCCGCCAGTTTATCAACCTTTTGGATTGGGTGACATTCAGTCACTGGTGGCACAACTCCCAGACATTCATGACGGAGCATACTCATGGTTAGCTGCTCTGGAAAAAGGCACAGCAGGCCAGGATTTGGCTTTGGTTGATCTGAGAGCTATACTGACAGCATGCACTTCCCGCTCTAAAGTACTGGCCATAGAAGAAGATGCAGGAACCACAACAGAGCCAAATAACTTACCAATTCACATGGTAATGATGCGAGTGGGACCTGCTTTAAGAGCAGCATTCCCACTAAAAAACACTGGGGGTATCCAACAATTTAAGTGGGATCCAAGCACCAATCCAGCAGTATACTTGGAGAAGGCCATAGATGATTGGGTTTCACAAAACGGACAACACCCTGGTAGACCAGGTGCTGTTGCAGGTATGTGGTTTAGAAAAGCAGTTCTGAGGGGAATACCAGAGTCAGTTGTGCTGAAAATGGATGACAATCCTGTACTCCAAGATTGTGACTTTGCCACTTGGAAGAAACATTTAATATTTAACCTAACTAAAGCTCAGGCTAAAACTGATGACAAGAACGAGGATGTTAAGGACTTACAGCTGCAGCTCTTAAAGGTGCAGCTACAAAAAGCAAAAAATGAACTAGGAGGAAAAGGGGAAAAACCAAAAAAACAACTGGTGGCTGCAGTTGGACAGTCTCAGCCTCAGGCAGCTCCGCCCACTCAAACATCATACCAGGCTGCTCCCAATCTGTATCCTGTCCCTCCATGGAACCAGGTTCCTCAGCAATACCCACCCTATGGTCCTAGACAATATGATCCAGCAGGGAATTTCAGGGGCAATTCAGGAGGTTTCAGAGGAAGGAGATGAGGTGGTGCAGGAAGAGGAAGGAATTCTGGGAATGATGGATGCAATACCTGCGGTCAACCAGGGCACTGGTCAAGAACCTGCCCACAAAACAGATACCCACCACCTTCTGGAGGACAAGGAGGTCAGGTGATGCAAGCACCACCCCTGCCCCACGCTACACAGCAGATGTTGGGATGGGACCCCCATCAGGGAGCTCCCCAATAGGACACCCCCACAGGAGCCCAGGACAGTATGGAAAACACGGCAGCCCCCATGCTGTCTATAAAAGTGGACGGAAACACATGTAACTTTTTGGTGGATACTGGGGCAACAATGTCAACCATCCAGTCCCAACATGTGAGACTCACCAAGATGTCTACCAGAACCACCACTGTGGTGGGCTTCACGGGGGAAGCACAAGTTCTGCCATACACTACCCCTTTGTCCACCACTGTGGGACCACAAACTTTGTATCATTCCTTTGTATGCTCGCCTTCTGTTCCAGTAAATCTACTGGGAAGAGACTTGCTTATTAAACTGGGAGCTACCATACTATGTTCAGCAACTGGACTAACAGTGACTCTGCCTACGGGAACTTCTTTAAAATGTGGACTGAACAATACATCTCTGGGAGTATACTTGGCACAACCATTGCTTAGTCAATCACATACTGCTGATATCTATTGGGCACTCCTGGAATCAGAAAAACCTGCGCCATCTGGGATACTATCCGCATTCAATAAATGGAGACCCTGGATCAACCAAATCCACCCCTATGTACCTCCTCCTGATCCTCCCCACATGACCCTCTTCTATGACAGACAGGATACATTGTGGTATCAGCAAAACTTCATGGAAAAATGTGAAGGACATTCTTGGCATCTCGAAAGTTCAGACATTTATGTTGCCCCTGAGGGTGTGGCTGCCACTGTAGAACTAACCCCTGACCAGCTGCAGTGGTATATGATGGGTGAGGAGGCAGTGCCACATGTCTCGCTGGCGCTTCATCCGACTCATCAGGCTAAGGAGTTGGGTGGCATGGTAAAACGCTCCCAACAGTGTACTGATTGGTGTGATACCCAAATCCCACAAGTACAGTACTCACCCAGCACTGCAACCTACAAAATTGTGAATCAATCAGA
The DNA here is from genome assembly GCA_028564705.1 of Apricaphanius iberus. NCBI lineage: Eukaryota > Metazoa > Chordata > Actinopteri > Cyprinodontiformes > Aphaniidae > Apricaphanius > Apricaphanius iberus. Next base: position 213,667 of record JAPXFQ010000222.1, on the reverse strand, counting down.
AGATGACTCAGTGCTTGAACATCTGCTTATTTCCAGAACACATGGTAGAGAAAGGACAGACCATCCATCTGCAGCACAACTGGTTGACTCTTTGCCTGCTTCCCTCTGGTCCCAAGGACCCACTGATGTGGGACTGGTGTCAGTTAAACCTATCAGTTTTGACTTGCAAAATAACACACCAATATGGATCCCACAGTATCCACATAAGTTTGAAACCACTGAGGGAATAGCTGAAACCATTTCAGGTTTGATACAAACTTGAGTGTTGGAACCCTCAAACTCCAATTGGAATACTCCAATACTACCTGTAGAGAAGAAAGGGACAGGTAAATACAGGATGGTACATGACCTTCGCAAAATTAATGCACTTTTGGGCACTTCTCCCCTGCCAGTACCCAATCCATATGTGGCCCTGACCTCATTGCCACCGAATCATTATTGGTTCACATGTGTGGACTTGGCAAATGCATTTTTCTGCATCCCACTTGCTGATTCCCTGAGGGATATATTTTCCTTCTCTTTCAGAGGAAAAAGATGGCGTTATACGCGCCTGCCACAAGGCTTTGCACTGTCACCTGGACTATTTAATCAAGTACTTAAAGCACTGTTGGAACACTGTCCCATACCAGAAGACTGCATGTTGGTGCAATATGTTGACGATCTTTTACTTTCAGCACCAACTGCGGAGATGTGCTTGGAAGGGACAAAAATCTTGTTGCAACATTTGGCATCATTGGGCTTCAAAGCCAGCAAGGAAAAATTGCAACTGGTAAGAAAACAGGTTTCCTTCCTGGGACGGGTTATTTCCCAATCCGGTGTGACCCTGTCACCAAGCCACAAGAACTCCATCTTGCATCACCCAAAGCCAACCACTGTGAGACAAATGCTGTCATTTCTTGGCCTTGCCGGATACAGCCGCACATATGTACCTGACTATGTGGGTCTGACAACTCCCCTCCGAGCAATGGTGAAGGAACATGGGATGAGAAACTTAACTGCTACTCTTAATTGGACTGAGCAGGCAGAACGAGCATTCATCAGGCTCAAACAGGAGATTTTAACAGCATCAGAATTGGCAGTTCCTGACTACAAATTACCTTTTCATTTGGATGTTTCTGGAACTGGGACACACATGAATGGTGTCCTGTTCCAGAAAAAAGGGGGAGTAAGACAGGTATTAACATACAGTAGTGTGATGCTAGATAATACAGAAATGAAACATCCACCTTGCACTCAATACGCAGCTGGATTGGCAAAAATTATCCAAAAAACGGCTCACATTGTAATGAACCACCCACTGACAGTTTTAACCTCTCATAGTGTGGTGGCATATGTGCAGTCACACCTTTTCACCATGACTCCCCTGAGACAAAGAAGACTGAATGCCATTCTAGAAGCACCACACATCACATACACACATGAAGGCATCAACATGGCTGACCACATGGGCTCAGGGGAACCACATCAATGTGAAAGGCGCGTGGTGACAGAAGAAAAAATCAGACCAGATCTATCAGCAACACCACTACCTGAGGCAGAAGAGGACTGGTTCACAGATGGATGCTGCCACAGGACCACAACAGGTGAGTTGAAAGCTGCCTGGGCTATAGTGCGGCAAAAAGGAAGCAGATGGGACACGGTAAAAGCAGAACCCCTAACAGGATCCCAGTCAGCACAGAGAGCAGAACTCACAGCAGTCATTGAAGCCTTAAAATTAGCTGAAGGAAAAAAAGTTAACATCTACAGTGATTCAGCATACGCTGTAGGAGCAGTGCATGTGGAACTAAAACAGTGGCTTAGAGCTGTTTTCCTCACTACATCAAACAAGCCCATCAAGCATGAAGCAGAAATGAAAGAACTGGCAGAAGCACTGCTGCTACCTGAGAAGGTGGCTGTCATAAAATGTAAAGGCCACAGCACAGGTTTGGACTTGGTGTCTAAAGGGAACCAACAGGCAGATGAAGTGGCAAAACTAACAGCAGGATACTGAGCCAAACACATGCTAGTCTGCTCAGAACAACTAACAAACAAGACACCAGAGGAAATGTCCATGGAAGTACTCACAAGCCTCCAAGATAAAGCCTCGCCACAGGAAAAGACTTTGTGGGTGGCTAGAGGAGCAACAAACACAGACTGCTGGAGGGGTCCAAATGGAAGACCAATATTACCACCGGGAGTAAGACAAACTGCATTGGAAGAAGCACATGGGATAGGACACGTGGGAGCAGCACAAATGATGAGAAACCTTGCCAATTGGTGGCACCCCAACTTACAAGATATGGCTAAGTATTACACCAAAACGTGTCAGGAATGCAATCAGTATGGGGTAAAGCCAACGCTCAGCCCCATGCATGGAACTTTTCCAATTCCCACTTGCCCAGGAAAAGAGATAATCATTGACTATACAGACATGGGGGAAAGAGTGGGTAGGTACAGATACCTGTTGGTGTTTGTGGATGCTTATTCAGGTTGGCCAGAATCATGGCCTACTATGAAGGAAGATAGCAAAACTGTAGTCAAGTGTCTTGTTAATCATTATACCCCACAGCATGGCTTCCCCGAAAAAGTAAGGTCAGATAATGGCACCCATTTCAAGAATCAGGATCTACAAAAAGTGGAGGAAGTACTGGGGTTGAAACATAAGTTTGGGACTGTATATCATCCACAGTCACAGGGCAAAGTAGAAAGAATGAACCAGTCATTAAAAACCAAATTGGCTAAAATCTGTGCACAGACTAAATTGAATTGGGTGGATGCTCTGCCGCTAGCTTTGATGTCTATCAGATCTTCAGTAAACAAAAATACATCTCACACTCCATTTGAACTGCACACGGGACGCCCCATGCCAGGCCCCCACACAAAATTACCTCTAACTGATTATGAGCCTCTAGAGCCCAAGACATATTATAACCTTCTGCATAGCCTTGTCTTACAGTTTTCTCAACAGAAAGGTGATCCAACGGAGTCTGGAGAACCAACGTCCATTCTTCCCTCCGTGGACTATGTGTACCTAAAGGTCATCAAAAGAAAGTGGTCAGAACCAAGGTGGACGGGACCATACCGAATCACTGAAAGAACATCACACGCAGTCAGATTGGCTGGAAAGGGGGACATATGGTACCACTGGTCCCAATGTGCAGAAGCAGAGGAACCCTCACGATCATTGGCTGAAGTCCAGAAGGATCTGATTCAAGGAAACTAGATAAGTCATTAACTTTTTTAAAGAAATACATTGTATTGAATAATACACACCTGAATATCATCAGTTTAAGTATCTAGGTTAATTGCAACGGCCACAGAATGTCCTGGCCATTTGTTACTCCATTAACATGCAAGCAGAGACTAATGTACATTCTAGCATGTGTACTGCTAGCCCTGATCCCAGTTGCCATCCTACTAATCTGTGAAGGCCCGCCAAATCTTTCCAAAAACTCAAGCCTGCCCACCCCTCAGCCCACTCAAGCTCCACCAAATAGCTCATTGGTTAGGAAAAAACGATCTTCCTCGCCTCAATCATGTAATCCCTCTACAACTCGGATGATAACGTTTTGTATACCCAGAAATGATAGCTATGTGATACAAGTAGACTTTGCTAGTTTCCCACAACCACCAGGCCATTACTCACAAAAATTGAAAGGGCATAAAAATCTGGCTGTTACACTTTCCTCAGCAGCATGGTATATCACATTAGGTAATTGGTATCAATGGAAATGGAATAATTTGATTGATGAGACAGGTCCAGATTGGAGTGTATACTCCAAGGGGGCAGCAAAAACTTGGAGGACTCAAAAGAAATTAACAATGGCAAAAAATTTAGCAGGTACTGGCCTGATAATCACAGTAAAATCATTCCTTCTGACCTCCTGCCAACAGTTTGTTCTGGCCCCTTGGACTGACCGAACAGGCCTTTACTGGCAGTTGGAAATCTGTCCCTCACCATCCCCTCAACCTGCCTCAGCAGTGTCAGATGATAGCGAGCAGTTTAATGGACAGCCAGTTACACACCAAAATGGAGGTAGATTAGGTAAGATTAAAATGACCAAGCCTGAGAATTTAACCCAGGATGAGATTTTCCAAATGTTAACTGGTGTTTCAGGAAACACAAACAATTGGCTATTAATGGCAGAACAAGCTGCAAAAAATGTACAGTCTGACTGTGTGGTTTGTATGGGTGCTAGACCAGTTCTAAAAGTAGTACCAGCACCAGTAAATAGCACCTGTATGCTACACTTAATGAATAACGCAAAATCCTCAGAATGCAAAATTTTGGAATCTTACTTTCCTAAAACCCCTCGTGACATAACCAGCAAACCACCATTCTTCTCCTCAGAAGTAGCACCTAATAACTTTACCTGTATTGTATTAACTGGAAAAACCCATCAGTTGGGTAATGTGCCTGAGGAATGGTGTGAATCCAGTACAGAAGTGAGACCAAATTTTAGACCAACTGCGCGTGCTGATTTATGGTGGTGGTGTTCAGGAAATAGACTCTATGATGGCTTTCCCAAAAATGCAGGAGGATGTTGCGCATTAATAACTTTACTACTCCCTGTGGTAGTAACTCCGGTTAAGTATGTCACAACTGAATGGCAAGACACCTTTACACTTACTAGGTCTAAAAGATCAGTAGTACCGAGTGCAGTGCCCAATCCCACCTACATAGACGCAATAGGAGTACCTAGGGGTGTACCAGATGAATACAAATTGCGTGATCAAATTAAATCAGGATGGGCATCTATTCTGTGGCCCATAGAGATCAATGTGCATACTGATCTGATTAATTATGTTCATTATAATGTTCAACTATTGGCAAACTACACAAGGGATGGGTTTTCAGCTGTACATACCCAATTGTCTGCAACCTCATTGATGGCATTCCAAAATAGACTTGCAGTTGACCTTTTATTAGCAGCGCAAGGGGGAGTGTGTCACATATTTGGGGAACAATGCTGCACCTTCATTCCAAATAACACAGCCCCTGATGGATCTTTAACTAAAGCACTTACTGGTCTTACTGCCCTCACTCACTCCATGAAGGAACATTCAGGGGTAGATACAGAAATGTGGGACTCTTGGTTGAACATGTTTGGCAGATATAAAAATTTGGTAGCATCTCTGCTAGTGTCTATTTCAGTATTTGCAGCTGTCTTGGTTACCTGTGGGTGCTGCTGCATTCCCTGCCTTAGGGCTTTAATGCAGAGACTCATTGAAACGGCCCTCACAAAAGAAAGAGGTGACATGGCAGTTCAGATGCCTCTGTTGGCTGCAGATGGTAGGATAAACTCTTCTCAAGATCCCTCAGATCTTGAATCTGATGATGAAGAAATTGATGTACATCCTCTCTCCTTTGTTTAAAATTTTTTTAGTATAATGCAAACATATAGTAACCACTTTTTGCTTGTTCTCTGGCTATTTTGACTTATTTGCTTCATAATATGTTGACTGTTAGGTATAATAACACATTTTACATTATGACAGTGCTGGCTGCACTAACTCAGTTTCTGTTACAGGTTATGCAGAATACCATGTTTGCCTGAACATACAACCATGTGAGAGACTGGGACCAAGTGCAGCCGACCCTTGGGAAAGGTGGTGTCAGGATCCTTTTCTCCCCACAAAGTCAAAGAAATGAACTGTCTTTCCACAAAATATCCCGGGGAGTTTTTCGGACCTGACCAGATGTGTCCCATGTTTCTGTTATGGCTATTTTTTCACTTGATTAAATTTGACTATTGCTTATTTTTGTAGTTAATCTATTAAAATAGATTAAAAGGGGGACTGTTGAATATATTCTATTATACTGTGCTTTATGAAGTGCCTTATGAGATGTTTTACTTAGATTTTGATGCTTGTTACATATATTCTCAGCTTAGTTAAGATAACACTATGCATGCAAAGATATTTCCTCTTATTTTGCAGAACTTGTCCATTTAACCAGAGCGTGATTATGCTGAGACTGCACCGTTAAGAGAAGAACACCGAATGTTCTCATGCTCTGCCACAACTAGGGAGTTGTTTCTCTGTGACACTTTCTCTTATCTCAAGGCCACAGTTGCTTATGACTCATGTTAGAATTGTATTGAGCAATGAATATGTAACTATCCTTGTGCAGTTTTGAATAAAAAAGAGCTGTCTCAGCAGGAGAATCAGAATCGTTTTGGGCGGCTGGGAGACTTGTACTCTCTGCAGCTTCGGGCGATTCTCCTTCGCTGCAGCGCAGACTCGGAAAGACTTTCAACTCTCCTCATTTCTCAACATACTGAAGGGCTGAGATTTCCTCCATAGTTTTATACCTGTGTTAAATTAAATAAAAGAGTAATTAATAGGGGATCCTACAAAAGCTAACAAAACTGGCAACTCGATTTTTTTTTAAATATTGCTTAAACGTTATCGTGACACAAACTCTAAACCAAAAGCTGGCAGTAATGCGCGCCAACTGCCATGGTAAACTGAGAAGAAAGCGTTTATATCTTATTTTTTTTATTCTTCCACAAACCACATTAGTAGCAGACAAAATATTGATCCTGCTGTCTCTCGCCTCAGACAGTCGGCGTTGTCATGACACCTGCCTCGTTCACGTGATGTGTGCAAACCATGGAAACATATAGGGGGTGAAGCCCCGCCCCTCATGCACGTGCGCACACAAGCGTCAAAACAGTTCCACCTGAATGAAGCTGAAAAGCGGAGGCAGGCACTGAAAAAATTGTGGCACTGAAAAAAACCATTGGTATTGCAAAAAAGCTTGGCATTGGAAAAATGATTGGTATTGTAAAATAAAAATGTGTGAAAAGTTCATTTTAAGTGAGTTATTTGTTTGCATATACATGAGTTTAATTGAATTTCACTTTCAAATTTTTTTAAACTTTCATACAAAATTTTCACTAGATTTATTTCAGATTCAAAATGAATATTTTCAGTTTCAATAATATTTCTCAATGCCAATTTTTATTTTCATTTTCATCTCATTTCAAGATGATATCGTTCTGATCCCAAAGTCTTTGGCCTACTAATTTTATAAAGAGCTTAGTAAGAGCAAATGCAAAAGGAGAATAACCACTATCATTTAATCCTATCAGTTATAAATACTTATTTTATAATCTGCTGTCATCACCACCTTGCCTTGATAAGCATGTCTGTGGACTGAAAAGAAATATTGTCAATTTATAGAGGCAGATGTAGCTCTGGACCGCTGTTCAGTTCATTCCAATATATATATTTTTTTATCTGTAATTATTGACTAAAAGCACCATTAGACAGAATGTTACCAATTAATATATAAAGCTGAAAAATGTTTAGACAGTAGACTTCAACACTCATATGCTGACATGACAGCAGAATCCAGTATTTCCAAAGCATCCCTGCTGATTTATAAAATACATCAAATGTCACAAAAGTCTTACTTAAATATCAACAATCAATCAGCAACATAATATGCAGATATGGAATAGATATGCAATCCAGCTGAAAATAAAATATGAAGCAAATCTACAACACATTTGTATTGCCTGAAAATATCTCTCACACAAACCAACCCAACAGGGTGAGGCTACAGAGGAACTTTTTAACTGTCACAAAGATTATTCCTATTGTTACACAAGTTATGAAGGTTAAAAAAAATTTCTACTTCACACTTTAATATTTGTTAATAACACATCTGTATGCCAGCATTAATTAAACTATTCTTTCAGAGTGCATCCATCCAATTTCTAAACCCCCTTAGTCCTGTTTAGGGTTGTGGGGGAACTGCAACCCACCCCAGCCACCACAGGGTGAAGACATCTACACCCTTTACAGTTCTCCAGTCAAGACTACACAGACAGACAACCACACACACTCACACCTAAGGAACAATTTAGATTCACCAATCAACCTATGAACTGGGGGATGTGTGGAGGACCAAAACTGACATAGTTAAAAATAAAAGTAGAAATATATATCTTTTGTTTTTCCTTTTCTTTATACGTGCATTTTTGCGAAGAAATGTATATAATTTGTTTATTTTTTCTTTTCCTTATACATGCATTCCTTGTTTTTACGTTACAAGAAAAGATATAAATTTTTTTACAAAAATGCACGTATAAGGAAAAGGAAAAAAATATATATATTTCTGCTTTTATTTGTAATTATGCCAGTTTTGCTCCTCCACAGGGAGGAAGCTGGAGAAAACCCATACCTGCACGGGGAGAGCATGTAAACTCCACACAAAGAGGACCCAACTCGATTCGAACCGGGGCCTTCTTGCTGTGAGGGGACAATGCTAACCACCACACCACTGTGCAGCCCATTTTAAAATGCTTAATATCAGTATTATTAACCAATATGCATGTAGTTTACCTTAGCGCAGTAAAACTCCAAGGCTTTGAAGCCGGTCTCCCTTCACTTGTATTTTTGTTGCTCTTCTGCGTTGTTGAGCTCGACTCCGCATGATAGAGGTTGACCACTGAGTGAGACTCTGAACAAATCATAAAATAAAATAGTGCAATGTGGTGACTTGTTTTTTCTGATGCCCTCATTAGATTTAAGAAAAATAAATAGTACGGCCACCGCATGTATTAATGCATTTCTACGATCTTTCAAAAAACTTTCTGACTTACAACACAATGCTGTGCATTCAAACAGACGTGTAGACAACACTTTATTTTTATTTATTTATTTATTTTTTTCCTACGTGTCCTGTCTAGCAGTTTGCCACTCAGAATTGGTGTCTGAGTACCAAGTAAAAGCCCAACAGATTTACTTTCCCAAGCAGAGTATTACTACTTTGCTGTAACACTCCACTTGATGTACATGTATTAAATAATCTTTATTAGTAATTACTGAGGGTTCAATTTCCTGAAGTCATGGACACGAAACCGAGAAAAGAAGGAAGAAAGGAAGAAGGTGAAGAAAAGAAACCGCACCAGCAGAGGCGCGAACTGACGACACAAGACAGGGAGGCAAACAAAGAACACAAGAAAACATCCCAGTCCTCCACCTCTGCCGGATGGCAGAGAAGCGGTAAAACAAAACAAACAAAAACAACGAACTGAACAGAACCACACCAATAGTTCAGATCCAGTAATAAAAATAAAGAATTACACATTCACTACACACAAGTGCGAGCATGCAGGTCTGAATAAGGTTTCCCCATGCAAGTGATTGATAGGTGGTGTAAGGAACCGTCAATCCGTCCTACAGGAATCGACACAGACATGAAGGAGGCAGGAGATGCATGCATCCAGAGTCCCACAGAGCGCAGGAGCCGCAGGCGGACCAGCGCAGGGCCGATCACCCACCAAGAGAGGAACAGATGGAAGCCCCAGGGGAACACCAAGCAGACGCAATGCTGGGGCCCCGAGAGATCGCAGGGACGAGCCCACGGACTCCGCCGGAAACCGGCTACGCCAGGGCAGGCCCGAAACAGGACCAAGAGGCCACGGGGATCAGGGGCACCCCGCCCCCCAGCAGGGCCCCGACCAGGGACCCACCGAGAGGGGTCCCCTGCCGCCGCCGCTGGGCAGGAGGTGCCTGCAGCCGATCGCCGGACAATACACGCCGCCGCCAACCCGGACCAATACCCACCGCCAACAACCCGGCCCCCCCCACACACCCACACGCCAGGGAACCACAGTAAAGCCACAGCGGATGTACGCCCTCCCCAGGCCGCACCCAGCCAGCATCTGGACATCCAGATCTACCAGCTCCCGGGTCCAGATCCCGCCCCATGCAGAGGGCCAAGATCTGGGGCCCAGCCAATACCGGACAGCCCCCCCAGATGAACCGACCAGGCAGTAGAACTCATGGAACTGGCAGGAGCTTGGGCGCCGGGCACGGTCCCCACCGATCCACCGGACGGCACCAACCTACTTACAACCCCGGCACCCCCATAAGAGGTGCCCCAGTCAATCCAAGGAGGATGTCGGCCCGAAACAGCGGCCCCCCCGACACACCGGCCCACCCAGGACCAGCTTGGCATGCACCAGGACCGAGCGTGTTGTTCTAATGTGCACTTAAAACAGAGGGGTGGGACATGGGAATACTACCAGGTACCCCCATCTCCCTCCCCGGGCCCTCAGTGTCTAGATGCATTTAAACAGTGGGTACCAGCATCACAGGCGAGGCCCCGTATAAGGGGACCCGCCTCCAGTGCCGAGGCGCACCCACCGCCAGGTCCCTACATGTGCGTGTGTCATGTAAATGTTGCAAGTGTAAGTGTCTAAGTTGCTCAATAAAATTGGGACCCAGGCCGCCACCGGGTAGCGAAGACGGAAACTCCATCCCGCACCCCAGTGACGTGCCCACGTCCCAAGGCCTTGTGAATGGTAGAATGAAGGAGCAGGTGGACAGAGGCAAATGGGGATGGGGAGGAAATAACTGGGGTGACACGATGCCAACCCCAGGGAGCCAGCTCCCCTGCTGACCCCAATAGACACCCCCGTTCAGCTGATCCACCAGGGGCGGGAGGCCCCAGCACGTCAAGTCGGGGCCCACGGCAGCGGCCCCTCCGAGCCCCATGGGGGCCCAGGCCATCCGCCCGCCCCCACCCCAGGGGCAGACCTAAATCCCTCCCAACATTCAAACTACTAACAAAACACAGGACACTAGACACCCAGGCTGAGTTTAGGCCACCCTCCCCCCGTACCCCCCCCGTCCCAAGCGCACCCCGTTCGGGAGAACGCCTGTGCTAGATGGTAAAAGCCTCCCCGTCAACAAGAGAGGCCCCAAGCACCGCCAGCGCCCGAGGACCCCCGCGCTGAGGCCGGAACCCGGCGCAGCACCAACTCGGATACCCCGGACATGCCGCGCCAGGCACGTGAGCAGACCGAAGCCCCAGGCGGCCAACCCCCCAGGCCGACACCCTCCAGCCTTGCTACTACCGCCCGATGGCCGGGAGGCAACCGAACCCAGCATCCCCACCCACCAGCCCACACCCCACCACCCGGTCAGTCCACCGCGGAGGCCGACCAGCACCGGTCAAAGGGCCCCCACCCCAGCACCCCGCAGAGTGCTTGGACCAAGACCCAGGAGCCATGTCCAGTGCCAATTTGACTGATCGGGCCCAGAGATGCCGGCCACCCGCCGCGGCCACCCGCTGACACCCGCGCGGCAAGGGGCCAACGGGGAGCCAGCGACAAGAACCAGCCCAGGGAGATGGAAAAGGCAGCAGCGCCCACCGACCACCGGCCGACCACAGCCCCCCCCAGCCGGCACCGGCGACAGCGGCCCCCCCACCGGCCAAGCCCCGGCCAGGGCCACAGGCCGGGGGGCACGCCGCCCCAGAGCCCCGAGCCCCAGGCCCAGCCCAGACCCCCCCCAGAGCAGCACAGCACCAGGCCAGTAACCAGTGTCCGCCAGCACGACCCCCCTAAGGCGCCGCATGCAGCCACTAGGAGTCACCACACAAAGCCCCCAAAGTCCCACCCCAGGCGAGATTCACGGCACCTACCGCCCCAACCGCAAGCGGACCCAACCCCGAGGACCCCTAGCAGTCACCACCAACCCTTAAACTCCACATCGGCAATCGTGTCCCACAGAACAAAATCAAGGGCCCGACCCCACTAGGTGATGGAGCTGATCAAGGGAGACCAGAAAGATTGATCAGATGTGGAGGCAGAAGCCGTTTCTAGACCAATGTAATCCAGAAGGAGATCTCTATATTGATTAATATTCAGAGTATTTTTATTTTTCCAGTTCAAGAGGATATTTTTCTTAGCGATGCATAAGGCAATGTGAACTAATTGCATAGACTTTGTATCCATGGTAACTTCATCTAAATTTCCCAGCAAGCAAACTGTGGGAGAAGGTGTGATATTACATTTCAGACACTTTGATAGGTCTTCACATATCTGATACCAATATTTCTTGACAGGTGGGCAGAACCAAAGAGCATGAGTATAATTGTCTGGTAGATTGCTTGTACATTGTAAACAGGTATTAGATGGCGTAAAACCCATCTTGAACATCCGTTGGCCTGTATAATGCACTGTATGAAGGATTTTATATTGTATTAATCGTAGATTAGGATTTTTAAGAAATTTAAAGGTTCTCGTGTAGACAACACTTTAAACCACACCATGTTGAGAGTGCATGTTACTCTCACCGAGCTACATTATGTTAAGTATCAAATAACTTTACAACAGTATGTCCGTTTTAAAAGGTGGACCAGCATAACTTACCTTTTCTTTTTACAGCTTCCAGGTGTCCGTTCGCTCCGTCCGTTCGCTCCGTCCATCTCAACTGGCTTACGGTGTGTCCAGACCAAACCCGATAGGAGTGACTAGAGCTTCCGGTTTACATGTAAAATTAGTGGAGGAGCGCGATGAAGCGCGATTTGGGGTCCCCCGACTCTTCAGAAGCAGATTTGCGTTGCGAAAAAGCTTTTCTGCCTGATTCGCGCGAACAATTCACGCTACAGATGCAATGGAAAATTCGCGCTGCTTTTTATGTGGTGCATTTTGTGCATTCGATGTAAAAGCACCTCTCGACCTAGAATTGAGCCTTCAAACGGCCTCCTCACTTGGTTTCCTGGTAGCAGCTCCCGAACCACGTCCCACGCTGCTCAAATATTATAAACTTTTACGAGCCGCAGACAGATGGACAGCTGCTCAGAAATGTAGTTGGTGTTTCGACAGGCGAAGCTTGGACCTTCACGGCACAAACTGGGCGAGCAGGTCACGTTCTCCAGGCGGCGAGGAGCCGGTGTTTATGAGAGGCTCGCTGCTGTTTATGGATCCCTCCGCCGTAGCTAGACTGTATCTGTAGCTCACCAAACCCCCAGTGCAGCGGTCTCAGCTCTACCGGAGGCCAGGCCGAAAACGTAATCCACTCTGTCCTCTGTCAGCTCGGTTCATAATCCACCGCCAGCTGCACTGTAGCCCCAGCTCCGCCGAAGCCCGGGCCGAAAACGTAATCCACTCTGTCCTCCGTCAGCTCGGTCCTCCACCGCCAGCTGCACTGTAGCCCCAGTTCCGCTGAAGCCCGGGCCGTACACGCTTTCCTCCGTCGGCTCGGTCCTCCTCCGCCAGCTGCACTGTAGCCCAAGCTCTGGTGAAGGCCAGTTCGCGCATGAAAAATACCATATTTGAAGCGCAACCAGTTCGCGTTGTACACGCTTCAAGGTGCAAATGTGCATGCGAACAGCTAGGCGTGTGTCGCGCTTTATATTCGCTCCTATTGCGTTCAGTGTGGACACAGCGTTAGTTTTGCAGAGGGAGCGCGAACTGACGTATTTTCAAAATTTACCGCGCGCACAGCTGTCTTTGGTCAGTTTTCTGACTGACAGCCTCATTGACAGTTATGATCCAAGAAATACCGAGACGTCCAATAACAATTCTCTAATCAATTCTATCCATTTAAATAGCACGATTTAATAAAACTGCAAGAATCTTTTCTGAATTCAGGTATTTTCTTTTTATCTCTCTCTGTGCTATTTCAAATTAGTAGGCTTGAACAGCAGGAATTTGATATCATAGCCAATAAATAGTGTTAAAATAAACAGACATTTTTTACGCATCCAAAAAAAAAATGTTTAACAGGAAATCATTAAGTGGAATAAAATATAGAGGGCTGTTTGTAGGGGTTCAAGGATTTGAGCAAACCTTTTTAAATTCATTTTATGTTGTAGTGTATCATGTTTCAGTTAATTTTATATCAGTCTATAAAGTAAAAATGCATAGAAGAATTAAGCCCAAATATTGGGCAGATCAGAGTGCAAATCACAGACATTCATTAGTTTTCCAGACCCACCTAGTCCTTTACAGGGTTTCAGGTGTACTGAAGCCTAACCCAGCTACTTCAGAGTGAAGCCACATATGCAAAATAATATCGAACACCTAATGAGGAAATGCCAATTTATTTATAACCATTTATACACAAGGCAATTCAAAGTGTTTAACAAAGCCATAAAATCAGATTAAAAAGTTTGAAAATAAAAATAAAAATATTTAATGTGAAAATAAGATAAGCTCAATGAAGGCAAGCAAAGAAAAAAAAAGAATGATACAGTAGTAGCAGTTTAAAAGTTCTCATGTTTCCATGATTGGTCCTTGACTGGCCCTTGACTGGTACGTGCCTGATCCGTCAAAGGTCCCTGACAGGTCCGTGGTGGTAATGTAATCCCCCGCTATGACGTCTTCAGTGAGGCCTCGCCCCCAAGGAGCCTGAGTGAAAACCAGCTGCAATGCCTCTTTTGTCCACGGGGAGGAGCAGTGATTTTAATGTTAATGATTTATTGACGTATCAGACTCAGGGTAGCCTATATAAATGTCATTAAAAAATGTTCCCCTATCTGTTCCTCTGTGGATTGCTGGTTTGTATGTAGCCTAAGTTTGAATGTAACTCAGAAACTCAGGGTTCAAATAGCCTACCACTGTAGTCTTATACCCAGATACAGTAGTTATATAGCATAAGAGTGCTCTGTAATGTGAAACGTATGACAGTACTGTAGGCAATTAGCCTACTTTTTGGGTTTCATAGGGTTAGGGAACCTGGCCAGGTTCGGGCTTAATTTCTATCATTGTCCACGGTCTCAGGACGGGCTTTAGTGGTCAGCTGATCATCTCAGCGCGATCATTTATACTGTAATAAAGTGCTGCAGTGGGCCACTAACATTATTCCGACAATACCTGTCAAGATGTTGCAGGCACACTGCATGTGTCACGATGTGGAAGACCCACTCCTCTCAGATCAAACCAGAAAACATGCTTCGACTGCTGCGTTGCGCTCTCACAGAAAATACTGAAGTGTAAATGCAGTATTATCCCAAGTTTCAAGTTGCAGAAGTCTCCTGCATTTATATAGCAGCTCCCTGATGGCCACAAGTCAGACAAAATCTGCTGAAATCTAGACCAAGCGGTGAGAGCGCACACAGAGACTCACACAGGCGAGACAGACTTTTACGCAACAGAAGCAAGTGGTTAAAGCTTCATATAGCTGCAGACAAAAAAAACCCCGTTATAAATCAACATGCCTTGAAATTATTCTTATTCATTTATAATTTTAAGTTTCAGGTAACAGGTCCTTTTGACCGGAGTTTACTTATAGTTTCACTTATATATTCTGTAATTTCTAATGCGTTTGGATTTGTCTATTCTCATTCTTCTTCTCACAGTGCTATTCTGGTTGCCATTGATGAAATGACCAAGTCCAATGACGAGATGACGGCCCTGGCAGTACAGCAGAAAATCCAGACTGATTTTGGTGTGCGACTGGGTTTGACAAGCATACGCGTTGCTCGCAGAAAAATGGATTGGAAATTTGGCAAGGCCCGCTTCTGTCCAATGATAAAAGAACGCAACAAAGTGAAAAGGCTGGAACAGGCGACTCTGTGGAACAACTCTGGAGAGACCTGGCATGATGTTCTGTTTACAGATGAAACAACTGTTGCATTGGAACACTACGCCAGACAGAGTTTCCACAAGAAGGGCCACGTCGTGGCGAAACCTCAGCCAAAACATCCTTTGAAGCTGCATGTTTGGGGAATGATTTCCCGGCAAGGTGCAGGTCCAATGGTAATCTTCGAGGGAATAATGGATCGAAAATACTTTGAAGAGACCATCATTAAAGAACACGCCGCACCATACATAAGGACATATTTTGGGTCTGACCATCGCTTCTTCCAGGACAATGATCCAAAACACACCGCTGCTGGAGCGTACATGGCGTCTGAGGGGATCAACTGGGTGAAAACTCCGCCAGAGTCACCAGACTTTAATCCCATTGAGCTTGTTTGGCACTCAATGAAAGATTTTATTCGGAAGGAGGCTAAGCCAGGTACCAAGCAGGAGCTTGTTGACGCCATACATAGGTTTTGGGACACAAGAGTCAATGTGAACTTTTGCAACAGACTTATCACAGGACTGTCAAAAGTTGTGAGGTGTGTTATTGAAAACGAAGGGGGGCACAGTGGAAAATAAAAGTTCTGGTGGTCATGTATAGTAAAAATAAAAAAAAATAGGCCTACCGCACTTCTTTTCCATTTCCTGTTATGTTGTTTAAATAATAAATGTTCACCAAGCGGCAAATAATGGTTTGTGTCTTTTGTTTTTGCCTCAATGTCACGGAATGAAATAAACGGAATGAAAATAAATAAAAATTAAAAATCGTGTGTGCAGTAGGGATTCTCATCCGCAGAACATCTGCTAAGATGGTGACACCAAGTTATCGTAACAGTAACAAGGCTACTTTTAGTAAGAAGTTTGTGGAGTGCTTTTTTCTTATTTTAACGAGAAGGACTGAGGGTTCTCATTGACAGAGCGGGTCCCCTCCTTCACAAACTGCAACGGTTACTATTGTAAGTTGAGCCTTGTAATTAACTGTTACGACAAAAATTTGTTGTCACCATCCTTAGCAGAATAACTATCGATCATTCACACCCACAATCCTTGAAGTAGAAAGACAAAAACCAACCACAACCAATAACAACCACACCCCCCACACAACCACACAAACCCCCCCGCCACCCCCCCCCCCCCCCACACACACACCACCCCCCCCCCCCGCCCCCCCCCCCCCCCCCCCCCCCCCCCCCCCCACCCCCCCCCCCCCGGCCCCCCCAGAAGAGGTGGCGGGACGCGAGAGTTCTTCACGCCCTTGTCGCGCTTGGGGACGGCTACACATAACAATCTCAAACCTACTTACGTGAACAAGAGTACATACTGCACATAGGATGTCAGGGACTCATTGCCACTATAAGTTAATACAAGTCAAATGTTTCTATAGAGTAAAGCTGGCTAACCTATTGTTCTCGCTGATAATCATCCTGAATGCAACCCCCAACTTAACAACACACCATAGACTCCAGATCATTCACACCTCCTAAAGAACATTACCATCTCCAAGCATCCCCCCACCAAGCTTTCGTGACCATCCCTACAGTATGTAACCATGTCTATTCTGTTGTTATTGTAAACATTTCACAACTAATCTGCTGCAATTATCCAGGCACATTTAGCTTTGTCACCATTCAAACCAATGTGTCTAATCCATTACAGTGGATATCAACCTTTTTGTCAACCAGATGTGGCTAAAACAACAACGCACATGTTTTTAATTTTTTTTTCTTTGTCCCCACCCTCCATACGCACACACACACTACTACCACCACAAATTCGCCGAGTGCTTCACTGACCAGAATCTGACCCGCACAGATCAGAGTCGCATACAAACGCAGTGTTGATACAATGCATTTTGGAGAAAACAATGAAGCAGAAAACAACTCTCTGTTTGAAATGATTTAATTTAATATGAATTTCACAACGCTTTATTTTAGAATGTTTAAGTAAACTAATGTTTAAGTTTACAATTAATATATAATATACACAACAACTTAATTAAGAATTTATTATAAAATATATAAATTGATAAATATGATAAATACGCTATTACGTTGTTTTTGCTTTGTTTATCTCATTACCATCTTCAAGCATCCCCCCACCAAGCTTTGCTCCCCATCGCTACAGCATGTAACCAGGTCTATTCTGGTGTTGCAAACATTCCGTGGTGAGCCGAATAGTCATGTGATTGCATAAATATTATAAATAGGCTATTACGTTGTTTTGCGTTGTGGAACTCTGTCATTTTCATCCAACAACAATAACATAAAAAAAACACGAGTTTATCACAAAATTAAAGGAAAGTACATTAGGTTTTAAAAAAGTTATACTTTAGGTTCATAGAAATAAATCAAATTGTTTACAGATATAACGTTTAAGGCTACTTGTTATAATGTTTTACAGAACTCATTTGGTGAAGTTTGGCCCGTGTTAGGAGAACTTAAGTTTATGGAGCCTATGATAAACTTTGACAATAGAAGAAGCAGGTTAATTACAAAAAAGTAAGCAGTTTGTGTTGTTACATCCAAAATGGTTTTTCTTCAGTGGACGTGATAATAACATCATGTCGATGAGAATTCTGTGAGAGAAGCGCCATCTCCTGGTCATACTCTGTATTTCAATTAATGGGTGGAGTTGCAGTAAAACTTTGACACTCCCACGAGAAAGACGGGAGGCCACTCCGGCCACTGGGATTTGGAGGGAACTCTGCCGTTAATGGGCTGGAAAGGGCACGCCATTCGTCCGGCGTTTACTCTGAATGAGAACTTTTAAACTGCTACTACTGTAAGTTATTTTAAAGAAGCAGTAAGTAAAGGTGTATTTGGACCTGATTTAAGCAAGCTGTCAGTTTTACCAGACCTCAGGTATTTGGGTTTGGTAAGATTGTTCCATATAAAATCCAAAAAAATAATAGTTACAGTTCCTTTGAGCATCTAGTTTTTAGCTTTCCTCATACACATAACAAAGCAGTAAAGCCACTTTTGTTTGTGGTCTTATATCGTCCACCAGGACCTTATTCTCAATTTTTAGATCAGATTTCAGATTTTCTATCTGACTTAGTTTTAAACACTGATAAAGTCATTATAGTCGGAGACTTCAATATTCATGTTGATAATGAAAGTGATAGTCTAAATACAGCTTTTCACACTATCCTAGACTCAATAGGCTTTACTCAAAATGTGCAGGGACCAACACATTCTTGTCACCACACTTTAGATCTTGTGCTGACTTATGGCATTGACTGTGAAGAAATAACAGTCTTTCCACATAACCCTATCCTGTCTGATCATTTCCTTATCACTTTTAAACTTACTCTAATGGATCATATCAAACCTGAAAGAAAACTTCATTATACCAGAACGTTATCAGACAACGCTGTAGCAAATTTTAAAGAAGCTCTTCCAACTTTAATTTCCTCAGTTTATAAATGCAGAACAGAAAACAGTGATTTAACTCGTGACCCCTCACAACTTGACATTTTAGTTCATAGCGTTAATTCCTCCCTGCGTCGGGCAATAGACAAAGTTGCCCCCTTGAAAAGGAAGGTGGCTAGCCATAGAAGATTAACTCCCTGGTTTAATTTAGAGCTACGTACCCTAAAGCAGAATGTTAGAAAACTAGAGAGAAAATGGCGCTCCACGCATTTACATGATTCCTTTTTAATATGGAAAAATAGTTTATTGCTATATAAAAAGAGCCTTCACACAGCTAGAACAGCATATTATTCATCTTTAATCGAGGAGAATAAAAATAATCCTAGGTTTCTTTTTAATACAGTTGCCAAACTCACACAGGATCATAGCTCTATCGAGCCAACCATTCCCCAAGCTCTAAGCAGTGACGACTTCATGCAATTCTTTATAAATAAAATAGACTCCATAAAGAATAAGATAATTGGGAACCTTCCCAATATGCTTGCTTCCTCCTTAGTTAATGAGGCAGCCTCAAAAATGGTGGAACCTAATATATGCTTAAACTGCTTTAATGCAGCCGAACTTTGTGATGTACTAAAATTATTAGCTTCATCTAAACCTTCAACTTGCGTTTTAGACCCAATCCCAACTAAACTCTTAAAAGAAGTTTTCCCTCTGATCGCTGCTCCAATTTTAAATATAATGAATCTATCCTTAGTCAATGGATATGTACCACAGGAGTTTAAGATTGCTGTAATTAAACCTCTACTTAAGAAACCCTCTCTTGATCAAAACGACTTAATTAACTATAGACCGATATCTAATCTTCCCTTCTTATCTAAAATTCTTGAGAAAATAGTTGCACACCAGATATGTGAGCATTTAAACAATAATGAGCTGTTTGAGAAGTTTCAGTCAGGCTTTAGAGCTCATCACAGCACTGAAACAGCTCTGGTGAAGGTTACTAATGATATTCTCATAGCCTCAGACAATGGACTGGTGACCATTCTGGTCCTGTTAGATCTCAGTGCTGCCTTTGACACTGTTGACCACAATATTCTCATAGAAAGGCTTCAAAGTGTCGGTATAATAGGAACAGCACTAGGTTGGTTTAAATCTTATTTGTCTAACAGATTTCAGTTTGTTCAGGTAAACAATAGATCTTCCTCAACCTCAATAGTTACTTGCGGAGTACCACAGGGTTCAGTGCTTGGGCCGATTCTCTTTACTATATATATGCTTCCTATTGGTAAAATAATTAGGCAGCATGGGATAAAATTCCATAGTTACGCAGATGATACACAGCTATATCTATCCATAAATCCTGATGAATCCAATCAGTTAGGTAGACTACAGGCATGTCTGGAAGACATAAAAACTTGGATGACTCTAAACTTCTTGCTTCTAAATTCTGATAAAACAGAAGTTGTCGTCTTTGGACCAGAAGCTCTGAAAAAGAAACTACTTAGTCAGCCCCTTCACCTGGACGGCATTAAATTAGCCTCCAGTAATAAAGCAAAAAACCTCGGTGTCATTTTTGACCAAGATATGTCATTTAGAACTTACATTAAAGAAGTCTGTAGGATTTCCTTTTTTCACCTTAGGAATATTGCAAAAATTAGAACCATCCTGTCCAGGAATGATGCTGAAAAACTAGTCCATGCCTTTGTTACTTCAAGGCTGGATTACTGTAACTGTCTATTATCAGGTAGTCCACAGAATACAATTAAAAGTCTTCAGTTAGTTCAAAATGCTGCTGCTAGGATTCTGATGAATATTAAAAGAAGAGATCACATTTCCCCTGTTTTAGCTTCTCTTCACTGGCTCCCAGTAAAATCTAGAATAGAATTCAAGATCCTCCTTCTGACATATAAAGCCCTTAATAATCTAGCTCCATCATACATAAGAGACCTGATTGTTCCATATGTTCCTAACAGAGACCTTCGCTCTCAGACTGCAGGTTTACTGGTAGTTCCTAGGATTTCTAAAAGTAGAATGGGTGGCAGATCTTTCAGCTATCAGGCTCCCCTCCTATGGAACCGGCTCCCAGGGTTGGTTCGTGAAGCAGACAATTTGTCTATCTTTAAAACTAGGCTAAAAACTTTCCTCTTTGACAAAGCTTACAGTTAGAGATATGTTTATAGGTAGTTAGAGTCAGGTCAGACAGGTAGATAGGAAGAGACAGGTTAATGTTAGTAGTCAGGCAGAGTGTCAAAAGTTAGGAAGAGATAGGAAGAGGTAGAGTAGCTAGGTAGAGATAGATTAATGTAAGCCAGGTAAAGATCCGGAGCCGGTCGCGGCTTACCGCCGCGGAAGAAATGCGCCCCACAGGGGCCAGCCAGCGCCGGAGAGAGGTCCCTCAAGGGGATCCTCCCGCACAGTGCGGCCGCCCATTACCTGCCGGGTTGAATCCCCCGGGCAGACTGTGCGGACCCCACCCGTTTATCTCTTAAACGTTTCTCGCCCTCTTCAACTCTGTCCTCTCAGTTCTGTCTATTTTTCCTTAAGATAGTTGTCGACTATCGGTCTCGTGCCGGTATTTAGCCTTAGATGGAGTTTACCACCCACTTTGGGCTGCATTCTCAAACAACCCGACTCCGAGAAGACCCCTGCATGACGGGGGCCGTTACCGGCCCTACACCGTCCACGGGTCAGGAGGACTCAGACAGAGTGTTGGTAGCCAGGTCTCCTAGTAGCTAGGAGACAGGTTAATGTTAGTAGCTATGCTGCTTTAGGCTAGGCTGTTGGAGGACATTATTAGGGTCTGTTCCTACTTTCTCTCCTACTTCTCCCCAACTGCATGATGTGCTGTCAATTCAAGCACTAACCTGTTTTCTATTATAGTAGGTGCTCCGGATTAGCCCTGCTTGACGACCCTGACTAAGATGGCATTGCAGTGACGGAAAATTCTCCACGTCCTGCAACAAACTTGTGCATCAGTTCTATTGCTCTTTCTGTGTCTCTGTTATGTATTCTCCAAGCCACAGACGGTCGCGGCAGATAACCGCTTGTGCTGAGCCTGGTTCTGCCGGAGGTTTCTTCCTGTTAAAAGGGAGTTTTTCCTTCCCACTGTCGCTGCATGCTTGCTCAGTATGAGGGATTGCTGAGAATTCCACGACGCAATCTTCTGTGGTTCTGTAATTTCTACACTAAACATTGTATTGTAATAACTCTTTTTGTAAAGTGCCTTGAGATGACATCTGTTGTGAAATGGCGCTATATAAATAAACTGAATTGAATTGAAATATAGGTGATATCTTAGACACCTGCACTAACAATAAGTTAGGGATATTGTTATTTACATGACTACTATTCCTATTTGGTATGAATTTTTATGAAAGTAGTAAAATTATCCTTTGATATCCAATCATTACCAACAATGAATGAGAAGAGACACCATTTTCATTTGTGTCATATTTATTACCCCAAAAATGACAATAACAAGGGCAGCCCCAAATAACACAAACTGACAATGTCAGTAGACATTTACACTACAGTCATTTACCCATTCACACACATTCACATACTGATAGTTGCAAGCTACTACATAGTAGCCACAGCTGCCCTGGGGAACACTGACTGAGGCGCCACCAGTACCTCTGACCATCACCAGCAGGCATTGGGTGAAGTGTCTTGCCCAAGGATACAATGACCGAGACAGACTGAGCAGGGATTCGAACCAGCAACCAAACTGATTACAGGACAAATTCCTACCACCTGAGCAACAGTCCTCATGATGTTGTCCTGAGGCAAAGCGTTCCACTATTCCACAAGTGCTACACGCAGTTCTGCCAGGTCACATGGTGGTGGGACATACTATAGTCCAGTCTCTGCTTCAGCTGGTCCCAAATATGCTCTATGGGGTTCAAGTCAGGGTACTTTGCTGGCCATACCATATGATACCAAAAATACAGTTATTTTCTGTAAAAATACTTTTTTTTTTTACAGTGTGGGTTTGTTATGATTCTGCATCAGAAGGTAGTGTAGCAAAACAATTTTTTTTGCTTGAAGGGCCCTGAGAGGTCTGCAGCCAGACTCCCTTGAACATGTCTGCCTTGGCTATCTTTATTTCGTCCTCTGTTAGCTTGTTTTCAAGTGTGTTGATCTCCTCGGTGTTGGCAGACATGCTTTAATTTCTTGTGCGAGTCTTTGGAAGTCTTGTTTGTTCTCGTTTCAGAATTCTCGTAGCTCTGTCATAATAGCTTGCAGCAGAAAGCAAATGCTCTCCTCGTGGTTCTGCTTGTCATCCATTTTTCCTCATTTCTTCTTTTTTTTCACGTTTTCTTTGACTTCTGGTCCTTGATCCCCCTATCATCTCAGTATCGTTGATCTAATGTGTCAATGTAACTTGAATTTGGGGGGCTTAAATGAACGTTGCTATATGACCCTAATGGTTCATTCACACCCCGCGACCCATTAAGGATTAAGCGGTTAAGAAAATGGATGGATGGATGGGTTCATTCACACCGTAGGCTTTGTCAGCGTCAGCGACGTCAAGATTACAAGTTAAGTCTATGGTGGAGGCTGTTGGAGGAGCGTCACGGTCTCTGCAGCGTTTTGTGAGCTTTGGCTCCGTCAACTTTTCAATCTTTTCCTGCTTTTCAAGCTTCAAAGCTCATAAAGCCAGCAGCGCAGAAGTTCAGCTAGTTGAACTTTTGAAGGTGCTGACGGCCCTGAAGCGGCGCATTAACCAATCAGAGCTTATAATTGTAGTGATGTCACTACACCTATTTTGAATGTAGCGGGAGCAGGAAAAACCTACATTTTAAGTCTAGATAACGCAGATTTAAAAAAAATCATAAATAACACTTACTGAAGACAGATGGACAGGCGCTCTTCGGGAGGAATAGAGAACCTATAGTTGGTGTCCTGGTTGGAGATTTGAGCTCCGATGCAGCCCAGGAGGTCATAAAATTAGGCGCGGGACAGACTGAAGTACTGCTGAAAGCGAACCTCATCCATACCTAGCTCCTGGAGAAAATGGTTAAACTCCCCAAACTCAGAACGCATCTGTAGAATAGGGTGTATCCGCAAACGGCGCTTATGTTGCCGAAGTCGACATTGTCTAGCTTTATTTAGCAAATAAAGCCAAGCCACTCTCTCAATACTATCTGCCATAGATCAGAACGTACAGCAACAGAAGAAGCCCCGCCCATGTGCTCTTTTTTTTCTCAGAAGTGACAGACTTTGCAGACTTTGCAAGCTTCAACATAGAAGCGTCAAACTAGATGCTTTGTGAGCTTTGCCTGACGCTGATAAAGCCTGGGGTGTGAATAACCATTAGATCATGCAGCCTTCTTGGTCACTCGTTAACCCGGAAGTCGGACATATCATGGTTTTAAATTTTTCCTTTTTACATCTAAATCATATAGTTCTAAGGTCGGATTTCTTCATCATTGTCCCTCTACAGTCTTCTCTTCCATTCCTGTTCCGAGGAGTATAGATAAGATGACCTTTTAGTGCGTTTTTTAAAATATTTTATATCCAGTTGGGGGCGATGCCTACATATCCCCCCGACCCTGTCAGCTTTTTTTGTAGTTTGATAGATATATATGGCAATCTAAAAGTGCAGAATGTGCTGCAATATTGTGCTATGTTTAGCTATAAATCTTAAACACCATCATTAACACAACAATACTGTTTAACTTAAAAGATGTAAAAAAGAGGTGTTTTTTCCCCCCTCGAGCATGTGTAACTCTGATCTGTGCCTAAATGTGGTTTTGTCTGTGTCAATCGGGTGACTGGTGCATATGTCTTTAATGATGAATGAATATCTAGGAGCCGTTTTCATAGATAGTTTTAAGTTTGTGTAATTTCAGTTGTTCACATTGTAAAAAAAATTTGCATGCGTAAATTGTATTTCCGATTTGTATGTTTTTGAAATTTGTGCGTACATTTGAAAACACAATTGCAATTACCCGACGGTACACAATAAATCTATTTTTCGGATTACAAATCATGTTTTACACATACAACTGCCCAAAGTTACACACAAACATGCAGACACAAGTTAAAAACCAAGTGTAACACACACAAATGTTGTGAGACTATTTTCTCTACATTCCAGTAAATATTGTATATATCCATTTTCCTTTTGTTTTCCTGTAAAATGTTTCTGCTTCAACACAGAAATATATATATATATATTTATCTTCTCTCTTTACAAAATGCTACTGACCACACTGAAAATGACAAGTGAACACTTTAAATGTAAAAAGCAAAATTGGTAAACTTCCAATATCTCAATGCTGAGGGTGTGGCCTCTAACAGAAGTGATATTGATGCAAAAGGCTTTAAAGAGGTCAGAGAGGAGAAATCTGCCCTCTCAGATTAGAACGATGGCTCTTGCATTCATACATTTTCTGCTCTCTCTTGCAGGTAAGATGATTTTTGTCTTAGTGGACTCATATGGTTGTTAATAATACATATTATACTTTTGTAAAATCTATAATAGAAGGGGGAATGTATTTATTAAATTACATAATGAATTATCGATGTTGTTGGCTTCATCTGCTTGGATTTTATCTGTCACACAGTGAATTAAGAGTTTTAGGAAACAATGTATTAGAGCTTACTTCAAATAATAAATGATAAAATCCTTAAGGGTGTAGCCAGGTCCCAATCATATTGATAACTTATTCTTATTCTCAGACAGTAGAAAAAACATTTAAAACGTTGCAGTTTTGGATTAGTTAAATAGGTGTAGCTGTAGGTGGGCTCATCATATCGTGGGAGGCCCCAGAGTATGCAGTTACACAAGGCATTTACCTTTTGTTATGTCCAGATAAAGTGCTATAAAAAGGTGCATGTTCTAAAAAAAATGCATGGAGTGTGGGCTCCCATAGAAATCAGTAGTGTTTAATTGCTTATCTAATCATACAAGTTTCCAATTAAAAGTGGGTATTGATTAAGTGGGTTGCTCTACTGGGGCATCGGTGCCTTGACCTGGGAATATAGTGTATGTATGGGGTGTATGAATGAGTGTACAGTGTCTTTTTTTGGGTGTCCTAATGTGTTGGTGAGAATGTGTGTGCGTAAGAGGGAGGATACATGTGATTGTGTCTGTGTCTCTGTCTACTTGTCGGGTTGGGTCTTCGGCTGCCCTCTTGTCTGGTGCATCTCAGGCTCCACATCCAGTGGGGGCCTTTTTCCACTCTGTCACTCCCTGTCGGTGACTGATGCCCCTGCCCGCTGGTGCATTGGGGGTTCTCTATGTCTGGGGCTGGGGGCCCGGATGCGGTCTGGCTTGGCCCTGGTGCATGCCTGGCTGGTCCTGAATGGGCCGGTGTGTTGAGTGGCCGATGTTTCAGGGCGATGTCCTCCTTGGGTTGGCTGGGGCACCTCTTATGAGGGTGCAGGTTTTAAATAGTAGGTTGGTATAGTTCGGTGGATTGGGGGGGGTCGGATCTGGCGCTTAGACCTGCTGCCGGTTCTATAGGTTCGGCTGCTTGGTCAGTTCATATGGGGGTTTTCTGGCCTTGGTTGGGTCCCTGATCTCAGCGCTATAAGCGAGGCAGGATCTGGACTCGGGAGCTGGTAGATCTTGGTGTCCAGATGCTGGCTGGGCGTGGCCTGGGGAGGGCTGGGCTGTTGGTGGTGTGGATAGGCTCGGGATGGCGGTGGCGTGTGTCGTCCATCAGCTGGCAGCAGGTCCCTCCTGCCGTGCGGCGGCGGGGAACCCTTGTCAGATCCCTGGTATGGGCCCTGGTGGGTGGTGGGGAGATGTTTTTTCTTGTGTTCTTTGTTTACCTTCCCATCTTGTATCGTCAGTTTATACTCCTACCTGTCCTGTTTCTCTTCCCTCATCTCCTTTTTTTCTTCTCTTTTGTTTTCTCATTTTCGTGTCTATAACTTCAATAAATTAAACCCAGAGTACAAAAAAAAGTGGGTATTGAGAGAATATTAAGCATCAGCACGGTCACAGATACGAGGGACGCAGATAAACATCACAAATTATATGAAGAGGGGGGGTGATGGTGTTGGTCCAGCATCTTCCCCGATTGAAGCGAGTGCCAATACTATGAACATGGAGGAGATTCTCAGAGAATTTTGAGTTAAGGAAAGAGAACAAGGACTTGTTTGCGGACACAAAGGCATCATTAGCCAGACTAGAAGTGTTGGTTAGATTTGAAGCAGAGGATGTAGAAATTGGAGCAGAGAAACCAGGAGGCAGAAACTAATGAGTGCTACAGAGGACCAGCGTCAGGGGAGGGTGCTGTGACACCTGTTGAAACCTGAAGCAGCTCTCACAGACGTCTGTGATGATATGCAGAACCGAATGCACAGCACCAACTTGAGAATCTATCAAGTTCCTGAAGGAAGTGAGAAAAAAGACAGCTGGTTTTGTGATAAAATTAATGGAGACAGAGTTATGGCTTCCAGCCATGGTAAAAATACAGATTGAGAGAGCACAAAGATCGCTGGGACTAAAACCCACAGGGATGGCACCTCTGTGCTCCATAATCGTGAGATTTACAAAGAAGGAAGTGGTTTTGAAGCAAACCTGGGCTCAAAGGCAAGTAAAGTTTCAAGGGAAGGTGATTTATTTTAACCAAGATTACTCCCCGGATGTTCAGAGGAAGAGAGCGAGGGTCTGTGGAGTAATTAAGCAAATAAAAGAGAAAGGGATCCAGGCTAGATACCACATTCCAGCCCAGCTGAAGATTCATTTTGAGTCAGGAGAGAAAATTTTTCCTACACTGGTAGAAGCTATGGCAAACCTAAAGGAGCTTGGCATTGCCGTGGAGGTGAGCGAGAGAGAGAAGCTTGCTTGGGAGCTCTCAAGTGAGGCATGGCTAAGACAAGTCGACAAGAGGAGAGGAAGAAAACACTGCAATGAAAGATGGGAATCTCTGAAATAGATTAAACTAAAGGGATATTGCAGCTATATATCAGGCGAACAGCGGTGCGTTTGATATTGCTTTTTTTTCTACTCAATGACTCACATATGTGATATAAAGCCCTAGCCTCATTCTAAAGACACACACGTGTCTAAGGCACTTATCAAACTTTAAATAGTTTTGTTAATTACGATGACATATATGTCTCTAAAAATAAAACAGAAAAGCACCGGTTTTATACACTGTAATGGAAACAAAGACTTTAAGACAGATTTCTTCTTGAACTCTGGGTTTATTTTAGGTGCTGCAGCATGAGGAACAGAAATCCAAGCGCCAGAGCTCCTGGGTCGAGTGTCCTGCGCAAACAAGGCTTTTATAAAGAATGGTTATCCCCCCAGTAACTTTCCATTTGTCACACAATAGAGCAAGAATCCTCCAACACACAGAATATACAAAGACTCCGCTCTATCCAGCTTGGTCGCACCTCGAGAGCAAAGCTCCATGGGGGTTTCAGATCTTAAAGTCACAATCAGTACCTTTTAAATGCAGCAAGAAAAAGTCGAATTTTGACCTTAATTCGACTGAAATCAGACTTTTGCAATGCATGTATACACCTTACTCCGGCTTGAATCGAACTAAACTGTAGTTTTAGAAACACAATAAGATACCCAGACAATGAATCAGAGTTCTCTGCTACCCCTTTTCCACTAGGGTCGCTTTAGACCCGAAAGGTAAGGTCTAAAACGGTACTGTTGTCTTTCCATTACCATCTCTGGAATGCAGACGTAGATGAGAGCATGGGCCTGCTTAGCTTAGGAAGTGACGCGAAAGGTCCATGACATCATTTGTAATCGCCACATAGGCAGTAAACAGACGTGGATGTGCGCGTATGATGCGACAAACAACAATGGAGGACGTAGAGGTATTTTTCTTCTTTGTATTGGGACTCTGGCTCTTTCTGAAGAAAAAACTCAGTGCCCGTCATGCGAGATA
This sequence comes from Apricaphanius iberus, assembly GCA_028564705.1. NCBI lineage: Eukaryota > Metazoa > Chordata > Actinopteri > Cyprinodontiformes > Aphaniidae > Apricaphanius > Apricaphanius iberus. The sequence continues at coordinate 185,110 of JAPXFQ010000222.1, read as the reverse complement.
ACGTCACCAAGCAAGGCTTTTTAAACAGAGAAGAATTCTTGTCCTCCAGGAAGCCCTTCGACAGCATGAAGAGCAATTAGAGAGGAACAAAAGCAGAAAACGTATAATAGTAAGCGCTCGTTATTTGACAGTGCCTTATATCAGTGCTTCTTAAATTGTTTGGCTTCTCAAAAACAAACACTCAAAGTTTGGTGCGAGGATCAGAGATGTTTATGAATCGGGAGAACTTTCATGACATGTATTTATTTTACTGTAGACTGGGAAGGAGTATAAAAATGAACAATAGTCCTGATTATAATGAATTCGGTATGATGATTTACTGCTTCCAGGTGTCTTTATGAGTCATGATTTGATGGTGATTTTCTGTTGTATGGAAAAGACAAGATTCTCTGTGTAGCACTTTTTTCAATGTTTTAGTTCTTCTAAAATGTCCAGGAAATGCTTGAACCCAGTATTTAATAGCTGTGATCAAATGTTAATGTGGATCTCTTTGATCAATGATTTGGTCAATTGTTTTCATTCACTACATTCAATACATTCAAAACAATTTTTGTTTTAATTAATATTTTTAAAATGGAAATTCTGAAATTGAAATGAAAAAGTAGAATTTATTGAATCAAAATTTTCTAAAATAATTGGATTTCTCGGCGCTCTACAGTTAAAAAGAAAAACAAGTGAAGGTAACATGTAGCCCTTTTTGAAAAGTAAGAAGCAATCATTTAAATTTTTTTCTGATCTGCGCATCACAGAGACAGAGGAGTCTTCATCACATGCTACCAACTGAGTAAATAAACTTAACCTGGAAATAGTTTTTAGACTTTAACCAAAAAGAAAAGGAGCTGCCAGAGTTTTGTATTGATAAATAATAACATTTTGCAAGATTCATCCGGTGGGGGTGAGAAAGTAATTGAGAATCACTGCCTTCTGTTTAGCTTCAACATGTTTACATATGCAACTTATCACTGATGGATGTTAAAATACATAACTAAATAAGTAACTCTCACCAGTTCTCATACAACTCACAACAGCACATACTAACATTTTAACTGCCTGTATCACATCCCCCGTGATCAGAGCACACGTCTAAAGACAACATTATCTGACGGCAGTAAGCAGTGCTGCCACAAACAATTATTTTGATAATCGACTAATCGTCTATTATTTTGCCAATTAGTCGACTAATTGGATCACACATAAATTGTATCTTATCGCAGAAGATGCTCAAATATATATATCATAAGATTCCAGCTGGAATTGTTTTCTCAAACTATTATGTGCTATCTAAAATACTTACAGTCAAAATGATCACTTATTTAACATTAGTTACTTATTATAAAAAACATTAAAGTTACAGCAGACATATGACGTGCTTATAGAGAAATAAGAGCACAGTCACTACTGTTAATGTAACAGATATCAATAGAAGTGATTAATAACATTTTCCATTTAATAAACTCTCACTTTGTTCAGCTTTTCATAGTTTTTGCATTGAAGGAGTTTAATCTTTATTCAATTTAAACCTTAACTCTATAAATTCTATGCGTGTTCATTTTTATCAGAGAGGAGACGAGAGTAATTTAATTTTCTTTTGATTTTGATACAGTAAATCAAATACTAGTTCACAGAGTTCCTTAAAACAGATCAAATATTTAGCTTGCAGAGTGGTATATATTACCCACGCTCTGGGTCACCCTACCAAGGAATGACAAAGTATATAACAGAATCATTAGGTTTTATATTTTAACACAAAGTTAGAAAAACTCTCTCCTAACTTTACATATGGCACACAAAACATGATTGGTTCATTCAAACTTTTGCTAAGACCAGCCTCCTTACAACCATGCATACATAATTAACCATTTTCCTATTGTTTTACTTTGCTTGGTCAACAAATTCCAAACAGATTTTAACTAGACTCTCCGTGGTTGTTTGTGAATTCTACTAAGTCTGTTTGATAACCTTCAAAACATTTCTGACCTTTGCAAAAGTCTGGGCACATCCTGTCAGAGGCACACAAACAGATATTTCCCCTGAAAACCCCCATAAATGCAAACCCTTTCAAATGAGAGTTTTATTATCTGCGGTTCAGCTCACCCCAAGTCATCTCCATTGGGTTCAGGTCCCGTAACTTTGGAGGCCAGGTTATTTCACACTTTTTTGTAAAACTACTACATAATTCCATATGTGTTCATTCAGAGTTGTACTCTGACTGCCGAAGGAGCAGGACGTGTTTTCCTCTCCTCTACTCCTGCTCTCTTCCCCCCGCTACCTATCTTTCTTTTTCTTTTCTTTTCTTTTTTATTTACTCACCCTAAGGACACTAGACGACCTCCCTGGGACAACTTTTATTCCTTTTTCTACTTTTCCACTGTGGACAAAGAAACGAAGACTACAATGGCTCTCAACGCTGATGTCACTCTCCAAAACATTCTGGAAAGAATGAAGGACATGGAATTAAAAATCCAACGCCTGGAAGAAAACGCCAGAAACAAGACTACTCTGAGTATGGCATGCGATTTTCAACAACCTGGCAGGTCGATGCCAACAACAACACAGAGTTCCCCTCCAAACAGACAGCGTCTATCCGGAAGGACCCCCCACTCATTAGAAGAGTGGCCAGCACTCAGACGACAGACACCCAACAAGAAAATAAGGAACGTAAAAAGAAACCCCAACAACCAACAACTTCTTTTATTCCTTTAAAAAACAGATTCACAGCGCTGGCATCTCCCAGCTCTTTGAGTCTAACAGACGCACAGCAAAGCCAACAAAATGCAAACAGTTCCCTGGAATCAACGGACCCACACAGAGTTTTCCTCTCCTCTCCTCCTGATAAGAAGAATCAGCAGCAAGAACACAGAAAACCAAAGAAAACAGAACACAGCAAGAAAAGGAAAACGCTTGCTATTATTCATGACGGATCGATCCAAGGTATTGAACTTCTATGCATCAATACAAAAGTCATTAATTGCCCACAAATGACAGTTAAACAACTTTCTGAGATAATTCCATCAATTATTGAGAGCAATCCAGAACTAGAAAAAAATTGTTGTTCATGCTGGAGCAGTCGACATCGCTCACAAGAAATCGGAAATTTTAAAGAAGGACTTCATGGATCTACTCCAGAACTTTAACACCAACAAGATAGAACTTCACATATCTGGACCAATTCCAGCAACGCCTTCTGATGAAGAATGGAGCCGGATCAGAGGTTTTAGCAGATTTGTTAAAACTGTCTGTGCAGAAAGGTCTATTCCATTCCTGAATAATTTTAAGATCTTCTGTGAACGAAAGCATCTATTCTCAAAAGATGGAGGTCATATCAACAAAAAAGGTCAGAAGCTCTATCTCTGGAACTTGTTATCTAATGTAAACAATGCAAACAAACCGCTCTGTCCTCGAACTAATGATAAGCCTGCCACAGTCATGCCAGCTGACTGTGCAACAACACCATCAGATGACCCTCTAAAGAAACACAGAGTTCCAGTATCTCTATGTGTTGATTCTACTGTACAGATGATGCTCCCTGAGACGTAACATCCAATCAACACACCAGCTGATCTAGGAAAGACAAGCAGATCCATTTCATCTTCAACTCCTGACTCTGAGACGCTCTCACCATTCCAGGAATTCTCTGAAAAACTTCAAACTCAAGAAAAAAAAAGGAATCCTCCTTTTAACTCCACGCCCAAGCAGGAACTATGAACATTATTGCTCTCCAATTCAACTCACCATATCAGACATCTGATACCGACCGAACACAGCCAGAAAAACTTCTTTCCAGAAAGTGGTGTTTGGTCAAGATTACTCACATTCTCTCCTTGAAAGTAAAATCCCAGTTATTATAAAAAAGAGGTATTCACACACTAAAACTAAAAATAACCGAGCAGTACAGAATTTAAAAATAATACCTAGCAAACAGAATCTTTTTTTCTCGAGAAGAAATATTAATGCAGCTATACAAAACATAAGGTCACTATCAGAAAAATCACTGCTAATCAATGACTACATCATCACACATGATATACATGCACTATTTCTCTCAGAAACTTGGTTAGATGAAAATACAGAACAAAATGTATTAATAGAGACTTGTCCAACTAATTATCACTTCATTAGTGAGACCAGGAAAAATAAAAGGGGGGTGGTTTGGCCACAGTTTTTCATGATTCCTTAAACTTTAAAAAAGTATCACTAGGAGAATTCAACACTTTTGAATATTTAGCTACTGAAACAAATGAAACAAACTAAGTCATATTTGTAAACGTATACAGACCACCAAAACCAAAACTTAACACAAACTTTTATAACGACTTCAATGACCTTTGCTCTGCAATATGTCTAGACTATGACCACATAGCAATTGTGGGAGACTTCAACATTCATACTGACAAACCCCAAGATAGCGGAACAAAAGCACTATATGACGGCCTTCATAACTTTGACCTAAGCCAACACATTAACGAGCCAACGCACAACCGAGGACACACTCTGGACCTACTTATTAGCAAAGACTTAAATATCTCTAACATTGCTGTAACGGATATAGCATTATCTGACCATTTCTGCATCTCATTTCAAAGCACCATCCAAGGAAACATACCTAATCAGAGTAAATCCAATGTTAAAAAACGCTTCCTTAAAGAAAATTCAGCTGAAAACTTTAAACTGATGTACACTCCAACCTTGTCTGAATCGCCAACATCCACTAGCACACACTCAGTAAATAAACTGACAGATGATTTTATATCCAAAGTCTCAGACGTGATGGATACGATTGCGCCACTTAAGGTTAAAACTGTCTCTAGCAAAAAAGAAGTCTCAGTGGAGAATCAATCCACTGGTATGTAATGAAAAAAGAGAGTGCCGGCGCGCCGAGAGAAAATGGCGGAAAACTCGACTCCAGGTTCATTATGAGATTTATAAAGAGAGACTGAACAAGTATCAAGTAACCTTAAAGGGTGCAAGGGATTCATTCTTTTCTGAGATTATTCACAGAAACAGCAATAGCGCTAGGACATTATTTGCTACAGTGGAGAGACTAACTAACCCTCCAGTGACAATACCCCCTGAACTAAACTCCACCAGGGCCTGTAATGATTTTGCCACCTTCTTCACTCAAAAGATCTTGAACATCAGAAGATCAATCAGTACATCAGTTCAAACCCCAGTACCAACTATGAGCCCAACTAACACTCACCCAGAGAAAATGACTCACTTCCAAACAATAAATCAATCAAGCTTTGATGAAATTATTGACAAACTAAGCTCTGCCACCTGCTGCTTAGATATCTTACCAACAAAATTTCTAAAAAAGGTCATCCCATCCATCAGAATGGATCTTATCAAAATAGTTAACTCATCGCTCCTATCAGGTGTTTTCCCCAAAGCCCTAAAAACAGCAGTTATCAAACCAATACTAAAGAAGAAGAACCTAGACAGCACTTTGATGCAAAACTACAGACCAATCTCTAATCTCCCATTTATCGGTAAAATTATTGAAAAAGTTGTGTTCCAGCAGCTAAACAGCTTTCTAGCAATGAACAAACGCCTTGATGTTTATCAGTCTGGTTTTCGTAGATACCACAGCACAGAGACAGCCCTCGTCAAAGTTTTTAATGACATCCGTACAAATACTGACCATGGAAAAACAACAGTGCTGGTACTGTTAGACCTCAGTGCGGCGTTTGACACTGTTAATCATGATATATTACTGGAACGTCTAGAGAGCTGGGTCGGACTCTCTGGTACAGTACTCGACTGGTTCACATCCTACCTCAAGAACAGGAACTTCTTTGTATCAGTTAGCCAGTTCTCATCACAAAACACAGAAATAACATGTGGGGTCCCCCAGGGCTCCATCCTGGGGCCCCTCCTATTTAGCATCTATATGCTTCCGCTTAGCCAGATTATAACCGCAAACCATGTTAAATACCACAACTATGCTGAGGACACTCAGCTTTATATCTCAGTGTCACCAGATGATGTTGAACCCATCCAAATCCTCAATAAATGCATTGAGCAAATTAACAGCTGGATGTCCCATAATTTCCTACAACTGAACAAAAACAAAACTGAAGTGCTTCTCTTTGGACCCAAAAAAGATCGATTAAATATCAGTAAACAGCTTCAGTTGGTCCAACTAGAAACTACTGACCAGGCCAGAAATTTAGGTGTAATAATGGACTCAGACCAGAACCTCCAGGGTCACATAAAGGCAATAACAAGGTCAGCTTTCTATCACCTGAGGAACATTTCTAGGATTAAAGGAATGATGACACAAGGAGACCTAGAAAAACTCATCCATGCATTTATCTCTAGCCGCCTTGATTACTGTAACAGTATCCTAACAGGTCTACCTAAAAAATCAATCAGACAGCTGCAGCTGATCCAGAACGCTGCTGCTCGTGTTCTCACTAGAACCAGGAAAGTAGAACACATCACCCCAGTTCTAAAGTCCTTACACTGGCTCCCTGTAGCTCAGAGAATAGACTTCAAAGTGCTTTTATTGGTATATAAATCATTGAATGGTTTAGCACCTGAGTACATTAGAGATCTGCTATCATGGTACAAACCATCCAGATCACTCTGGTCCTCCAGCTCTAATCTACTGATCGTCCCTAGAACCAGAACCAAACATGGAGAAGCAGCTTTCAGTTTCTATGCTCCTCATCTCTGGAACAAACTACCAGGAGAATGTAAAGCTGCAGAGACACTGAACTCTTTTAAGTCTAAAATTAAAACGTATCTATTTAAACTTGCTTATGAGTAACTGCTTTTTTTTTTTGTTTTTTTTTGTAAACATTTGATCTTTATATTATTTTATTGTTGTCGTTTTAATTTCTATATTTTATTCTATCTTTTAGCTTTATTTTTAAGTGATTGTGTATTAATTACGTGGATTTGTTCCTTACAATATCTTTTCTTACTGATTGATTACTGTTAAACTTATATGCTTTGTAATCATGTGGTTTCATTATCACTGAATCATGTAAAGCACCTTGAATTACCTTGTGTTGAAAGTGTGCTATAGAAATAAAATTGCCTTGCCTTGCCTTGCCTATTACCTTGCCCAGTTCACAAAAGGCTTGAGGAAGAAACTGCTTATTTGCTACACCATAAACTTCCTGTTTTTCTGTGCTCCAAGCAAGAGCTGATTTTGCAAAATACCTCTAAAACAATTTTAGTATAATTACAAAGTATGGTAACTAAAACACCTTAATCAAACATTAATAGACATTTAATATTCTTCAGCATCCATGAGACCAACGTGGTATTAGGTTGCTGCCATAAGCAGAAATAAATGAGCCAGCTATGTGCACTCCTCTACAATTATTGCGACCATACACCTATGCTTTGATGTCTTGTTGACAGCAGCAGCGCTATGCTGTTTCCTTTAGACAGAACCAGCCACCCTCCAGGTGCTGGTGACATGAGATAAAAGCTGTGATATATAATATCACATAATAATATATAATATAAAAACCTGGACATTTATATCAATCTATGAATGCCCCGGACAGAACACACAAAGCCGACAAGTCCGGGTAAAAAAGGCTGTTCAGTCAGCCTTCTGTTGGTGTTAACGTTAGCAGCTAAAGCGCTAACTAGCTTAGCGAGGGAACGGTCCTTCTTCGTAGTCTGCCGCACCAAGCTTCCTGTTAAGATGCTGGAGCATCACCGTCTTCCTCCCATAGTAAGCAGGTTCTACCTTGTGGATTTTGTATTACACATGCTTCTGTACAATTTTTAATAAAATGCTCCTAAACATTAGATCTCCCTTGTCGTCTCGCCATGACAGTTTGGGCTTTTCCGGAGTAAAGCAACGAATGATCCAGGTTCCCGGTGCGGCTGTGCATGTGCTTCTATACTTGCCAACCCTCCCGATTTTCCCGGGAGACTCTTGAATTTCAGTGCCCCTCCAGAAAATCTCCCAGGGCCACCATTCTCCCGAATTTCTCTCGATATTTGATGGTGTCGCATATCATGTACACTCCCTGTTTCTAATGTGAGATGGATCGAGAATAAATATAACTATGTGAACAGTTTCTTCATTCTGGACATGAAAATCCATCAAATGTTTGGCGAAAATTGTCGTTTTGACTCAAAAATAGGTAACTTGTGTGATTCTTATGTCTATGAGGAAAACATTCAGTGATGCACGGCGCAGCAGCGAGCCGCAAGTTTTCAGAAGTCTTTGCATTTGGTCTTGCAAAAACCAATGGTAGTGTCAAAATCAAAAGACTAATTGCTTTCTTAGTTTGTGCTGCGACTACTAAGAAAAAATACTTTCTCACTCTCTCCTGACACAGAAACTCCTACGAGTTTTTGGACCGATTAAAAGGTGAATATTCCTAACCTCCTAAACTCCTCCGCACTGCTGAGCAGGGGCGTATCCAGGAGGTTAATAAAGAGGGGCTAAAAGAGCCCAGGATTGGACTGTAGCACCAAAATAAAAGCAGAAGTGTTCTTGTAGTGTGGACCCAAATTGAGCAGTCGTCATGTTAAAATTACAATTTAAGGTAATTTTATTTTGCTAAGGTTTATGTGACAATGTGATATGAAAGAATATAAAACAACATTGCAACCTTTTTACACAAAAGGTTTTTCACCAAAAAGTGGAGGGACTGTTTAATTTCTTAACTTACATTATTGCTGTGGACTGTTATTTTGTCAAATAAAATAAATACTCTAAGATTCAAATATTCGTAATAATTATAGTTATATGGATATATATATATATTTTTTTTTTTAACACCAACCCCCACTCTGCAGTTGTTTGCTCCAGAACTGTGCTGACAGAGCGAATTGCCTCTGAAAGCTCCTTCCTGAAGGCGTTGGTTTAGATTAAGGTTTGGTTTTCGAAAAATCTCCATGCATCCCAGAAATTACCTGTGAGATCTACTAACAAAGTAATCACAAAATATTGATAAATGGTTGCTTGATACCCAAGGACTAAGAAACGATTTTTTTAAATTAACAATTGTTATATTTCTTAATAATATGTTCCTGTAAAATGTGATTTTTCTTCATTAGCTTCCAGTTCATGTGACCACGTGACACCAAATCAGTCTTAAAACATCTTACTACAGTCAATTACATAGTGCTCTGGTTAATGTTCAGTATTACAGATGCATAGATTTGAAAAGCTTAATAGATGGATTTTCCTTTGTTTCTTTTTACCCACATTTTCGTGTTTCAGTTTAGCACTTTAATGAAAAGGGTTTGAATATGTATAAACAATATTTATTTTTTTACATTTTTTTTAAGCATACAGCTATTCTTATCGGGTCAAGTTCAAATAGCAAATGTTCTAAGTTCTGTACATGATGTATTTATTTATTTGTCATTCAGTTATAAAGATATTTGATTTCACATTACATATATAAAACATAACTGTTATAGAACATAAAAATAACACCACAGTTACTTTGCTGAGTAATTAATTATGTTTACAGTGTAGTAACTAAGTTACGAACGCTAATTTGTAACTATAACTAAACACTTTTTTTAATGTAAGATGCCCAACTCTGCCCGTCTGCACACTGCAGTCAGTGTGAATGCTCTGATTGGACCCAATGTTTTTTATCTATGCAACAGCTGTATGGAAACCCAACTACTCTAGACATACAGAAGACCACTTGCCCGGTGTCACTTGGGGACAAGTGACACCTGTGACTACACAGGTATGCATTTATAAAAATACACAAAATCAATTGTATATTATCTGTTATTAGGTGGATTAACCTCTAGTTTGGAGTTACAAGATGATCTTCACAACCAGTGGGCATCCAATCAGAACTACATGGAATGGCCTGGTACGAAATCTATATCGGAAGGTTTTTTTAAGTCATCTATAAGTGCCACCATATTTTACAACTGCTCCTACTGCAGCATTCTTTGCAACTGTTTTGCTTTTTTCACGTGAGTGAAGTTTTGGTTAAATTAGTTTTACCCTTCTGTCATCATTAAAGTGGCTGCAACCCATCTGGCCTCCCACTATCAATTATGTTATCTAAGATTAATACATTCCTGTATAACTTAATCATTAAAAGTGTGAGATGAAATCTATATAATAAAAAACTTTTTTTTCATGACAGATGTGAATACCACAAGTCATCAGCCATTGGACAAAACAGGTAAGACCTAAAACATGCATCTGATCAGATGATTCTAAAAAAAGATTTTTCTAAAGTCTTATTATTTTTACAAACAAAAACACATACTAATAGATTTGTCAAAACAACAAAGATTTTGATCCAAAGTGTTGAAAAATATTCAAGCTGCAAAGGATGTGCAGGGAAAATAAAACTATTCTATGCTTCTGTGAGAGAGAAAAGAATTATGAACATAATGTGACAGTCCATTTGAAATACATTTAAAACTTAATCAACCATGATTAAATACACAATGTGCTTGACAAATGTTAAATAAATAAGCATGACTATGATCTTAAATAGAAAGAATTTGATCTAAGTTAAAACGTTATCTGTATAGCACAACCATGATTTTTTTTCTTTTTATTCATCTTTTGACCAAAGGTTTTGCAGTCATGACCAACCAAAAGTTTGACATTTTCACTTAAAAAAGCAAAAAAAAAAAAAAAAAAGTATTGTTTTTGCTTGTTGAAGTGGTTCCAAACAAGAATGTGATGTCGTGTTTTTACAGGAGATTTTTGCAGTGACTGGGATGTTATACAGCACCTCAACCTCACCAAGAACAAAGATATGTATACTATGAGCAGGCCTACTTTATCTCATAGAATGCCAACTCACATTTACATTAAAATGAGACTCTTTGCCATTTTAGACGTGGTAAGTTCTTGTGCTCATTCTGATTTTTTTTTGAGTTGTCATTTTATTATGTGAATGCTGTAGGCATTCACATTATAGAGATTCTTCCACTTAAGTTTCTGTAAATTTTTTGAACCGTATCTCCTACAATTTTTGTGCTGTTTAAACAATTCCAATTTTAAAATAAAATATTATAGTATAATTTAAAATATACACTGTATGTCTTTTGGTATTTATATATTTTATAAGTTTTTAAATATTCAGCTTTTTATAGCAATTTTTGGCCTATTGAAATACATGGAGAGTTTTCAAAATCCTACGAAATTCAGCAAAAACTTCAGCATACTTTCAAATAGAAATGCCATTCAAACTTTAAATTAGTCGCAAGACTTTGGGCTACCTTCAAATGATTCAGCTTTGTGCTATCTGTTACAGTTTTTTCTATAATCACGATTTAAGTTTTGTGCAATTGTTTTCAGGATTTAAAATTTACAATGTATTTCAATCAATTCTTCAACTGTTATAGGGTGTTCAGACCAAACTTTGGCGCCAGGCGTCAAACAGCTCAAACGGACGAAAGTTGCTGCTTAGAAAATTCAAACCCCGCTGCTGGCACATTTGGACCCTGCGTCGGCTGCAGCGCGTCACGTCAATACATCAGCAAGCGGGGGGTGATTTCTGATGACCGCAGAGACGCTGCTCGTTGAGTAACTACAGCGCACAGGCTCATCCCCCATCCTCCCCTCTCCCCACGTAGCTCTAGTCCGCGGCTCGGCTCGTCTTCTCCGCTCCCCACGTAGTTCCAGCCTGCGGCTCAAAGGGTCCTGCGTCTTCTTAATGCCAGTGTTCCAACAAAACAGCATACTTTGTTAGTGTAGCATACCGTAACTGGAGTTATCTAACCAATTTTAAGCAACCCACACGTTTTATGTCCTAACCCTAAGGGCACAGAAGGACAAATATACTTTCTTTTAAATGCCTAAACCTAAAATATGTATAGTTTAAGTTGATATGAACAGATTTTAAACACCAAAGGGAAAAGTATGTTTTTTTACAGTCATTGCGCATGCGCATTAACCGAAAGTATGTCATTCTGATAGGTATGCTGTTTTTTCAGACCACCGGCATCCCATTGCTGATTGGTTGCTGCCCTTCATTTGCCGCCCCAAAGTTAAATTTTCCCAACTTCATGCAGCGGCTGCATGGCAGCTTGGTGTTCACTTGCTGCATAGGTACAATAGACTTTGCATGTAATCCAGCTACCCTGCTGCCTCACGGCCAAGTGCGGTCTGAAAGCACCATTACAGTTTACACTCTAGCTATCCCACTTTTGCTATGAAAAACAATTTTCAGATGACTTTTTTCATTTTCTTTTGTTTGCTTTTAACATTTCACCAATATAAATCCCCTTACATTTTGCCTAATTTTAGAATTTTAGGTCATTTTAGCTGCTATTGGGATTTTAGCCAATTTACAGTTTTGTTATGTATCCGGGCTTGCAGACTGTTGTTTTTTTATATCATTCTGCAGATTACAGTGCAGTATCATGCTACAACTAGCATTTTAGGCAATTTGAGCTGATTTGATAGTTTATTTTAGCTAACAATGGATTTTCAGCCAATTATTATTATTTTTCAAATTAAGGGAAAATAGACTATATTTTGTTCTTATTCTGCTTACATTTTTCTATTTTAGAACATTTCGCAAATTTAGCAATACTTTTGCTAATCCTGGTTTTTGTATTTTAGCACATTTTCTGCATTTGGAAAACTTCTTTAGCAGTTTTCTGCAACCAGATTCAGTTTACAGCATTCATACTGTATTTTCGCAGGAAATGCAAATTTTTGTAGTTTTTATTTGAGTTCATTTTAGCTTTAGCATACTATTTAATTTAGATCCAATCAATATTTTAATCCAATAGTATCCAATAGTTACACAAGAATATTTGTAATGAGTTTGTTGTTTAAAGCTATATTTCCAGTAGAACATTGAATAATCTTTGAAAGATCTGGTGTCAGAGCCCCTAGGGCTCTTCCCCTGATTATCGTTTATTGTCTGCACCTGTGTTCATCATCCACACCTAATCCTCCTTACCTCTACCCTTTATAACAAGTTACCCCTCCTTACTTAGTTTTCGGATCATTGCATTTCGTTTAGTATTGTCTCACCTATGTTGCTGCCCTCATTAAAACCTTATTCCTCACCTGCTACTCCACATTTGCACCTGGGTCCTTCATGTCTTCAGCAGCAGCTCCTGACATCCTGTGCTGTGGTCATAAACAACTTTGAATGCCAAATATGGCTGAAAATAAAATTAATAAATGTAAACTGTTAGGGCCAGAGCTAGCAAGTTGGGCACCCTAGACAGAATGCTGTGTGGATTTAAGAGGCTAAATGACCGCAGGCAGTTGAGAGAAGGAGGGCACTAGAGGGATTCACCGTTTCTCAAGCAAATGTAACTTTTGTATTTTTTATATCTATTCTTATGTCCATTAACATCCTTTACATACTTTATTTTAAACATGTCTTCATTACAATTACTATAACTAGTGAATTATATTTCACAACACAGTTTAGTGTTGCAACCTTTGTTCCCAATGAGCAATGCATAGTTCAAGTGGGCAGAGGGCTGGCAGCACTGCAAACGGTTCAGGCCTTACAGCTGGAAAGATTGACATAAACATTGTTTCTCTTTATCCAGAGAGAGGAAGACCAATCATTCATATCATATATTTGGATTTTAATGGTGAGTTTCTTTTAAAAATGTTTGAAATTTGTCTGATACCATATGAAAAAAAAAACAATAAACTCATGCTTGACATAATCAGAACAGTGAAAGTTTTTCTTCCCTAAGCTTTGGAAAAATGACCATATTTCATGGAATCCAGAGGACTTTTGCGGAATTTCCGAAGTACAAGTTCCACGTGAAGCTTTGTGGATGCCCGACATCACTATTAAAGAAATGTAAATCTGCCTACATATTGTTTACTTTAAAACTTGGTATACTGAGGAATCATAAACTCCGACAAAGCAGAATGTCCACACCTGCCATAGTACAAAAATACATTCAATTATTTGATTAATTCATTATTTTTATAATTTATATCTCAGAGCTGCATGCATCAAAACTTCCAATTTTAAAACACAATGTTTTTTCTTTAGATTACTCATGTCATCAACCACATATTTTATGATGCTGCCAGTTTAGCAGCACAGGATCAATACTTATTGACCTTAACTATTGATAGGAATATGATTCCTTAACTGTGCTAAGTTTTGAAAATCATAGTCTGTTCTGATACTGTTGATAGATTCTCGTGACCCTGTAAGGATAAGTGGGTGGGTGGATGGATATTCTTTATCTACTTGACTTCCATTTGACATGACTTGTTAAACCTTAGTGTTTCACAAACCTAATTTACATAATGAAAAAAAATACAAGATTAGGTTACTTAATGGTTTGAAAAGAAATGATTGACTAAATGCTGCAAAGTGTAACCTTAGACCTTGGGCCTTTTCTTCATTTACAGGACAGAAAAGGATAAATCTGTACCAAGCCCTTTTGTGAAAGTTTATTCTGATGGTGGCGTGGAATACAGGGATGACATGTTTGTGATTAATACTTGTAAGATGTTTGTTTTTAAATTCCCCTTTGACATGCAGAGGTGCAACATAACTTTTAAGTCTATTTCATTTTCTGGTAAGTCCTATTTATGTGTTTCGAATATGTCAGTACTTTACAGCTGTAATCTTTTAAAGGTTCTATATCATGCAAAATCAACTTTTTTGAGCTTTCAACCATGTTCTAATGGGATTTTCTTCCGCACAATGTCCAGAAGGTGCTTTTAGACTTAAAAGTGAAACAGACAAAGTCCGGAAAATTACAGTTTTTCATGGCCGGTCTGAAATCGGCTTTCGTGTTATATTTTTGTGTGGGTAGCCTAAAAATCTTGACAAACTATAGCAGTTAGGAAGGATTTTGCTTAGTAGGTTGGTCTAGCCATGCTCCACTGTAGCCTCAGCAGGTCTACCTTTGGCTTGGCCAAGTGTAGACCGAGCCAATCAAAGCGCTCTGTATGCAGAGAGTCCATGGGCCCCAGGGCGTTTTCACATGGTACTGGAGTCCATACTTGGATACCATATTTGGTCAAAATCAATTTGTTTACATTCTAGGCTGTCACTCGTTTTATGACGTCGGTACTTCTCACTCCCTTGTTTGTTGGATAGCTACAGAATTATTTGTGTACCGCCACCTGCTGTTTGGAATTCCAGTATGGCCCCGAAATTAATGCCTTGTGAACAGATTTTTTTTTTGCATTTTCTCTGCCCGTTTTCTGGCACAGCTACACATGTGAAAAGGCTCCCAGAGTCTGAAGTTAACACTCGGCAAATGCGAGCAAGTTTTCAGTTTGGGAAGTAAAATTTGGAGCGCTATCTGCCACACGGCGAGTAAATGTTTGCACCAAATTAGTTGTGGAAACGTTGTTTGTAAGGATTTCTGTGGTGCTCCTCTACTATGTGCGTGCAATGTACTCAAGCGTACGAATCAGGTGATTTTAGTGTGCAGTCTTGTATTTTAGACAGAAAATATTTTTCATTTTAATCAGAGCACGAGGGGTGGGGGGAATTTGTTAGAGAAACCGAGCGTCTTCTGGGTTGAAGGATAACTCCAGAATATAAAGTTATATTTCAGGACAAATTCATACTATATAAGACAAACGGTAACGATAACTGCCTCTCTCAGATGTTGAAAGCTATAAAATAGCATGATATAGGACCTTTAAATTAAACGTACTATAATTTTTTAGTTACCTATAAGATGCTTGGGGTGGAACCTGACCCATTAACCTCTCTGCATGTTCTCTAATAACTAGTTTTCCAAATGGGTGCTTTTGAAATTGTATAATATATTCTCATGCTTATTACTAAATCACTCTGTTGTTATTTATTTTTACACCTCAGATAGAAAACTAATCATTAAGACCATTGAAAATGATACAGAACTCATACAGACGAATCTTGCTACAATGCAGATGCAGTATGAATGGAAGTTCATCAATATCACAGCCACCTTGAAAACAGACATATACTTTTCCTCCAACCATTCTGTCCTTGTCTACACTGTACGTATTCTGAAGACACGTCACATAAGACAAATGTTTGTTTTAATTATCATACTCTGTGTTGATCTGATTTAGGGTTATTCAAAACAACAACTCAGCCTGTGTTTCCCTTTATTGACAAACATCAAAGCTTTCTGAAATGTTACCACCAGTTTCTTCTGTTGCTTAATGGATAGCATTAACATAATTACTGTAAACAGGCATATTGAAGTCTAAACCTGTTCGTGTTTCCTGTCTACATTAATTTCAGATAATCAGTCAGTACGTTCACATGCACATCTAAATGTAGCTTTTTGCAAAAATTGGACCATTATTTTAAACAGAATGGGAGCCTTAATTTCAGTTTAAATGTTCTGTAAGAAAATAAAGTTATTGAATGAAATGCATTTGCCACCACAGCACTAGGTGGTGACTTGCTCCTTTTCAAATTGGATTTTACTGGCTGGCCAAGAGTTACACAGCTGTAAACTAATGCTGACAGCAGTGAAGCAGACAGTGTAAAAGCAGGATATGCAAAACAAGTGAAGAAATTGAGGACAATACTACAGCACACGACATTTTGTATGTATCGCAATACGTGATTGTGCTACACCTGTTGCTGCAGTGTTGTTGTGTGCCGGTGTTGCTATTTGCATTTACGGCTTCTCGTCGCGGGTTGAAGCTGCTTGCTGATAAACTCGATCAGATTATCTGGGTGGCTCAGTCCGATTTCTAAAAATCCGATTTGGTTAGACTTCAGTCAGACTAATGTGTATACATCCATTTAAAAATTCTGATTTCAATCATACTAAGGCAATGATTAAACTTTCTCTTACTGCATGTAAATGGACTGGGTATAAAATTCTACACTTTTAGCAAGATTATGCAACTATTACTTTTAGATCTTAAAAATAAAATTTGGATAAAATCATTCTGTTTTTGTATAAGAATTTTTGTAATATGATTTTATGTACTTAGCTTGTAGCTAAATTAAACTGATTTTTTATAACAATCGTAAATGGAAGGAAATTTTAACAGAGTCCAAAATCTTTTTACAGGTAACCATGAAGAGAAAGTCTCAGCTTTATGTCGTCAACTTTCTGCTACCTGTCCTCTTTTTCTTACTTCTGGACTTTGCAACCCTCCTCATGTCAAGCAGTGGTGGCGACAAAATAAGCTTCAAGATCACTGTCCTGCTTGCTGTTACTGTGATGCAGCTTATTCTCAATGAAGTTCTACCTTTTACCTCAAGCAGGATTCCACTTATAGGTATTGAAGTCAGAAAACTTTCTTCCCCTCAAACCTTTCCTAATTTTGTTACATTCCAGCCACAAATATCAGTGTATATGTGATTAATATACAAAGTAGTGAAAAGTTGTGAAATGAAAGGAGAATTATTTATAGTTTGCAAAATTTTTTAAATATGCATTCACCAACCTGAGTCAATACGTTGTAGAAACAACTTTTGCTACAGCTGCCAGTCTTGAAGAAACATTTGCTATTTCTTCTTCGGTCACATAAGTCAGAATGGAAGAGTCTGTGAACATATATATACTCACCAGATCAGGACCCTCATTTATCAAATCTTCATAGAAACTGTCCTATATGCTATCCTTCAAATGAAATTTAGAATGTTCGTACGAACAGTCAAAAGTATGATTTATGAAATGTGCAGTGGCCACTCGTACACATGTTTCTCTGCCATCCATCCATCCATCCATCCATCCATCTTCAGCTTTATACTTTCATTCGCATCCATATCCTTCCGCTTCACACTGCTGCCATTTTTGCTGGCCTCAGTATGCGAGGAAAATACAACAACCTGCTTCACTAATAAACAGGCCCATTTAGTTGTCTCAGTACAGTTTACAAACCTTCTATTTATAAGCTGAAGCGCTTGATGTGACAAATAAATACATAAAGAGGGGGTCTGCGCACGGAGGACACAGAATAAGAGTGACAGGTGACTGGGCCTCCCCCAAATTAAATTATGTATTGCTTGGTAAATTTCTAACTTTTCCTGAGTGTATTGCAAATCCGTCCATAACTTTGAGTTATTTTGTTAAAACATAGACAGACGTCAATATGAGCTCCTTGGCGGAGGCAATAAACAGCTAAGAGAAATTTTCTGTCAAAGTAAAACTGTTTTGTTGGTAATTCCTCCGTTCTAAAACTAGATGCTGTGCATACGGACGATTAGAAGTGTACTTATATTTAGGAACATTTCTAATTCAAGTTCAAATTGATAAATACCACACAATGCGTAGAATTGTTCCCACGCATGAAATATGCACAGATCTGTGCGTAAGTACGGTTGAAAAATGAGGGCCCTGGACTTTGACTTGTTCATTTCACTACATAAATGTACTTTGCTCTAACCCAGCTGGTCCTGGGTCTTCCTCTGGGCCTCTTCCCAGTGGGACGTGCCCGGAACATCTCACCAGGGAGGCGTCCAGGAGGCATCCTGACCAGATGCCCGAGCCACCTCAACTGGCTCCTCTCGATTTGGAGGACCAGCAGCTTTACTCATAGCCCCCTACGCATGACCGAGCTTCTCACCGTATATCTAAGGGAAAACCCAGCACCGTGCGGAGGAAACTCATTTCAGCCGCCTGTATCCGTGCTCTCGTTCTTTCGGTCACCAACCAGAGTGTTTGACCATAGATAAGGGTAGGAACGTAGATCGAGAGCTTTGCCTTTCGGCTCAGCTCTCTCTTCACCATGACAGACCGGTACAGCGCCCACATAACTGCAGACGCCTTACCAATCCATCTATTGATTTCCCGCTCCATTTTTCCCTCATTCATGAACAAGTGTGCTAGATACGTAAATTCCTCCACTTGAGGACCCCATCCCTGACCCAAAGACCATGGATTTGGAGGTGCTGATCCTCATCCCAACCGCTTCACACTCGGCTGTGAACCGCTCCAGCGAAAGCTGTAGATCACGTTCAGATGAAGCCAACAGGTCCACATCATCTGCGAAAAGCAGAGACCCGATCCTGAGGCCACCAAAACGGATCCCCTCAACACCTTGCTTGCACCTAGAAATAGATTGGTAACAAAGGGCAACCTTGACGGAGTCCAACTCTCACCGGAAACGAGCCCGACTTACTGCCGGCAATGTGAACCAAACTCTGACACCGGTCATACAGGGACCTAACAACCCGTATCAAAGGGCCTGGTACCCCATACTCCCAGAGTGCCCCCCACATCACTCCCCGAGGGACACGGTCGAATGCCTTCTCCAAATCCACAAAACACATGTAGACCGGTTGGGCGAACTCCCACGCACCCTCCAGGACCCTGCTGAGGGTGTAGAGCTGTTCCAGTGTTCCATGGCCAGAACGAAAACCGCATTGGTCCTCCTGAATCCGAGGTTTGACTGTCCGTTGGACCCTACTCTTCAGAACTCCTGAATTGACCTTACCAGGGTGGCTCAGAAGTGTGATCCCCCTATAGTTGGAACACACTCTGTGGTCCTCCTTTTTAAACAGGGGGACCACCATCCCGGTCTGCCAATCCAAGGGAATGGCCCCCGATGTTCGTACCCAAAAAATGTACAAAAGTAGGAGTAGCACTACTTCCACATATTTTTACAAAAATACAAATAAAAAGTATCCGTCCAAAAAAATTACTCACGTATGAGTAAAACCATATTTGGTCATTTGGATACTTTAGTGCTCAGTAACATCTGATCTGGTATTTTTTAAATTATGTTAATTGCATTAAATTACAAGAGACACACTAAAATATAAAGTTATGGGCAAATTCTGGTATTTTAAAGACTAAAATGAAACAAAATGATGCAAATAAGGAACATAATTACATAATTAATTATTTAAAGATGAAGAGAGACCATTCTAAATCTATTTTCTACGTATAAAATCAATGTTTCCAGTTGGTAATGAATGAATATATCTTAAAACAAAGGTTAAAAAGTACTTCAATTGCCAATTTATGGTGTTTACTATAGTTATTTGACCTCAAAATGCAACAAGCTGAACAGACAGATTGCATTAGAAAACCAAAGCTTGTGTATAAACTCGTGGTGTTCTTTTAAAAAACTAGGTAGGTGTCTGTCTGCATCTGTTGTATTTTTGGTTAAAATAAGTTTGCTCTTTATCCAGTGAATTTACTTACTGGGTAGAGTATCCATAATTGTTCTCAAGTAAGAGTAGCAATTATTTATGTAATGTAATTATGTATGTTACTCAAGCAGCCTAAAAAAATAAAGTATGGCATTGCAAAAAAAATCTTAAAAGTAATGTTTTCCAAAAAGTTATTCAATTAAAATACAACTGAGTAAATTTAACAAGTTACTACCTACCTTTTGCTTTATCCTCTTCTATAAATGGCTCATGTTAAGCTTTAATTTAACATTCATAAGCAGTCAAATCTGTAGGCAACAGTAGTTCCCCAAATTGTATACAATCAGAAAAGTATTCCTCTTTCTTAATTCTACATAGAGCAGTAATTGAGATTGTAAAAACAAGGAAACAAAGAGCGCTTTGACAATCGACAATGTCAACAGCTCCGATGGCATTCATGCTTTTGAGTGTAAATACAGGGCACATATGAGATGTTGTCGGCGCATTTCCCTTATAACAGTGACGTAAAGCTGAATCTCCACTTATTTATGTCCACAAGCAAACGCTGTTTAAATTGGAGAATTCACAAATATTAACTTTGGTTCGAGGGTTTTGAAAATAAATTTTTTGGATGCATGTAATTTTTCCCCTGTGTTTGATCTGCTAAACTACTGTTTCATATGAAATATATCATTTGAACTATTAACTCCTACAGCTCCGAATTAAAGGAAAAAGAAGCACAAAAAAATTATTTATATTTAACCTGTGTTTGTTCCATAATCAACCTTAATGTGCTCTTTGCTCCTTTTAGTTATTTACTGCATTGGGATTTTTGCTCTGATGATGCTCAGCCTAATGGAGACCATTTTTGTGAATTATCTGATGGAAAAAGACTCATTCCAGGAAGACAAGGAAAAAATTGACAAACTGAGTAAGAACCAAAATGTTTACAAAATAAAGGCAATTTCCACCCTTTTATATTCATATAAAATCAGACTGACAACTAAATCAGATTTTAGTTTGTCATTATTTGTGTTTAAATACGCATGCATGCACAAAGTTGTTGAATTCAGCTTCTACTTTCTTCTTCTAAAAGCAAAAAAAGCTTCCCTCATTGCCTCTTCCTACGATATGATGACCGATACAACATCTATATACAAAAATGTAAGTCTATTCTTTTAAGAGGTTCATTACGTTAAAATACAATGTTGGAGTTCTGAAATAAGGACGGTAAGATGTGGTTGCTCTAACAAAATAAGAAGCAGAAGTTACAAAAAAATGCAGTTTAAAAAACAGATAACATAAAAGAATGCGATATTTGGTTTATATGAAAGCAAATATCTCAAATGTTCTGAGTAGTTCATTAAAAGAGACTTTGTGAAAAACATTTAGATTGTGATCTCTTCTGTCCAAATGTGTTTTTAGAGCTATCAATCATTTAAAAGAAAAATTAAACGTGTAAAATAATTTTCTATAATAATTCATAACTTGAACTGCAAATTGGCTGTAATAAATCAAAATTTCCATGCAAGACATAAGCTTGTATATGCATATAGGATGGTAGGCTAGACTCACACGATTGTGAAGGATAGAAATATACATTTCCATTGTATTGTTGATTTTATTTGTTGAAACTTTTGTTGAGAGCCAATCCATATAACACTTTCTTCGAATGAAACAGGAAAAACAATGTCATGGCTTTTTATCTGATTTATGATATATGACTTTGACTTTTGCAGGCCAGCAGCAGCCAACTGACTGAGTTGGTTCTGGCAGTGGAAAAAGTTTCAGATGAACTTGGAGAGATTAAGACAACTTTATTTCTCAAAGAGTTGGAAGAGAAGGAGGCTGGTTACTGGACCAGAGTCGCCAACAAAATAGACAAGATATTTTCCTTTGTATATATCTCAGGAGTCTTTGTGTTTTTAACTCTCCTCTTCTCAGTGTGGCTCTCAAAAGAAGACAAGTATTGAAACACATAAATCTTTTTGATCCAGATATGAGAAAACAACAAATCTAAGGGTGTATTCAGACCTACACTGTTTAGTCCACTTTAAATGGACCAGAGTATGTTTGGAATGCTTGTCCGGATCTTTTATGAAGGTGTGAATACAAACAAACGAATCCTACTGTGGATCAGAGAAACGGACTGAGACCACCTGAGAAAGGTGGTCTTGGTCCGGTTCCAAACGGATAGAGCTTTGCTTCGCTTCAGGTCTGAATACAGACAGTCTCAATCTGAACCAACTCCACAATACATGCCCCTTTCTGTTAAATTATTCATATTATTCAACCCACGCGTTCAGAGAGCGAAGTAGCTATAGTTTTCTTCTGTTTGTTGCACGCATTTGCTGTTCTAAATTTTCAAAAAGAGCATCGCGAAACTGGCATTGAATGAGCTGCTCTGACACGCAATTGACGGGAGATCATGAAACCGACAGGACAATTTTGTCAGAATTAACAGCTGAGGAGTAGGTAAAAAGGACAGGACATTAGCTTCAATCTAAAGATTCCCGCATTTACCTCTCATCACTCAGTCATTGTCCCAACCTTGCCTCTGATCGTCACCACACATCAGTTCAACAAACCACGTCTCCACACATCTTGAAAACTCCGATCCAGTCCGCCTGCTCCGTCTCTCCGACTTCATTCTGCCACAGCTCTTGCTGCCAGCTATTAGCCCCAGGGCTAACTCCTCCAGCAGCTCTGCTACAGTTCTTCTTGAGTCTCATCTGTGGCTCAGCTCCATAGCTCGGCCCGGTGCTCACTCCCTTCCCAGCTTGTCAATGCCTTGTCATCTTGCTCCAGCTCTCCTCAACGTCTGGAACACTGAAACATGTCTTCGCCCTCACATACATTCCTGCAGATCTGATAGCCAAATGATTTCACAGCTGTTTACCTCCTTTTCCACGTCTTTGTTAAGCCTAGTTTATGCTTCTCCGTTTTGAAGGAAACGCAAGGGCTCTCTCTCACCTACTGGCCCAAATTGTAACTATACACCGACGGAGAGCATATGCATCTGATTGGTCAGTTCAGCAACAGCCAGAGATCACTTCACCAGAACGGGGCTCTATTGTTGCTGCAATCAGTAGTTAATGCAACGTTTGGCGACTACACGCTTTATAATGAAAGGATAATTTATCTTATCTGTTCTTTTGGCGATTTTGAACACAAGGAGGTGTAGGAAAACAACAAAAAAGGCTGCCGTGTTTGTTTCCATGCGTTTCTAGAGGATTCAATGAGCTGCACTTCCAGTTAAAAGCTTTACAGCTTAACCTAAACTTGCTTTCTCTCGGTAATTGCTCCTTGAGGAAGAAATGCGTTCACAAGCCTAGAAAAAAACAGAAAGGGCGCTGTGTAGGCAGTAGGCAGAGATGCCATGAAACCTTAGCACCCCCTGCTGTCCTGGTCGAGCAATGCTGAAAAAAACAATAGAGAGTGGAGTGGAAGAGCGGAGTACTATAAACAGAAAACATCTCCGTCAATACATCTGCGTCTGAGTACAAATTTGCGGTCGGAGAAGCATAAACTAGGCTTTAGTTCCGCCCACGTCATTCGGGTAGACACACACCATAAAAAGCTTGTAGGTGTAATAGCGGCTAAAGGGCATTTACGCAAGTAGTATGCTTGTAAATTTCATATTGTATTTGTGGTGTATGTATGCATCTCTGATTTGTAAAGGTTATGCAACTGAATCTCTCAGGCAAATAAAAAATGTGTGGAAGCCTAGTTTGACTCAAGATTGCAACATGTATGCTATATTATCAGAATGCAGAACTATGATAATACAATAGTTAACGCTACTTTATGTATCTTCTTAAAGCAAAAACAAACAAAAAAACTGGTGGATTCTTTAAAATATGATTTAGTATGTATTTGGAACATTTATTTGGTATTGTACTAATCACGGAGCCCTGCCAGTTGAGTTAAACATGGAATATATTATTATTGCTGCTGCATTTTGATAGTCATACATATATAATATACATTGAAAGATATCCAAATATGTTTGAATTAATTTCATGACTAAGAAAAGGCATGTTTATTAGATAATTACATAAAGTTAACTGAACTCTTAGGATATATAATATATAAATATATATATATATATTTTACAGCAGTATAGGCTTTGTACTTTGAAGGTTTAACTCATGTGGAACTCCTCGTTACATAAAATAAAAATAAAAAATACACTTTTTGTGTTTTTTATTATCTTAAAACGTACTTTTACCACTTAATCACTTTACCTCTCTATTTTAGAAAACACAAGCTCATCTGTTATTGTTATTAAAAACATGCCTGAAGTGTTGCTTTGACTAATCCACTTATGTTTGAAGAATTTTTTGCGTCTCTGCTGGTAGTTATCGGAGGTGCTGAAACGCCTGCTCCCACCTATCTTCCTTTTAACCTGTCTCCTCCTACCTGACGTGGCTTAGTCAGCAGCTAAGCCACTGCGTCTGCAGCCCTCCTCCTCCACTCCCTACTCATTTTCAGTAGACTAGCAGCAGCTATAGTTATCTTAGGCCCCGTCCAGACTACGGAGTTTTTGTTTAGAAACGGAGAGTTAAAACGAAAACTATCTCCGTCCACACTAGCATTTCCCTGCGTATTAGAATTGATCTCCATCCACATTAAAACGACTGAAAACGCGGATCACATAACCATTCTCCAACACTGGGCATGCGCGCGCCGGTATAAACAGGAAACAGATTGACCATTCCTCAGATTTGATGAAAGTAGCCAAGCTAATGTACCTGCTAAACATGTTGAAGGCCAGAGATTTTTTTTCATGGACTGATGAAGAGACCAGTAACGCTTGTAATTCGTTATCCATGTTGCAGTTTCTAACGTAATGTACTCCAGTCTGTTTTTGTATGTTACCTTCCGGGGACGGATCATTTGATGGGTGGCTGACGAATCAGGGAAGGATACGCCATGACCGATGACACCCAATCATAGAGCGGAGTGTGATCTGCTGTGTCATCATTTCTAAAGTCCTTCGTTTTGATACCTCCACACCAAAACGCACTCCGGAGTCTCAAAACGAAAAACGGGGCGGCAGCGTTTCTAAACTTCTCAGTTTTGGGTCTCCGTTTTTGCCATTTTCGTGTGGATGGGAGATGCAAACGTAGCAAAAGGTCTCCGTTTTTAAACAAAAACGCAGTAGTGTGGACGGGGCCTTAGGCTAATTGTAATGCTAAGAGTTTGGACTTGATCTTTGGAAACAATCCTAGGCCAAAAAAGATCTGTTATCTTTGCTAAAATCACTTCACAGAGGACTGCTTTCTCAACAAAAGCCTTTTTGATAGTGGATTCATAAGCAGATTGGCCTTAAAGGCAAAACTACTCCACTGAAATCTGTACAGGTAAGAACAGCGAATTAGCTACTAACTCCAACTTCAAAACATAGCTTTATTTTTCTGTCCTTTTATGGTTGCAATGTAAAATGTAGCTTCATAGTTTTTTGAATTCATATTTTTGGTGCAAAATGTAGCTTAATTTCTCTCAACATTTGTGATTTCAATGCAAGACTTAGCTTCATATTTCTGTGTTTTTTTGTTTGTTTCAATACAAAACGTAACTTCATAGTGATTAATATTTATAAAAGGGTGCCAAGGAGGTTACAAAGCCGACACGTCTTATAAAAGCCTATAAATTCTCTCTGGTTCTTCAAAAAAAGAGTGTCGGATATCGGATCATTTGCATGTCGTCTTACAATCTCCAGTGTTGCCATTGTTCATCAATGTGATTTTTTTCCTAAATACTAAAATGTAATACACATAAAAATTCTGTAAACTATCGCAGTCTGACTCCACGCACATGATGTGGATATGTGGATATACAAAGTTCTGCAGGGGGAGTTTCAAAAAAGGGTAGGAGGGCTTACAGAGGCAGAGGCGAATATCAAGGCGTCATATACCGAAGTGATGAGAAGGGAAATTTCTTTAAGGTGGATTTCAATATATGTTTTAAGAATGATTTAGGGTAAAATATAATTTGAGTCACCACACTCCGTGTTGAGAGCCCTGAAACCTGAACGATGTGGAGAAGATCTGTATGGAGGAATGGGCCAAAATCCCTGCTGGGGTGTGTGCAAACCAGTTAAGAACTACAGAAAATGCCTGATCTCTGTAATTGTAAACAAAGGATTCTGTATATCAAGTTATATAGTTCTGTTTGTCTGATGTATCAAATACTTATGTCATGCAATAAAATGGAAATTAATGTTCAAAAAATCATCCACTGTGATTTTCTGCATTTTTGTTTTAGATTCTGTCCCTCACAGTTGATGAGTATCTTAGATACAAATTACAGACCTCTACTTGCGCAAGTAGGAAAACTTCAAAAATCAGCAGTGTATCAAATACTTGTTTTCCCCACTGTACATAATTTAATCCATGATCACCGGATTTCTGCTGAGTGGGATGGATGGACTTCTGATAGAGATGCAACAATACCACTTTTTTCAAACCAATACCAATACTTGTATTTGAGTACTTGCCGATACCGAGTACCAATAACGATACTTCCGCCACAAAATGCAACGATACTTCCGCCACAAAATGCAACGAAGTGGAAGTGTTTTGTTTTCTTTTTTTAAATGTTACAAAAAATTATGATAAATTAGATTAAAAAAAATGTATATATATATATATATATATATATATATATATATATACTGTATATATATATATATATATATATATATATATATATATATATATATATATACTGTATATATATATATAAACTAAAACTTTGAGTGAAAATAAAATTTTCTGTGAATTTATTACCGAGTTTCCACATTTTAAGTATCAGTTCATGATATCGGTAAACTTTAACTGATACCGATACGGTATATACACATATACACAATACACATACACCCCGATACCCATCCCAATACCAGTATCGGTATTGGTGCATCCCTAATTTCTGATCTTCAAAAAGATTTAAAAGCTGTCTGAAGTAATTAGTAGGTTTGCTGTGCTCAACAAAGGAATGTGGAGACTAATTTTTCTTCCTTCCTGTTGGCCCATGGGTCCCCTGGACGAAAAATTAATGAACAGATGTCAATGGAGCGATAAAAGTTATTTTCTGGTCCGCTTAGTCCTACATCCTGAATCACAAATAACGGCAATTTAAATGATAACTAATGAAATGGGTTTTTACTTTGTTTGTTAAGTGATTTGAGAGTTATTTAATTTTAAAAATTTGTAGTTTAAATGGTTACGAATCAGAAGTCAGAGGTTGCATATATGATGTAAAGGGGCCAACACCAGCTACCACTAGTTAGCAAGTAAAACACACTCACTGAGACCTTGTAGAGCTTCTCCTCCATGCTGGCTCTCACTCGACCGACTGCTTCACCTACAACATAGTTGCTAGTTTCCACATGGACAGATTTATATCTTTTTTTTCTCAGCCTTTAATACTCATTCCTTCGTCCTGGAGGCATCAGTTGTCTCATTGTCTCATTCTTCTTCTGCAGTTGTAGTCCGATAAATGTTATCACACAAAACCTAAAGTAACTTTGCCTCCAACTGACAATCAGTCTTCTCTGCATCAAAATTTGTCTTTAAAATACACGAAAATCATATGTTCGATCCGTGGTGCATTTCAAGCTGGATCAGAAAAAAACTTTTTTCACTTCATTGATTCTCAGTCATTTTTTTTTTTTTTTTTTTGGCAGTAGGGGATCCATGGACCGAAGTAGAAGGGCATGACTTAGGCTCCCCATGTGCCGGGCTGTGAAACAGACTCAGACACTACGTAAGATGAATTGCTGGCTGGATGCTCTAAGATGCAAGCCGGTGGTGGTTTAAGGACTCATTTGCTGATGGGAAGCCCATGGAGAAGCCCTCTCCCGGCTTGGAGGAAACTGACCCATGTTTGGACCCGTTATTTAGCTATTCGGATTCCCAATGATGACCAGGAATGCACTGATACAACATAAATATCTGTATTGGTACAGATACAGTAGAAAATTCTAGATCAGGTATCAGTGAGAATGGGCCGATTCATGGGGCAGATCTATTCATCTTATATCTATGCTGTGCAGAGGCAACACACCCAAATTCTCCGATTTTTTTTCCAATTTCAGTTCTTTAATTATATGAAATAAATAGATTTGAAATGTAGTAAATTTGCCTTTCTGTTTGTTTACATTAAGGTGAAAATAATGTAATAAGTTGCTTTGCACAAAAAACATTTATCTGGGTATGGTGGAATTTTACTGCCATAAATCAAGAGCATAAACTTACAACTTGAGAGCAGGATTATGTGTATTTACTCTCAATCTATAAAGCTTACTCTCAAAACTTCTACTCTCTTTCAAAAATTTTATGTTTGCCTTCAAAACATTTTTGTCCATTTGAATAACAGTGCTCTGAGACTCTCAAAACAAAGTTCCCCGAAGGTCAGCGCCTCAGCTCAGCCTGCAGATAATGGACCAGACGGCACCTTCAGCTGCTCGCAGCCCTCTCATAATGTAGGGACTGCACTATCTGCAAACTCCAAGGATCATGTGTCCCCCGCTCTCCTAAAGCGGAGTGATGAATCAGGATCAGATGTCTCAGCAAAATTAGGCTCACCAATCGAATTCTGTAAAAAATTACAGGAGCAAATGATCATGGACATGATGATTCTCCCCGCTCACCACTGGCAATGACTGATGTTTGATTTTTTCGGTCACCAGACATAACACCGAGACAACTCCCCCACCAGCACATGTCTGTGTCAGAATAATTTAAAAACTACCAATGAATCTCTTAAACTGGCATTACTCAATATTCAACCCTTGTCAAATAAATCTTTCCTAATCAATGACTTTATTACTAGGGCTGTCAATTTTAGTCGTTTGATCGACCAATTGGTCGGTGTTGTCTTGGCCGACGGACATTCTCGATGATCGACCAGTTGCTCTTTTTTTCCCACCAGTTGCATAATTTTTTTTTCAACAATAACGATATTTTCATTGATTTACTCCTTGGTGTTTATTCATTTACAAGCAGTTATATATTACTTTATTCTATATATAATTAGCTCATGTTTTTCTCCCCAACTTTAAATGCTTTAATTTACGCTATTGTATAACAGCGCCACAGTTCGGCGCACCGGGTAGAACTCTCTAGAAACGGGAACTGCACATGTGGCTAGCTGCGGTATGCATGATGCTCCTTTGCGCTCAGTAAGGAGGAATATAGTTCGGTTTACTCTGATTCAGTCAAAACACTACTTGTTTTGAAAATAGCCAACAAAATGTTTAACAAATCTAGATCTTCCGTCTGGCTCCATTTTACAAAAAAAGACAAGACTGCGGAGTGCAAGCTATGCGGCATAATGCTCGCTTACCATACCTCAACGAACAACATGGCCTATCAATTAAAAACGGTACGCAAAATATAAATGAGTCAGACAGCTTGCTTTGTCTAATGTCTAATGTCTGAAAGCTAATAGATTTTATTTACTTGATAGGCGCACCCCCAGGCCATGCCACAGTTGTCGGGAAGCACAGCGCGGCTCTCTCTCTTTTCTCTCTATCTCACTCGCTCTTTTTTTTTTTTTAGTCGACAGGTCGTTTTTCAGGGCAGGACTTTGGTCGACTAAGCATTTCCTTGGTTGACTACAGCCCTATTTATTACTAATCATAATTTAGAGGCTCTGTTTTTATCTGAAACTTGGTTATATGCAAATAATGAAATATCCTCAATGATAGAAACTACTCATCCTAACTATAGCCTTCTAACTGAAAACAGGAAACACGGAGGAGGGGGTGGACTGGGCACAATTTTTTTTAAAACACTGAGATACAAGAGCCAAATAAGGTCTTAGTCGTAAATATGTAAAAGCCCCCCAAAGCTAGCTCAATTTTCGTTAATGACCTGAAGAATATTAATACTTTTATATGCTTTACACATTTTTGTGTAGATATTTTTATATGTAGTTTCATACTTTTATATCTATTTTTGTATATCTTGCTCTACATATATTTGGGTAAACATTTTTGTGTGTATCGAAGTAGTAAGAACATATACATATGTAAGGGTCATATACTCAATTAGAATTCTGTGAATCTGTGATCGTGGGAAAACTCCAGGAGAACAACGCTGAGTCTATTAAACTTAGTTTGGTAAGCAGGAACAGGGAGTGTAAGAGAGTTACGAACGTTGTGCTGGGATAATGAGGAACATGAACTGTTCAATAGAGCTGTGTTGAAATAATCGAAAAATCAATTCTGAATCGATTCTTGTAGAAATCGAAACAAATCGATTCACAAGTTCAAAAATCGATAAAATTTTTTAGAATAGTTTGACTTTTTTAAAACTGAAATAGGAAGGAAAGTTTTGTGTCTGAAATGGTTAATACAGTATTCCACGGTGAACTGTTACTCACCCAGTGTTAAGTCATTGAAAATCAGGCATATCATTAAAATAACAGCTTTAAAAAAACATTTATTAGCACTGACCCATATCAACATCGAGCTGGATCAGATTAATTCGGATCGAATTGGATCAGACCGTGATGATCGATTCTAACTTTTGTGAATCGGAATCGAATCGATTCTTGAAATCTGAATCGATACCCAGCCCTACTGTTCAATGTCTCAGGGAAGCAAAAAGGTAGGGGAAAACTATGTTTCTTCTGCTGAGCTTTCATGTGTATGTGGAGAGACAGGTCAATGAGTGAAAAGCACAGAGTGTTCATCCCGTGATGTTTTTTTTTTGATGCTCACTGGAAAGGAAGTTAGTTGTCTGTTTGCGTTTGTCCAACAACAGCTCTCCTCCTGATCAGGTCAGTTTCATTCATACAGAATTATGGTGTGTTGTGTGTGTTGTTTCTTCTCTCTGTTCTGGGTAAAGGCTCTTCAAAGATCTCGCTGAGGAGAGCAAGGTTTATCCTGAAATACATGATATAAAGAGAATTAATCCCGACAGACCTCAATGACCTTCTATCTGTAATATGTATTGAATATCTATCCATCCATCCATTTTCTTAACCGCTTAATCCTTAATGGGTCGCGGGGGTGCTGGTGCCTATCTCCAGCTGTCAACGGGCGAGAGGCGGGGTACACCCTGGACAGGTCGCCAGTCCATCACAGGCCACATAGAGACAGACAGGACAAACAACCATGCACACACTGACACCTGAGGAAAATTTACAGTGATCAATTAACCTGACAGTCATGTTTTTGGAATGTGGGAGGAAGCCGGAGTACCTGGAGGGTACCCACGCATGCACGGGGAGAACATGCAAACTCCATGCAGAAAGATCCTGGGCCGGGATACGAACCCACAACCTTCTTGCTGGCAACAGTGCTAACCACTGCCCCACCATGCAGCCCATGTATTGAATATGACATACCAATTATTGTGGGATATTTGAACTATCATACTGACAACCCCCAGGATATAGGTACTAAAACACTAAGTGATACTCTCCATAGCTTTGGTCTAACCCAACATGTCAATCAGCCAACACACAAAATAAGGACACACTTTAGATTTAATAATTAGCAAAGGACTGAAAATCTCTAACATCTCCGTAGTGGATGTTGCATTATCTGACCAATTCGTCATCTTCTTTGAAATCTTGATCCCGACTAACCTATGTAATAAAAATAAGAGCATACTGTAGTATGAAAAACGCTGCTTCATTGACAGCTCAGCTGAAATCGTTAAACAAATTTACTACTCTACACCATCCCTCAATTCTATGATTGAGATTCTAGAAATCAGAAGATCAATCTGTAAAGCAGCACCCTACCC
This sequence comes from Apricaphanius iberus, assembly GCA_028564705.1. Taxonomy (NCBI): domain Eukaryota; kingdom Metazoa; phylum Chordata; class Actinopteri; order Cyprinodontiformes; family Aphaniidae; genus Apricaphanius; species Apricaphanius iberus. The sequence goes on along the minus strand of JAPXFQ010000222.1, from coordinate 153,357 downwards.
ACCACCATGTTCACTCCCATTTAAAAATAATGCAGATAAAATGTCTGATTTCAAAAAACTAAATCAATCACATCTTGATGAAATTATTAAACCGCTAAAGTCCTCCTCTTGCTGCCTCGTTATCTTACAGACACCTTTATTAAAGAAAGTTATCCCTGTCATTAAGTCCGATCTGATGCAAATAGTTAACTCATCCCTCCAGTCAGGTGTCTTCCCCCAGGCCCTCAAAACAGCAGTTTTCAAACCCGTATTAAAGTAGAACAACCTAGATAATACACCCTATGCAGAATTATAGGCCAATCTATAATCTCCCATTCATGTTGAAAAGCTGTATCTCAACAGTAAACTACATTCCTGACAATAAACGACTCCTTAGATAATTTTCAGTCTGGTTTCTGTGCCCATCACAGCACTGAGACTGCCCTCGTCAAAGTTTTAAATGACATCCGCATAAATACAGACAGCGGCAAAACCACAGTTCTGGTTCTGTTGGACCTCAATGCAGCGTTTGACACTGTTGATCATAAAATATCACTAGAACGACTGGAGAGCTCGGTCAGACTTACTGGTACAGCACTTTAATGGTTTTAGTCTTACCTCAAGAATAGGCAGTTCTTTGTGTCTATAAGAAACTTCTCATCAGAAAAAACAGAAATCACCTGGGGTCCCCCAGGGCTCCATCCTTGGTCCCGTCTTCTATTCAATATTCATATGCTCCCACTAACCAAGATTATGATAGCCAATAAGATTGCTTACCATAACTATGCAGACAACACTTAGCTATTTACATTGTCACCAGGTAAGTTTGAATCTATCTAGACCTTAAATGAATGTATTGAACAAATCAATGACTAGATCCCCAATAACTTTCTCCAGATAAACAGAAACAAAACAGAAGTAATTATTTTTGGACCTAAGGAGGAACAATCAAGAGTCAGCAAACAGCTTCAGCTAATACAACTAAAAACGACTCATCAAGCCCGTAATCTAGGTGTAATAATGGACTCAGATCTGAACCTCCAGGGTCACATAAAGGCAATAACAAGGTCAGCCTTCTATCACCTGAAGAACATTTCAAGGAATAAAAGACTAATGTCACAAAAGGACCTTGAAAAACTGATCCATGCGTTCATCTTTAGTCAGATTGATTACTGCAACAGCGTCCTCACAGGTCTGCCTAAAAAATAAATCAGACAGCTGCAGCTGATACAGAATGCTGCTGCCTGTGTCCTCACTAGAACCAGGAAAGTAGAACACATCACCCCAGTTCGTAAGTCCTTACACTGGCTCCCTGTAGCTCAGAGAATAGACTTTAAAGTACTCCTACTAGTTTATAAATCACTGAACAGTTTAGCACCAAAGTATGTTGAAGATACGTTGTCACTATACCAACCCAGCAGACCACTCAGGTTCTCCAAATCTAGCTTACTAAACATTCCTAGAATTACAACTAAACAGGGAGAGGCAGCTTTCAGCTTCTATGCTCCACAAATCTGGAACAAACGTCCAGAAGAATGCAAAAATGCTGAATCGTTAGGCTCTTTTAAATCAAAGATTAAAACTCTAATATTCAGAGCGTGCGTGTTTTATCTGTTTATAATCTATATTATTTTTCATAAATATGTTTTTTCAACCTTCTCTTTTTATTCTTATGTTTTGTTTTTAAATTTCATACTGTCACATAAATTTTGTTTTTCATGCTTCGGTTACTAACTGCATTTCTTTTAGTAATGATTTGTTTTAATTTTCCTATTTTTATCATGTATTTGGTTTCTCTACCAATGAATCATGTAAACCACCTTAAATTGCATTAGTGTCTAAAGTGTGCTATATAAATAAAATTGCCTTGCCTTATCTTCAAATCTTTGTTTTCGCACTCAGATTTTATGCTTCTTGCTCTCACTTTTAGTGTTGAATAAAGGGCAGAGAATACACCCAAAACCAGATGGTGACCGGGTATACATTAGGCAGGCCCGGCCCTTTGGGCAGGCCTGGGTGGGCCAGACCCGCCCATTTAAGTACCCCCCCCCCCCCACTGACAGATTAACTCATTCAAATATATTGGCCCCAAACAACCAACAGAGAGTGCTATAGGTTACAGGATCCGTGTACATTCAGGCAGTTCGTTTTTTCATTTCAAACAAAAAATGAAAAAACAAAAACACACTTGTTTTTCGTTTTTTCATTTTTTGTTTCACACGAAAAAAACGGATCACGAACCCTTATCAGATTTTTCTTTTTGGATAACAAAAAGAAAATGGAAAAAACGGATAACGAGAGCTAATTTTTGATTAAGGTTTTTTTTTTGTGGCGAGTAACCTGACCCGGAAGTTCTTTCTGAGGTCGAGGCAAACACTTTGTACAGAGCTGTTCGTTTATACACACACGCTGCCACAACAGACAGACAGCCTGACTTTTCATATGTGGATTAAGGACAACGCAAGAATAGATTAGCGTTAGAGATAGGTGTTTTATTTTACTGATAGCCAGTTTAAACGAGATATTAAATCGCTCTGAACACAAGATACACATTTATCACATTAAATAGCTTAATTGGTCTAGCTAATAGCCAACAGCAATGATCTGATAAAAATGAGAATATTGCTTACCATTCTACACAATTTGTAACTGCTACAACTAATATAAAGAAAACTAAAGCGTAACTGATGATTATGTTATTCATTTTAAACATGTGCATCATTTTTGTCACATGTGTCTTTGACGTTTGCATCACTTATTACATACCACTGTTGCAAACACATTAGCATCACTTAATAGAACAAAAGTAATAAAAAACTTTCAGACGACACAAGCATTAAATACTAGTTTCACATTTTCCTTATCATAACATTTTCTTGAAAGAGAAAACAAATTTAAAACTGATTAAAGAAAGAATTTATGCTAGTTAGTTTAGCAGGGACATCCTGTGTGATATGAACTGGGCTGGACTATATCAGAACTGGAAGATGATTCATCATAATGCATTCAGTGAGAAACTCAGCAGCAATTTGCGTTGTTATGCGGTGATATCAACCTACTGAGGCTACTAAAAGGTAGAGAGGGCACAGTCTGAAGCCATTTAAAAGGGGTGAGGGGTAATAACCGCAATGTAATGGATTGCTAACATTCATTCAAAGGTGAGTAAACACTTTCAGCGTGAAAGCAATATTGGAAAACTGCCAATATCTAAGTGCTGAGGGAGTTTACCTCCCATGGCAGTGATATTATCACAAAAGGCTTCAAATAGATTAGAGAAGAGGAAGCTGCCCTCTTAGAACAGAGGCATGGATCTTGCATTCATCTGTTTTCTGCTCTTTCTTTCAGGTAAGATTATTTTATTTTTAGTGGGTACATGTGCTTTTTATTAATGCAACACATATTTTACTTTTCTATAATCTGTAAGTGAATGGGGGGACAGATTAAACATTTACAATGTTGTTGACTTATACTACTAAGACTTCATTTGTTGCATAGTAAATTAGGAGTTTTAGGAGACAATGTATAAGGCCTTACTTCTACAAAATCCTTTTCAGTGTAACCAGGCCCCAAGAAGATTGAGAACTTTATTTGTATACAAAACATTGCAAAAACTTCCATTTTGGATTAGGTTAAAATTAACAAATTATGGGATGTATTAAAAAGACGTAAAAGTCAGTGCAGTTCAGGTCACAAAAGGAAATATATTCAGCCTGTTTGAGTCGTAGTTTGGAACCTCAATGAAATTTGTTGCAGTGCAACTAGACACTGTCTGTCCATTATAATTTAAACACATTGGATAATTTTCCACCAAGTGAAATTTATTTAATAAATAAACACAAAAGTATTTTGAGAATCTTCCAGAAATGAAATGTGGAGTATGTTTCCATTTCACACACTGTAGTGTGATACCCCTAAACAGAATCCATCCATCCATCCATTATCGACTGTCTATCCTTTGCAGGCTCACAGGGGGGCTAGTGCCTGTCTCTATAAGCTGTCACTGGGAGAGAGGTGTGGTACACCCATAGACTGTAAAAAAGAATAGACAACGCCTCCTCACTCCTCCCCATTTACCAGAATGACACACTTTAATGGGGGAATTGGCGGATTCACAGACTCCTCCTCCCCAGCTCTGACGAAGCATGTTCCTAAAAAGGGAATAGGGGCGGGATCTTCACTGTAGACTCTGCCCTCGCGGGCATCGTGTATGGGCGTGTAGTTCTATCATAATCACGCCCATTCTGCTCCCACGTCTTTAGCTCTGATGCTAAACTTGGCTAGGCCCCCTCATTAATTTTGCAAGATATCAAAAAAATTATTTTATGAAAACCAACCTGGTGCCTATTATTTTTACAAGCCCAGCGTTATCTCAGGAAGAATATGTGTCATTGAAAGTTTAAAACATTGGGGCACCAGGCATTAAAGTTGTTTTTAACGTGTCTAAAGTCCAATGCTTTTCAATTGGGGCCTAGCGGCCAAATGGAGGTACTACAGCAATGGAGGAGCAATGGCGGCCTCCATGGTATGTGGTCACAAAGCAGAGCAGCGCGCGGCCATTGGGTACACCCTGGACAGGTCACCAGTCCATCACAACAAAAATATTTTTTCTCTAATTTTCTTTTGAGGTGAATTAAGTCGGTTTAAATTAATCTCAGTATTAATCCAGCTTCTCTGTGAAGACACCAGATGACATTTTGAAAATATTAGATGTGCACACACCCCACAAAATACTTGCAGCTTTGTTCAGCAAAATCTGATTAAAACATTTTTAGAGTTATAAAGCTAAATACAAATGTTTGGCAGAAAGTTTTAAATTTCTATTTTTCAGAGAATTAGAAAAGCATGTATCCTTTTGCCTTTCACTTCAAATTATGCACAAGCTTATGTTGTTCTATTACATAAAAGGAGAAGTTTGAATACTTTAGCAAGCTATAGTTTTATTTGGTGAAATACCTGACAAAGTGAGGACAAATTGGGGAGCAGGACCCAAAAAGAAATCACACCAGTGCCTTAGACCGGCACCCCTCCCTTACATATGAAACATCACATCTCAGCCTTGGACTGCATGAGCTGTGTTGGGCTCTGGTAGGCTTCTTTACCGCTTGACCTCCAAGAGATTGGCTTACCAGTTGAGGTGTTAATGCCTGATCCCTTCTCTTGTCCTTCTGAGTTCAAATGAACTAATGCTGCATACTATCGCCATCCACCGGAACTGTTTTGATTTGCATGTCATGTTTTCAGCAATGCTAAAAGTCAGTCGTGTTTTGAAATGGGTTTCAGTGACTTGAAGCACTCAGCAACACAGATGAAAATAGCGAACATCACAGAAAAGTTACGCTGACATAAACCTGAATGACTGAAATGTTGAGAAGAGTTGTCTTTTCTCACGTTTTTGGCATAGAGGACACTCTTAGAGGGTCTAGTAATGTTTTTGGGCTTAATTGGGAATTCTGGAGTTAATCAGTGAGTTTGATTCCTTTCTGAAGTCTATCATAGAAACATATGGAAATGCAGGAACACTTTCATATCTATTTTTTAAAACATGTGAGGAGTTTATTCAGCTAATGGGTGATCGTGTTTAATCCAAAATTATTGGTGAAGTAAAAATTGCCAAATACTTCTCAGTTACTGTTGACTTGACGCCAGATGTGGCACATGGTGATCCGCTTACATTTGTCATACATATGTGTCACCTAAAGGAGACTTACAGGAAGGCTTACTGAGGTTTCTATCAATTATTAGTCATGTAGAAGAAGCTTTGTGAGTATTTATTCAAAATTTAGGAAAATATGAAAATGTATATTGCAATCTGCAGGAGGGAATGCTATGATAATGCTGTCAACATGTCTAAATATATGGTATAAAGGACTATTCTCAAACTTTACCTGATATTTTCTTTCACAAATGCAAGTTGTGAGTGATCCTTCTCTAACCTTAAAATAATAAAAAACACAGACTCAGATCCACAATGGGATAGGAAAGGCTTAATCATTTGATTCTCGTGTCTCTTGAGAGCAATGCCGTTAGAAAGATGGATTTTAGTGATCTTGTGAAGGACTTTGCTAGCCATCTCTTCAAAGTCCCTTTCAAACTGTTGCTTATGAGGCTTATTTATATGAGAACTATTTGACTCATCGCTGAAAGTGTTTTGTATAATTTTTTTGGGTATTCTTTTTAAACAGTAGTGCTGCCTGATTAGATGTTTGTTAATATCCATGTTTTTACTGGCTGTCAGAAAATTACTTTTTGACATTTGCTTCCTTTTCTTTTTATCAAGTAGTTTGAACCAAAGACTGAATTTAAATTTTCATAGCTTTCTTACTCTTGTGAAGGACTTGTAAATGTGATTAGCATGTGTAGGTCACTAATAAGTAGACCTCGGTCTTGGTTTGGGCCGAACTACTGTCTCATTGGACCTGGACCGAATACTAAAACAGAGATCCCCATATAAAGCCATATTGAACGGTGCGGTCAAAACAGCTTTTGCAGTCTTTACAGTAGTGTTTAAGCATCCATGAAAACCCACAGAGAGCACAGCTGCCACACATCCGAGTCCATGACTCAAAGGAGTGGGGAAGAACAAACAAAAAGAAAATCTACTGAAGTAAATTGCATTACAAAAGCTCTCATTGCAATGCACTCAGGGTGCATAGAGCTCAGCTGTGATCCCCAAATCGGTTGTCTGGCTATAGTGAACCTTTTGTTTACAGTTGACTCATGTTGTTCTGAGGGTTTTATATTCAGTCTGTCAACCTTTTGGATGTTCACTTTGTGCATGATTACTTGGATGATCTAGAGTATAGAATCTGTCTGTTTTGGCTGTTCTTTGATTCGCTTGTTGTCTTTGTCCAAGATAAGTTCCCCTGATTAGGCCAGAGAGTTTTTTTCTTTTCTTTAAGTTAGCTGCCCATTTTTGGATCAGCTTTCCTTTTAAGACTGAGTATTTGCTGGTGGAGTGTTGCCCCACTCTTTGAAGTTACCCTAGGTGTTTGTTTTATTTGTAAAATCCCAGACTTTACTTTCACTTGGACCACATATGAATTGTTAAACATAGGTGCAGAACTTATTTCTTGTTTTAACATCCAGTGTCGTAACTCATCCACCATGTTTTCCCCTGTATACATCAACCACTTGGCGGATAAAGCCATTGTTTTATTTACACCTATGCATGCCGTCTCTTATGTTACCCCTCACCTTCATGTTTACCATCAAGAGTCATAACAATGTGTTAGATCTACCAACCAGCTGGAACCGTGCATCCCAACCCAGTCTGCCAGGATAGGCATGATATGGTCCAAAAGCACCTGAGCAAATTTCTAGAGAGACTGAGGAAGTGGAAATTGTGTGCAGCTGTGCATACTCCTAGTTTGATAAAACTAATGTTTGCCAAGCTTAACAACGGCTTTAGTAAAGATTCTACACAACTTTTACAAATGAGACGAACGAAATGTTCGTTGTCAGTGGGTGTCAACGAGACAGATTTTACTATTACATCAATAGCCTACAAACGAATATTTAATTAATAAATCCATACACTCAATTTGGATACCATCTTCAGAATTCTTTTTCTAGAGCAAATCAGACCATAGGCAATCAGCTTCTCCATATCATAAGTCTGAAATGCAAAATAATTGTATATTATAAAACCAATTGTATATTATCTACTGTTTTCAGGTAAATTAACAACTAATTTGGAGTTACAAGATGGTCTTCACAACCAGTCGACATCAAATCAGAGCGGCACAGAAACCCCTGGTATGACATTTCTATCTAAAGGTTTTGGAAGCCACCTCTGAAGTGTCACAATCATTTTCATCAAAATGTTACAACTTGCTACTGCAACATTCCTTAAAACTGTTTTATTTTTATCGAATGGGTGAAGTTTTGGTTTAATTTGTTTTATCCTTTTGTCAACATGAAAGTATAACCCTTCTAGCCTCCCACTTCCAATTCTGTTATCTAAGTAAGGGATAATGCCCGACGAGGTGTCCATTATAAAAAAAATTATTGACAACGCGGAGGCGTGAACTGTCCTCCGCTTCACGTTGGGTGGTTGCTTCCGTTAAGTCCATTATTTTCTGATTATGGACACCCTCGAAGGGCATTATCCCGCTTTATACCATGGTCACTTACGAAAGAAAGAAATATTTGATCAATTAATAATACTTTAATGTGTTTTAGAGTTAAAATCCCGAGTTTTTTTATTTTATAAGTGCAGTGCACTATTTAACATCTCCTGTATATAGGCATTGCCAAGCAATGTAGCCACAGTGAGCCGACTGCAGCAGTTTATCAGTGATGGGAAGTGTTATGATGGTTTTACCTTACGTTACGTGATACAAAGTATCATTTCAGAAGGCCAGTACACTATTTACTGCTTGTGTGTGTGCAGAGGATGATGCAAATAATGTTGAGTCTCCGTTGCCATTTGAGCCAGCGCAATAATTTAGAACTGTCATCAGGCAATTTGACGGGAGGCCTTTCCTAGGTGTACATTATCACTTTTTAGCGTATACCCTCCAGCCAATAAGAATCGAGTTTTCACCCAGACCATGGTATAAGGACGGATTAATACATTGTCCTGCATCACTTAATCACAAGTGTGCGATAAAATGTATATAATACAAGCAAATTTTTTTTCAATGACAGATGGAATTACCACAAGTCATCAGCCATCAGATTTTAATAATGAGGAATCGAACCAGATATCTGACAAAACAGGTAAGACTAAAAACATATATCTGATCTCTTAATTATAGAAAAAACATAAATTATATATATTTAAGCTACAGCTAAGCTTGTAGTCAAAGCACTTTCTTGCTTTACGAGCGGAGGTACATATTACACATTTTGTCAAACAACACAGATTTTAATCCAAAGTGTTGATAAACATTAAAGCTGTACAAGATGTGCATGGACAACAAAAAAGTTCTTTGATATCAGGAATACGGTTCAGTTTGCTTCTGAAAGAGAGAAATAATTATGAACATAATGTGATTTCAGTAGACTTGACATAGTTAGAATTTAATAAATAATGATTAAATATCACGCCATGCACTTTAATTTTTAAAATGTATACTATGACTATGATGTGAATCACAAATAATTTGATCTAATTTAACCTTTTATTAATGTTTATTGCGCACTGCCCTGCTTTATTTTATTTTATAAATTTTTTTATCAACAGTTTTGAAGTCATGAACAACCAGAAGTTTGCTATAGATATATTTTCATTTAAAAAACAAAACAAAAAAACTCTTGTCTTTGCTTATGAAGTTGGTGCAGAACAAGAATGTGCTGTCTTTTTTTTGCAGAAGATAAGTGCAGGCCATGGGACGTTATACAACACTTGAACCTCACCGAGAACAAGAACATGTATACTATGAGCAGGCCTACTGCAGATCATAGAAAGGCAACTAAAGTTTATATTGACATGAGAATTTATGCCATTCTGGATATGGTGAGTTCTTATTTTCATTCTGATTTTAGAATAGAATAGTCTTTTAATATTCCCAGGTGAAAGTCTGTCATATCGTCCTATAGTCCTATAAGAATAATTGTAATGAGTTTGTTGCTTAAAGCATTTCCTGTGAAAAAATAAGTACTCTTAGCAATATATTGGCCTTTTGTGTTGGTGACCAACTGTGTACAGTTGTGGCCAAAAGTTTTGAGAATTACATAAATATTGGAAATTGAAAAAAGTTGCTGTTTAAGTTTTTATAACAGCAATTTGCATATACTCCAGAATGTTATGAACAGTGATCAGATGAATTGCATTGTCCTTCTTTGCCATGAAAACTCCAATGGATTTCATTCCTGTCATTAAAAGACCTGCTGAGATTATTTCCGTAACCGTCTTGTTAACTCAGGTGAGAATGTTGACGAGCACAAGGCTAGAGATCATTATGTTAGGCTGATTGGGTTAGAATGGCAGACTTTACATGTTAAAAGGAGGGTGATGCTTGAAATCATTGTTCTTGCATTGTTAACCATGGTGACCTGCAAAGAAACACATGCAGCCATCATTGTGTTGCATAAAAATGGCTTCACAGGCAAGGATACTGTGGCTACTAAGATTGCACCTAAATCAACAATTTATAGGATTATCAAGAACTTCAAGGAAAGAGGTTCAATTCTTGTTAAGAAGGCTTCAGGGCGTCCAAGAAAGTCCAGCAAGTGCCAGGATCGTCTCCTAAAGAGGATACAGCAGCGGGATCGGAGTGCCACAAGTGCAGAGCTTGCTCAGGAATGGCAGCAGGCAGGTGTGAGCGCATCTGCACGCACAGTGAGGCGAAGACTTTCGGAAGATGGCCTGGTGTCAAGAAGGGGAGCAAAGAAGCCACTTCTCTCCAAAAAAAACCATCAGGGACAGATTGATCTTATGCAGAAAGTATGGTGAATGGAATGCTGAGGACTGTGGCAAAGTCATATTCTCCCATGAAGCCTCTTTCCGATTTTTCCAGATGCCCGTTTGGGGCATCTGGAAAAAGGCTTGTCTGGAGAAGAAAAGGTGAGCGCTACCATCAGTCCTGTGTCATGCCAACAGTAGAGCATCCTGAGACCATTCATGTGTAGGGTTGCTTCTCATCCAAGGGAGTGGGCTCACTTACAATTTTGCCCCAAAACACAGCCATGAATAAAGAATGGTACAAAAACATCCTCCAACAGCAACTTCTTCCAACAATCCAACAACAGTTTGGTGAAAAACAATGCATTTTCCAGCACGATGGAGCACCGTGCCATATGGCAAAAGTGATAACTAAGTGGCTCGGGGACCAAAACCTTGAAATTTTGGGTCCATGGCCTGGAAACTCCCCAGATCTTAATCCAACTGAGAACTTGTGGACCATCTTCAAGAGGCCGGTGGACAAACAAAAACCCACTAATTCTGACAAACTCCAAGAAGTGATTATGAAAGAATGGGTGGTGATGGCTATCAGTCAGGATTTGGCCCAGAAGTTAATTGAGAGCATGCCCAGTTGAATTGCAGAGGTCCTGAAAAAGAAAGGCCAACACTGCAAATACTGACTCTTTGCATAAATGTCATGTAATTGTCGATAAAAGTCTTTGAAACATATGAAGTGCTTGTAATTATATTTTAGTACATCACAGAAACAACTGAAAGAAAGATGTAAAAGCAGTTTAGCAGAAAACTTTGTGAAAACTATTTGTGTAATTCTCAAAACTTTTGCCCACAACTGTATGCCAAATAAGTAGGTGTAAAATTGAAATTTTTAAAGTTTCAGAGGCAGATCAAGCAATTTGGGCACCCCAAGCACAAATGCTTTGTGGACAAACAGACTACTGGGAATTGTGGGAGGGGGGCATAACAGGGGAGACTGAAGGAGACTAATATTTTCTCAAGCAAATTTTACTTTTGCTCTGTTAACATCCTTTACACATTTTATTTTAAATATGTCATCATTATAGTTACTATAACCAGGGATCGAATTACGGGGGAGCTAAGGGGAGCTCGGCTCCCCTGAAAGCCCAAAACTGACAGACCAAGGTGTAGCTCTAAAAAGTCAATTTATTTATTTAGTTTAGTTTTTTCTTTTCCCCCACAAGAATCTTAATGTGTTTCAGATTAGAATAAAATCCTAATTTTGTGAACAAATTTTCCAAACAGTTCTTCCTAAAATAACTTTCTCGTAATTCCTTCTGTGACCATAGCTGTATGATGGCACTGTTTTGGCAATGATTGTATTGTTTTCTTGCTAATCAAGCACATTTCAAATGAAACTGTGTGGGATTATATTGGACAAAGTTTTACTCAGGTTTTGGACATAATGTCTAAAATTAATCTGGATATTTCGGTTTAATACATCTAAAAAATGAGTGAGTGAGGAGCACAAGTGCACCCCAGACCCTGCTATTTAATGAGTCTTGCTGAATCAAGTCATGCAGCCTGTCCTTTTAAATGGACGCAAAAGCAGTGGAACGAGTAGAAAGGTAGGAATACCTGGTTCTTAAGAAGAAAGTTAGGAGATACAGTAGGCATATGTATCAATGCACTAAGTCTGCTGATTGCCAAAATTATAACTGGTGTGCAATGGATGAATGGAGAAGTCAGCACTGAATAGCCTAAAACAAATTTCAAGCATTGATACAGTTTAGATAAAATAAGATGAGTTTAACACTAGAAGACCCAGGATTTTTTGCTATACCTATAAAACCCAGAGGGCAGCCGATCGGCTGCAAGGCCACCTGTGAACCCTCCTTTTGTTATGTGAACGAGGCAATCACTGGGGCGCCACAGGACGTGACGTGAGCCACTTCACTCAAAACACCTTGACATAAAATGGAGGAGGGGGAAGATTCAGATTACAGCAGGATTGCTCTGTCAGAGCTGCTAACTGACTGGGCAGAACATATGAACTGAATCAAAATGTAATATATGTAATATATGTAGAAGGATGTAGAAGTTATCAGGACCCTACAACACTGGGCTTCCAACATCCCCACCAGACACATAGGAAAAGTAAAAGAATAGAACCACATCAAAAAAAAGCACTCAAAATCTGTGGTAGCCCCACCAGTCATTTACAGAATTGCTCATCAAGTTGATATCTGTACAAGATAATGATTTAATTTATGTAACATGTTTTTCTAACTGAGATACAACAGAAATGTATTTGATGTGTTTTATTTAAGAATTTGTATATTGTTTTTGTCTGTTTTGCTCTGTCCCTCTATTTTCTCTTTTCTCGAGTCGCCTTTATACCTTTATGCTGCAATTTCCGGTGTATGGGGATCGTTTGTCACCAACTGCATCACATCCTACAACCCTGGTCGACACATCACCATTGATGAACAGCTTTTCCCGTCAAAGACTCGCTGATTTTCACTGCAATACATTGCAACGAAACCTGACAAGTTTGGGATCAAGTTTTGGGTGGCTTGTGACTTGAAATCCAAATACATCTGCAATGTCCTCCCATATCTTGGCAAGGACCCCAGTCGTCCCAGTGGGGAGAGGCTATCTGAGAATGTAGTTATGAGGATGATGAAACCATTCCTGGACAATGGCAGAAATGTTACCATGGACAATTTCTTTACATCGCTGTCACTTGCACAATGACTGCTTAGCCGGAAAACCACCATCCTTGGCACAGTCAACAGGATTCGGCGAGAAATTCCACAATCAACAAGACAGGGACCACGATGAATTCACCACTCAGGTATTTTCAACCACTGGTGCCACGCTGACGGTGTATGCGCCCAAACGGAAGAAGACAGTCTACATTCTCAGCAGCATGCACAGTGTGGTTCAGAGTGAAAATACCACCAAAAGGAAGCCAAACACTGTCACCCTTTACAACACCACAAAGTGTGGCGTTGATGTGATGGACCAGATGGTGCGGGAGTACACTGTCCGCACATGAACACGGCGCTGGCCAGTCGCTGTGTTCTATAACATGATTGATAGGGCAGCACTGAATGGTTATGTGCTCTATCAAGCATGCACCGGGAGGCAGGAGAGACGGGTGGACTTCCTGGTGGAGCTTGCAAGAGAGTTGACTCACTCTCATGTGGGTGCAAAGCAGGCACAAAACGAACAATTGTTTCGGCAACAACCTTCAACACCTAGCCCTGGGAAAAGAGCCAGGTTTCAGGTTAAAATTCAGTGTACAAGCAATCATGCCACTGTGCGATGTATCGACTGCTACAAATACACATGTGGCAAACGCAGAAAGGAGACGGCTTGGCAGTGCCAGGATTGTGAGTGATAATTGAAATGTACTCACCTCAATCACTGTTACTTACTGTTAAGTTTTCTCTGTGTGCTTGAAAACTCAAATTTCCCTGAGGGAGTCACCCCAAAGGGATCAATAAAGTTTTAAGTCTAAAGTCTCACTCACTTCCACTCTCTAACACTGTATCCTGATAATACAATTTTTGTTAATATTATTTGTAAATATCATGAAGACCCAGTTGGGATAACCACAGATTTTGAGTGATTTTGTTGATATGGTTCTGTTCTTTTACTTTTCCTATGTCCTAATACATATATTACATTTTGATTCAGTTCATTTGTTATGCCCAGTCAGTTAACAGCTCTGACAGAGCAATCCTGCTGTAATCTGATTCTCCCCCTCCCCCATTTTATGTCAAGGTGTTTTGAGTGAAGTGGCTCATGTCATGTCCTGTGGTGCCCCAGTGATTGCCTCATTCACATAACAAAAGGAGGGTTCACAGGTGGCCTTGCAGCCGATCGGCTGACCTGTGGGTTTTATAGGTAGAAAAGCCAAATGGCTGCTCTCTGGGAGTTCTAGTGTTAAATGTCAGAGAAGAGAAAATGAACGCTCATTTAATGCAATAAATGAATATGTCTTTCAGATATATTGCCAATTCAAAATGGCTTTAAGAAAGACCCCAGCCATAATGACTTAAAAAAAAAATGTATTGCGCCAAAGTGTGCATAAATCTGACCACGCTTGTGATAAAAAAATAAGGCAAATTATCAATCAAATCAGAGCTAGGTTTGTTAATAATAATAAAGAAATTGGGTAACAAATCGGTCTTGTGGCACCTGTTGTCCCTACTGATTTAAAGATAGCTCCCCAAAAGCTTTGGGGTAATTTGAACCCTGACTAGAACTATTATGATTCTTTATGAGCCAGCTTGTTGTTGCCCCCTGGGTACTTGGTGCCAAACGCACATTGCGTGATGCATGTGGCTGGAGGGCTGGCAGCACTGCAAACTGCCTAACCAACTGGAAATATTTTATACATCTTTTTCCTCTTTATCCAGAGAGAGGAAGACCAAGCTTTCATATTATATGTTTGGATTTATATGGTAAGTTTCTTCTGAAAAACGTAACATTTGTCTGAAAACATTAAAAAATAGTTGATTAAAAATTAGAGCAGTGACTCATTTTTCTCCCCTAAGGAATGGAAAAATGACTATATTTCATGGGACCAAGAGGACTTATGTGGAATTTCCGAAATACAAGTTCCACGTGAAGCTTTGTGGATGCCTGACATCACTATTGCAGAAATGTAAATCTGCTCACTTAATGTTTAGTTTAAAATTTTGCATACTCAAGCATCATACATTCTGACAAAGCAGTATGTTCTAACCTGACATAGAACAAAACTGCATTCAGTTAAAGTTGAATTTGCATGCCCCCAAATTGCGCATGCGCATTACCTGTAATTTCACAACACGCCATTGTGTACTTTATCAATAAAACGTTATATTGATTTGCTTTATTGAATATATAACTATCTTACCGGTTCAGCAGAAATGTGGCAAAAGCTGCCTTGGGTTGAACCCTTTCAAGATTCAAAGCTAGTCTATATCCATTCTTGAAACCAGAGGTGGAAAGTAACGAATTACATTAACTTGCGTTAGTGTAATTGAGCAACTTTTTTGTGTAATTGTAGGTCGTTTTAAAGGTTTGAAATTTTACTTCTACTTAAGTATGTTTTTTAAAAGTATCGTACTTCAATAAATTTTTTATTATAGCCGTTACTGAGTAGAAAAAACAAAAACTAATAAATATAAATCCAAATATTGCACTTGGTATTATTTATCTTTCTCCACATTTATTTAGTTATTTATTTATTTATTTATATATCTACACATTTATTTATTTATCTATCTACACATTTATTTCACAGACTGAGCACTCGGTTGTGAGGTGCTACTTGGGGGCTTCTCGCTAGTTTAGCTAGAAGCTTAACCGCGTTAGCCTTCAATTATTACCTTTGCACCCCAGCACCTCACCATCTTCATCCATCTTCATGCACCTCCATTTTTATATGTTGCTCACAGGAGATTTCCCTATCAAAGACAGGCCTGATGTTGAACCAGCATTACTCTGAAAGTGAGATTCTCAACTCTGTCACAGACACACAGAGTAGCCAGCCAATGCTATTGCTCCTCAACAATTTCATCATAAATTTACAGAGACTTGGAGCAGACCAATCAGGCTTTAGGCCAGTGTTAGAAACACCCCCCTTGTTAGAATACACTCCTGGGGGTTTTTCCACGAGGCGAGCTCATTTGAAATATCCTCGCTTGACTTAGCGTAACAGTTCACTCTAGGCTTATTTTGGTTCCACCAACAAAGCTCAGGTGAATTCAATCCACGCTGAATTAAGTAAGGCTTCAAATTTTCAGCTTTTCAAACTGCAAAAGTCAACTCAAAGTGTTTTACAGATTAAAATGACCCCACAAACCTCCCCCTTCCCATACCCCAAAATAAAAACATCATCACAACTATACCCCCCGATGTGTGTGTCATCACCTGGGTTAAATTCTGCTACCGCATTGGTCTAAAAGTTTGCAACTGCAAAGATGTGAAAAGCACAAAAAAACAATAAAATGGATTAACGAAAGTGCTGCCGAATTGTTAAAAACCCTTAACAGATTCTTTAAAGCTGATCAATTCAAAGTTACTCGTTTTAGATCGTTTTAAAAGTTAAATATATCGGAAAAAAGCTAATTCCGCTATGGAAGTCCACTCGCAAGTCAACCGGGTTAAAATTAGCGTTTAGCGGCAGACTTCTTTAAATATTATAAAAAAGTTGAATCAATAAAGATGTTAAGCAACTCACCTCGTAGTTTGCAAACTTTTCATTAACGTTTCACTGAGTTAAAAGAGGTTTTATTTCTTCCATTTTGTTTTCTCCATTACTGCCATGTGCTATGTTTTCAGACAAGTCGGAAAAACTCCGCTTAAAAGTCACATGATGCTTCTTCTTCTTCTTCTTCTTGTTTATTGGCAGGTGGCATCTAACGTCTAGGTGCATTTCCGCCACCTACTATGCTGGAGTGTGAGTCGGAGTAAGAGCGTAAAACAAAAACTAAATTTGATTCAATAAACCGCTTTGTTTTAAATACTCAATCACCAATTTATATTTCCTTTCTTCACCATCTAACAAATTCTTTACATTTATCCCTTCACCTCCTATGTTTTTTAATTTGTCCCTGAGTTGTCTTGTACTTTCGTCATATTTTATACAATTACATAAAACATGTTCCACTGTTTCTCTCTCTATCCCACATCCACACAAGCCTGTAGGGTGCTTCCCTTTCAAATGCATAGTGCTATTAAGCCCAGTATGTCCCATTCTTAATCGTGATATTATACTTTGCTCTTTACTATTCATTCTTACATTTTTCCATTTTCCTACTTTCCCTTGTATTTGAAATAAATGTCTTCCTTTCTCTTCTTTTTCCCAAATGCTTTGCCACTCTTTCATTATGTATGTTTTAATAATAGATTTCATTTCAGCAACACTATATACAATATTTGTTATTGCTCCCTCTCTTATTGCCTTTTTTGCATAATAATCTGCCATTTCATTTCCTTCTACTCCCCTATGTGTTGGTACCCATAAAAGCTTAACTTCTGTTCCCAGTTTCCTTAATCTATAAATGGTTTCATACATTTCATACAATATATCTATTCGACTTTTAGTAGACCTTAATTTAATTGACACTAATACAGATAATGAATCAGTACATATAATGACTTTTTTAATTCTATTTTGTTCCATCCATTGCAGACTAAATGATATGGCTAACATCTCCACTGTATAAACAGATAAATGATCTGGAGTTCTTTCCCTAACTACTAATCCTATTTGTGGTATTACAAATGCAAAACCCGTTTTCCCCCTTTTATGTCCTTTGATCCATCTCTAAATATATGCAAAAATGACTCATAGATATTTAATCTATTTTCTGTAATTTTATCCCAGTTTCCTTTTTCCTCCACTACCTCTTATTTTATCATAAATAGTAAAATCAATACACACTTCTGGAAATATCCATTTTGGATTAACTGTATATAAAAACGTTTTAATTTGTTCTTTATCTTGGACTTAACTCTCTTTTGCCCATTTTTGCCCTTTCCAGCTACCATATTCCTTCTTTATTTTCTCGTTTTCCCAACATGGACTCAGTGCCCTTTTTGCTATATGTTCATTGTCTTCACACCCTTGTATACTTGCCCAATAATTTAAAGCTAGCTGTTTTATTCTAAGATGAATTGGCATATCCCCCATTTCTACCTGTATTGCTACAATAGATGTATTTTTTAATCGCTCCACAACACACTCTTAATGCTTGGCTTTGTATGATTTCAATCCTTTTCATTATTGTTTTAGATTCCTAAATATAAAGTATACTCCCATAATCTATCACTGATCTTATCATTGCACTGTACATATATTTTAATGCCTGAGCACTAGCCCCCAACTCATATCCTCTCAGACATCTCATTATATTTATTACTTTTTTACATCTTTCCTCTATTTTATTTATATTATCTTTCCATACTAAATTTTTATCAAATATAACTCCTAAATATTTAGAATTATTTACATGCTCCAAGTGTTTTCCATATAATGTTAAGTTCTCCATTACTTTCTTGCTTTTTGTAAACACCATACTTTTAGTTTTTTCCACTGAAAATTTGAAACCCCATTCATGTGACCAGTTTTCCACTATTTTAATTGCTTCCTGCATTTTCTTTTGTACATATTTAATATTTTTTCCTTTCTTCCACATTGCGCCATCATCTGCAAAAAATGCCTTACCAAACGTATTAAGCACATTCTTAAACACATCATCTATCATAATAGAAAATATTATTGGGCTAATGACACTTCTTTGAGGAGTGCCATTTTCTATTTTACACCCCCTAGAAAGTGTACTTCCTATTTTAACTTGAATACTTAGCTCGCTCAGAACATCTTTAATCCAGTTATACATTCTTCCTCCTAATCCTAATTTTTTCAGTTTTATTAACAATCCCTCCTTCCACACCATGTCATAGGCTTTTTCTACGTCAAAAAAGACTGCTACTAAACTCTCTTTATTAATGAATGATTTTCTAATTTTGGTTTCTAAATAAACAATTGCATCCATTGTGCCTCTCCCTTTCCTAAATCCACTTTGATATTGTGATATCTTTTTATTTCTTTCCAAATAATCTGTTCATCTGTCCACTACCATCCTTTCCATTATTTTTCCTATATGAGATGTTAATGCAATGGGTCTATAACTATCTGGACTACTCGATTCTTTCCCTACTTTAATTATTGGTACAATAATTGCTTCTTTCCAATTTTTTGGTAATTTTCCTTTTTCCCATATTATATTATAAATCTGCAATAATTTTAATTTCATTTGTTTTCCTAATTGCTTTAGCATTACATAACATACTTGATCTTTTCCTGGACTTGTCAAACCTGTTTTTACTAATGCACGTTCTAACTCAAACAAAGAAAAAGGCATATCCATAGTACTTTTAATATTATCTTCCTCATATCCTCCCTCTTCTTTTTCATTTTTTCTCCTAGTTGCTTCTCTCCTTTCTCTTCTTTCTTCTGATAAGTTACCTGTACTATGGATTTTAACAAATGTTTTAACAAACACTTCTACCTTCTCCTTATTAGTTATAGCTAATTAATCTCCTACTTTTAACCTTATTCATTTCATTGTTCTTATCATTCCCCAAACATTGCTTATTGGAGTAGTTCTCCCAATCTTTCCACAAAATTTTCTCCAACTTTCCCTGTTTGCTTTTTTAATAACTCTCTTCACCTCCGCTTGCAACTTTTTATATTTTAGCAAATTTTCCACATTATGTGTTTTCCTATGTATTTCCTTTAGTTTTTGGTATTGTCAACTGTGCAGCTTCAATGATCACACTTCTAAAAACTTCTTCTATTTCCTCTACTTTATCTGACATCACTACTTTTGAACTCCATTTCTCACGATTATTACTAAAATGATCCCATATAGCTCTTTTAAAAATCCACCTCCCTTCCCTTTCTTCCATTATCATCCCTCTAGTCTCAAAAAGTTTTGTTAGAATTAGACAATGATCACTTCCTATTGTATCTTCTAGTACTTCCCACTCACTTATTCCTGCTAACTCACTAGATACTAATGTTATGTCCAATGCTGACATTTTACCTGTATATACATCAATTCGAGTTCCTCTCCCATTATTAATGCATACCAAATTTGCCTCCTTCATAATTTGTTCCATTATTTCCCCATTCATATCTGTTTTCCTGGCCCCCCACACCGTGCTATGTGCATTAAAGTCACCGCAAACAAATGCGTGTCTACTATTAATCCCAACTCTCAATCTTATTTTTTTCAATTTCCAATCTTTTGCATGGATTATAATAATTTACTATAATCATTTCTCCCTGATCTGTAAATACCTCCACTATTACAAATTCTTCTTTTTATTTTCCTATCTCTACAATACTAAAAATTAATATTATTTTTAATAAATGTCACACACCCACCACCTACTCCCCCTGATCTATCACACCTAACTACTTTATACTGATGAAGCTTAAAACCAACCCCTACTTTTAGACATGATTCTTGAATACATATGATGTCAGGTTTAAAATTTGATTGATCAATATACCTTTTAAACTCCTGTCCATTAGCTATTAAACTCTGTGCATTCCATTGTAAAATCCTCAACATTTATTACCCCAGATTCCCCTTGTCCTGACTTGCTTGAGTATTTAGATTGCTTCTTACTTCCTCCCATGTTAGATTGTTGATATCTAGGTGATTTACTGCTGCTTTTACAATGATTTGAATTCTTTCAGTCTTTGATTTGGTCTCCATTGTTGCATTTATCGCTCCAGCTATGAATGTAACAAGTTTCTTTAGATCCACCCATACTTTCCCTTCTTCTTCTCCAATCCTCCTATTGTTAGATTCTTCCCTTACTCCTCAATTTCTGTCCTCTATTCTTTGATCTACCATTTTTATGGCTTCGGCATATGATGTCTTGTTTTTAACTCTCACTTGCTGTATTTGCATCTCCCTTTTCATTATCTGACATCCTGCGTATGTCACACTGTGCTCTCCTCCACAATTACAACATTTTGGTTGCATCTTTCTTCCACAGTTTTCATATTCATGGTCCTCCCCACATCTAGGACATCTTACTTTCCCTTAACATACGGCTGCAGTATGTCCAAACCTTTGACGCTGAAAGCATCTTAAAGGTTTTGGGATAAATTCCCTCACTGAGTATGCTATGTACCCTAGAGTCACTTTTGTAGGTAGATTTTCTCCTTCAAATTCCAATAAGATACTCCCACTTTCTCTTCTTACTCCTTCTTTAAACACTATCAGTCGTTTTGTCTCCTTTATCTTACCACCTCTTATTTTGGCTTTTATTTAATCTATTGACATTTCAACTGGTATCCCCCAGATCACCCCTTTTGCTCCTCTTTCTCCCATTCCCACCTTACTTGCACTAATTACCTTACATTTTCCCACTTCCTTCATTTTGCAAGCTTTCTCACTCTGCTCTTTACTTTTACACAATATTAGCAAGTTTCCATCTCTCAGTACTTTAGCAAGTTTATTGTCTCCTAGCTGATTTTTCAATACTGTTGTCAATTTTACTGGATTCAAAGCCTGAACCCCATTTCCATATCTGAACCTTAATATGACTTTAAATTCTTTCCTTTCTTCTGTACTTCTTTCTTCATCACTATACGTCACTCTCCTTTGTTTCCTTCTTTCACTTCCTTCACAATGATATGCTCTCTTTTCCTTTACCTGCTCCTGTCCAAAACTCATTTCCATATCACTTCCACTTTTTTCATAATCGCCCCACTCTTTCTCATTCACAGCACAGCTGAGCTTACCCGCCATTGCTTTCACATCTCTTCTAGCTTTCGCCATCTCTTCCAAATGTCGTCCTTTCTTTCAGTAGATTAAAAAATTCACATGTCTTTCATCCGTCTGATCCTTATCTCCATTGGATTGCAATGTTTTAACCATTCGCTGTTTTTCTCTATCTTTCGTTTAACAAACAAACTTTAGAAATTTGAATTTCCCACACCACGTTGACCCGGAACCTCCGTCACCCGTCTTCCTGTCAGAAGTGTAACTCTAGTTGCTTCCCGCTCCTCGTCACATGATGCTGATCTAATCTAAGCATTTTAAGCCTGAAGTCACATAAATAACACTAGCCAGCTATCAGCCAATTGACTGATTATATTAGTCAGTAATCAGTCACATGGCAAAAAAAAAGTCAACCAAAAAAAGTAATATGTAAAAAGTCAACCAAGAAAAAGAAAGTTCCCGTGCTCATGAAAGCAACTTGACAATCGGCAGTGGAGGAGGTAATTTCCTCCAGACTCAGATTTAAAATATTCACTAAAAATACATGCTTTGTTCAGAAATCATTAAAATATTTTCAGATGGTCAAATGTACAGGAGGAACTACCTTTAACTTTAAAAAGTTTTTTTGCTGAAAATACTTTTAGAAAAAAAATTAAATAGTTTCCCCCATTGTAATTTTCCATAGGAGGTCTAATGTAAGGTTTAAAAATTAATAGAAAATCACCTGGTTGGATTAAAATCAAATCAAAATATACCTAATGACCAGGAGTACTTCTATTAACTGCTTAATTTTTTTTCATAACGCAAAAGTCAAAAATTATTAAATTAAAAATATGTTAATACATACCTCTTATCAGTCTCAAAGTTTAATTGATGTGATAGGAAGAAAAAATGCTTCAAATAACACACCATTTTCTGCATTACTATTGACAATATGTTGAATCAGTTCAGGTAAAAAAAAACTATAGATTATCAAAAGATTGTGGGAGATACACCAATTTTGTTCACACACACCTGTGAGAAAGGAGAGTGATGGAGTTCAAAATAGAGCAAACGTTTGTGTACGCATTGTTTAGCATGATGTAGGGACTTGTACTTTCAAAAAACAAAACATCATTAGGCAGGGGCGCTGCTAAGAATTTTGGGCCCCATGACAAGAATCTTGGCAGGGGCCCCAACCCCGCTGAGATATTTGTCATGTTAATTTACATAAAATCATGCACTTTATGGTATTTTTACTATCAATCTCATATATTTAAGTCAATCAGACTTTATGTGAATCATATATAACTGCTTCTGTACTGCTAGACCACCTTAAATTCATTATTTTGTGCTTGCACTAGCAATGTAAGTGGATTACAAAATATTCACTCTTATTTTTGCTAATTGTTTGGAAAGTGGTATTGGACAGATGGTAAAACACAATCAAGATTCATAAAAGATAGGTCTATACATAATAAAATCAGATTAGTCCTTGATTTAGTAGATTATAATTATTTGATTGAAGATAAGGGTTTCATTTTAATTTTTGGATCTTTAAGTAGCATTTGATTCTGTTGAACATACATCTATTATAAAAACTTCAGAATATTTTGGATTCCGTACAGAGTTTATTAAAGCGATACATACAATGTATGATGATATAATAGCTCGGTTTGTCTCCCTCAAGGAACACCTAAAGGATTCACTATCAATCGTGGAAACCAGCAGGGCTGTCCCTTTTCTCCCTAATTATTTATTTTATCTGCTGAGTTATTAGCTATCTCTCTAAAAAAAAACTGTCCAGATCCCTTTGGTAATAATAACAAAATTTCAACATTTTCTAAAGCATTGGGATTTTATTTACATTTAAAAAATGTGAGCTTATGTCAATACATGATATGGAGAAAACTGACTTATATGGGATTCCAGTTAAAATAAGGTCAAATCTTTGGGAATGATTATAACTAAAGATACTAAAACCAGAGAAGACTTAAATATTTTACCTGTAATAAAAAAGTAAATCTATACTCAACTCCTGGTTGCAGGAGGAAACTCGGATAGAAATCCTACGCCAGCTACTGTACAAACTACGTTGAGCTGTTTGGGAGGTTTCAGTGCATCTCTTGAAGATGATGTGGAATTGTGTTACTGCACGATCCCCTATGTTGTCAAATACAGTAGGATCCATCTCTGCCAACCACCCTTCACAGAATACTTTCATATTATCTGATCCAGAATGTTTGCAAACTAAGTTGAAACAGCGCAAAATCCTTTGTAGAAATGATTATATTATTATTCACATGATAAATATTCAAAATAGGTTAATTAAAATTCACATAGTTTTAGGAAAAGTCAGGGACCAACAAGGCTTCATTACTTAATTTGACAAAGTTATTTAATAAATATGCATATTTAAAAAGGGTCAAAATGACTGCCTTGGACATTCTAATGTTTAAGTGCATTTGACTGTTCAGAATGATGAAGACCTCATTTTGATAGTCAATATAACATCTTATGTTCGACTGCATTTATAAGTTAACAGAGAATAAAGGGGAGTTCTTGAGCTAACGTGGAGAAATTTGAGCAAAGCTACTGTATCACATCATCATGGCGTGAAGTTCTACAGAGCTACTCCGCTTATGGATTTAGCACTAGTTTAAGTCCGAAAACATCACTTTAACTGAATAATGCGCACTTTAATGCAACTACGAAATGTGCTGAAACCATATAGTGAACGAAAACGCATAAACAAACATAAATGCCGTGGTTTTATACTCTTTGCATCTCGAAATAGGGGCTGCTGGCTATCAGCAAGACTGAGCCGACAGCCGAAGCAGATGTGGGAATCTCTATGGAGCGCTTCTGAACAAGTTTACAAGTACAGTCAAAAGAACAAAACATCAAACTGACAGCGTGTCAGTTGGTAAACCATCAAACTATTTTCCTGGCACTATATCGGATCATCATGCCCAAATAACCCAGGAACAAGCATTTATTACTTACCAATCCAGTATAAACGTGGCTAGTTCAGCATCCATACATCCTCCTGTATCTGACAGCGACTGACACACAAAACTGAAAAGTTGTAACACTGGGTTTTAGAAGCTAATCCTACTTTGACCTAAATTGAGCAACAGTTTGACAGAAAAGATCTTTCACAGCAGTGAAGGGAAGGAATTGTTCACGTAGGCGAAGCGTGCTGTACACATTTCTGCCACTGTCAGACGATACCATTCAGTAAGGGAGAGGGGTGAAATGATAATATAAATAATTTGAGGATTTTTTTATATCGAATCCCAAAAAATATATAATTTGCTTATTTTAACAGATCAAATGATATTATTAATTTAAAAAAACTTACAAAAGACAATATATATTGATAGCCCTCAAAGGGCCCCCTGTCTGTGTCGGGCCCTCAGAATCGTCCTAACCTCATGTCATTAGGATAAACACGTGATTTTGGGGGATATTTTTTTTTTATTTGGCGGTCAAATTACACAATTTTCACACTTTTGTGAAAAAGTCCTGCCCACTTTTGTGAACCATTACCATATTAAAGATATCGTAAAAGGGATATGTCCTGGACATATATCTCACATATCATCAAAATCCGCTAAGCTGTTTTTGTGTAACACATTTTTCAGTTTTACAGCGCTCCCTAGTGAAGGATTGTAATGACCATTGGTATGTACCCTAAGAATAAAATTTTTATTTATCCTAAAAAGTTCTCAAAAGTCTCACGGTCTATCCTGACGAATTTGTTTCAGCGCAGAAACGGTGTAAAAAAGACTATTATTTAACTAATTTTTGGTTCTTTTGAGCGTTATTCATTTCATTGATGTTGTTCGTGTAATTTTTATTCCTGCCACTAGGTGGCGATCATGGTGCATTAATGCTCGGTTCTCAGCTTCATGTGGCTCAGAGATATCGGCATGACGCCATTGTTTAGTCCAGCCTTTAACAGTGTGCGTCCATTAGAAGTGAGTACTGATATTTTGTTGCATCTTAGCTTCTTAAAGGCCTGTGAGCAGGGTTTATACTCTATATAGTACTGTTTTAAGGCTGTTTGAGGTTGTTTTCTGCTGGCATTAGGGAGCTAACTACTAGCTATTAGCAAGCGCTAGCTAGTTAGCAAGTGGTAGCCAGTGTTGTATTTTACTTTTTTGGGGCTATTTTTATATACAGTTTCGTAGTACATATGTTTTAAATATCTTTAGTAAGCATTCAGAGGTAAAAGTCTGTTTTATATTATTCATGGTTGTAAAACACATTCTTTACCAGTATTTTAATTGGGCACCTTTTGAGGAACATCAAAGCCCTTGTATGTTGGAAGTATGTGTGACCTTTTGAGGACCTCTGAGACAAAGAGTTTTATTGCAGGCCATAAAACTAGGAGGTTTGCTTGAGAGGACCCGGGACCATAAAACCATAAAACTCAGAATGAACTTTTGACCTGGACCCAGGAAATGGCAGTTGTAAAAACAAAGAGGACACTTCCATCTTATGAATGCATAATTCTTGACGGACCAGTCGGTGTCAAGACACTTTTTAAAAACGTTCTGATTGGAGCAGATTCCGAGGGAGAAGAGACGCCCAGATCCTGGGAAGTTTTGGATGTCTATAAAAGTTATGGCATGAAAACCATTCGTTGTCAGATGTCTTTAATCTGGCTCAGAGAAAATGGGCATGTTTCTCTGTAAACTGCATATCTTAATCTGTTTAAAATAAAACTGAGAACTGGAAATTGGCCCCTTTGTCTCTGCTTGAACATGCACTGAATTATTTTTTTTTACAAAAATTTAATTCTACACCAGTTAGCATTACCCTTTTAAGTTCTGAGAGACTTCATTTACGCCTGTTATTGTTTGTAGCGCTCTTTATCTGGTTAAAATGTCTTATTTCATTGTTGTGATGCATTCTTAATGCTATTATTGGTAGCCGTCTATTTCATAAGTAGCTATTAGTCAGCTCTTAAGTTTTATATAAGACTAAATTATGTTTAGTTCCCTTACGGACACGTTTAGTTTATGAGAGAATTACTCATAATCCATTATTGAGAATCCTGTATTTGTTTTTCTATAGGAAACCACATTAGATACCATCTGCAGTTTAAATAAATCCAGTCAGAAATGAAAGCTGTATGGAATGATGTTGGTGCCTAATTAAAGAAGAAGTTAAAGATAACCTCCGGATCTGGAAATTCCTTTATTATTCCCACTCACCTGAACATATAATCGCTGTCCTGACCCAACGCCCTGGAGCGATTGTTAATCCCTTTAGAATCAGCTACAGTCCTCACTACAATTTTTGGGCCTTCAAGCGAGATAAGCAACCACTGCAGCCAATATGTCCAGGTCACATCACAGGGATCCCAGAGATTTAGACCGGCCACAAAGAGCAAGACAGTGGCCTACATATCTAGAGGAATATGAGGTTACCTATACTCTTAGGCATTACGTTCCTGAGAATAAACAGGTAACTTCTTCTGAAGTGCTCAAATATCTTATGAATATGAGAGAGGAAAGTAAACAATTAAGCAGAGAGGTCCAGCGTCTTGCAGAGATGGTCCAGCTATCTCCTGAACAGGCGTCACAGCCTCAGTCACAGTCCAAGGGCAGAGACAAGGACACACTTACGACACCAGCACCTACAGACAAGCCGACGCCATCTAGTGGTCATGTGGGCTCACGTCAGGCAGTAAGTGCCCCATTGGTGAAGTGCGATGCTCCTCCATCTCCACGACCATGCAGAGGTGACTCTATTGAGGATCTTGATAACTGTTTACAGGAAGTAGGACTGCTCAACAAAGATTACATTTCTCCAGCAACCTCTCAAAGTTCAACTCCCTGCTCTCAAGCCAAACCTCTGGATCTAGATATTGAATATCATCCAACAACGGTGTTGTCACATCACAGAGAAGGTAAGCCACATAGTGAAGTTCGTGATAAGTCAAGTGATACGTTCTGAAGCAGTGTCCAGTCCAGATGCCAGGTATCGTTCCAATCATGGGCATGATTACGATCACTATAACGAGCCATATCGCAGTGATGACAGATATCACAACTATTATGATGTCCCTCCACTTAAATCAAGCCACCCAGATCATGGTGATGGATTTGATGGTTCAAAGCCCTACCAGAGCGGTAGTTTAAGATCTCGTCATGACAGCTACTTATATGGATATGAGAAGGGACACTCTGTTGATTACAGAGATGACCATGGTGGTTTTCCTGTGCCCCGTTATGGATATGAAAAAGAGGAATTTAAGGGGAGAAGATACCCACGTGAACGCCAATATTCCCCATGCTGCGATTCTCTCTATGGCAAACCTCCAGTTTTAGACTCCTACCATGGTCCTAAACAGACTATCCCTTACTTTAAGTCGGCGGACACTTGTGAGTTTGCTAGGCTGAAGCTGGCCCTAGATAACTTACTGCCATATAATGCTCCAGAGCACTTTAAGTTTCAAATACTCACAGATCATCTTAAATGTGAAGAGGCGCTACTTATAGCAGACTCCTACAGTAACAGTCTATTTTCATTTACGGATACCATAAGAGCACTCACAGAGATGTATGGTCAACCACAGAAGCTGGTGCTGAAGAGGATTTGTGATCTGATGGATGGACCTAATATCAGAACTGGAGACATTAAAGCATTTAAGTCATTTGCCCTTCAAGTTCGTTCCGTAGTGGGAATGCTGCAGCAGCTTGGAAGCCAAGGATGGACTGAACTCAGATGTGGATCACATGTCTCTCGCCTCTTAGCTAAGTTACCACATGACCTAAGAGCCAACTTTCATAGATTTGTGAATCCTATCCATACCCCAATACCAGCCCTGCTTGATCTGGCTGATTGGCTTGAGTACGAGGTACGAGTCCAAGTCAGTGGTGATCAGCAAAGCAGTGTCCCCAGAGAGAGACAAGCTCCGTCCAAAGGCCGACGTCCTGACTACAGGTCACAAAGTTCGACAGCTATTCTACTTGGCAGTGAGTCAGCACAGTCAAATGTGAAATCAGAAAGGGTTCCAGCTGTAAGAGAGACCACACAGGACAAGCCAAAGAAATACTGTCCCTTCTGCAATACTGAGCAACATTATATGAACCAGTCCAACAATTTCAAGTTCCTGTCATTAGAACAGAAGGCATAGTGGATTAAAGCTAACCGTCGCTGCTGGCGTTGTGGTTGTGAACATCATGCCTCCAGGTGCAACCTCAAGGCTAAGTGCAAACAGTGTGAGAGAAAACATTTGGATGTCCTACATGATGTTAATACCAGCCAAAATACAAAGGCAGCTGGTGAACCTTAAACTCCTAAACCCAGCACATGCCTTGTGAGTTCTGTTTCAGAGATGCTGTATATTGATAGGCCCACCAGAAGCAACCAAGTGCTACTGAAGTTGTGCCGTGTCATCCTTCAGAATGGTCCAAAAGTACAGGAGACCTATGCAATATTGGATGACAAGAAGTCTGCTCAATCCATGGTTCTACTGTCTCCTTCTCCGTAGCTCCCTTGTCACAACCTGGTAAATCTTACCAGATTAATAAAGCCTTCACAGCTAAAGAGCTAAATTTAGCATGCCATACCTATCCAGTTGAAGCTCTGATGGAGAAATATCTCCATCTCAGAGGTATTCCACTGCCACCCATTAAGGGTGCCCAGCCTTTACTCCTGATTGGGTCAGATTACCCACATCTTGTTACGCCTGTGGAACCAGTACGTCTTGGTCCACCGGGTGGACCTGCAACAGTTCAAACTAGACTGGGATGGACTTTGCAGGGTCCTAAAAGCCTGTTACGCCATCAGCTGTCCCCAAAGCAGTGCCTCTTTACCAAATGTGACCCTTCAGAAACTGAGCTCCTCAGTCATGTGGAGAAGTTATGGCAGCTTGATACATTGCCATACAGGAGTGAGAAGTTGATCAGCAGATTGAGACAAGATATGGAAGCAGTCCACATATTGGAGGAGAAGACCACCAAAATACTGGTCAAAGGTGTGAACAGGTACGCAACGCCGCTGCTGTGGAAAGGGAAACTTCCTCTTCTGAATGCAACGAAAGAATCCGTCCTGCCACAGCTACGTAGGACAGAGAAAAAAGGTTAGTTAAAGACCCAGAGAAAGCTGCCATTTACTCCAAAGAAATCCATAAGCTCATTGATGCTGGTTACATCAAAGCTATATCCCAAGCTGACGCTGAGCAGAGTAAAAGTTCCTGGTTCATTCCACACAACATTGTTCAACACGATGGGAAGTATCGAATAGTCTTCAACTGCTCCTTCATTTTCAATGGACAGAGCCTCAATGACCACCTCCTTCCTGGGCCCACACTTGGAGCCAGTCTAATGGGGGTCCTCCTCAGGTTTCGAGAACATCCAGTGGCCATCAGCAGTGATGTGAAGGGGATGTTTCATCAAGTTCGCCTTCTGGAGGAGGATAAACCCTTCCTTAGTTTTCTGTGGCGAGACGTTAAAGTAGACCTAGAATCTACCATCTACGAGTGGCAAGTACTCCCTTTTGGCACAACATGTAGTCCATGTTGCGCCACCTTCGCACTACAAACTCTCAAATGTTCAGGGACACACTGCATTAGAAGAGGACGCTAGGCTTTCTGTGGAACACTGTTTTTACGTTGATAACTGTCTTCAGAGTCTCAAGTCAGAGAACCAGGCCAAGCAGCTAGTGAACCGACTATATGCGTTACTTCTGGATGGTGTGTTTGAGCTCAGAGAATGGGCCAGCAACGTTCCAGCTGTCATCGAACACTTGCCTGACGAATCGAGGTCAGAGAACAGCACACTCTGGTTCACCCAGCAAAGGGCCGACCCTCAAGAGCATACTCTTGGACTGTTGTGGCAATGTAAGTCAGATAAACTCTGTTATAAACAACACAATAATGAATGTCCTGAACCAACAATGCGCAACATTTACCCCCTTCTTGCCCAACAATACACTCCTCTGGGATATTTAATTCCATATACTACCAGAGCTAAGACCATTGTGCAGCGTCTTTGGGACAAGAAGAGGGGTTGGGATGACCCTAATCTCCCTGAAGATCTGCTCCGAGCTTGGAAATCATGGGCAGAAGAGCTTACTCAGTTGTACCAGATAAGCTTACCCAGATGCTTTACTGTTCGCAACACAGACTGTGGTACCACCATTCAGAGCAACCACGTATTTTGTGATGCATCTGAACGTGCTTATGGATCTTCGGCCTATTTGCGCAGTGTCACTAGTGATGGACATATTCAAGTGGCATTCTTAGCTGCAAGATCCAGAGTTGCTCCAAAGAAGCAACTACCGATACACCGACTGGAGCTGTGTGGTGCTTTAACAGGGGCACAGTTAGCTTTGATGTTGCTGAAAGAGCTCACCATCAGGATCCAAGAAGTGGTATACTGGACCGATTCCACCACAGTGCTCACCTGGCTCCAATCCGAATCCTGCAGATATAAAGTGTTTATGGGCACCAGGGTTGCATATATACAGGACCTATCAGATATCAGAGCCTGGCGCTATGTTGACTCAGCGACTAACCCAGCAGATGATATCACTAGAGGGAAAACGCTAGCTCAACTCACTGGGAAGAATCGTTGTACTCAAGGCCCCTCTTTTGCTCCTGCAGTCACCTGACCAGTGGCCTGAGATACCAGCTGATCACATCACTGAGGAAACAGAAGAAATGAGGAGCACAGTGTTCTGTGGACTAACAGCTAGTTTGCCCGATCCAGCTCTAACTGACATTCAGCGGTTTAATACCTTCCAAGAGCTACTGGAAGCTACTGCCAGAGTGCTTCACCGGGCGGCCGACGATAAGTCTCCAACTACTGATGACTATCACAATGCTGAGCTGGTCCTCTTTACACATGCACAGATGGAGAACTTCCCTGAAGAAATGATGTCACTTAAATCTGGCACACCCCTGCCATCTACCAGCCGATTGCTCACACTTGCCCCTGAAAATGATCAGATGAAACATTTGCCCCCTTCAAGTTTGCATCTGTTCTGCACCGCCTTCTATTCAACAGGAGTTGACTGCTTTGGCCCTATACTTGTGATGGTGGGGCGACGCACTGAAAAGAGGTGGGGCATCCTATTCAAGTGTCTTACCACACGTGCTATCCATCTTGACCTTCTGCCAAACATGGACACAGATTCGTTCTTAATGTCCCTCAGCGTTTTATCGCTCGAAGAGGAAAGCCTTATGAGATCCTTTCAGAGCAGGGCACTAATTTCAAAGGTGGAAATAAGGAGCTTCATGATACCTTCTGTGCCATGGAACCAACTGTTAAGGCTCAACTTTCTGCTCAACAGATTCACTTCCGTTTTAACCCCCCCAATGCGCCACATTTTGGTGGGTCCTGGGAACGAGAAGTGAGATCAGTTAAGACTGCTCTTCACACTACTCTTGGAGTTCATACAGTGCCAGAGGAAGTATTGAGGACAGTACTCATTGAGGTCGAGGGTATCATGAACTCTAGGCCCCTGGGTTTCGTCTCTTCTGACCTCGCTGACCCAGACCCTGTCACGCCCAACTGCTTGCTGATGGGGCGGCTGGATTCATCCCTTCCACAGGTAGTCTATCCTGAGTCTGAGCTGTTAAGCAAGAAAAGGTGGAGACATTCTCAAGTTTTAGCGGATCACTTCTGGAAGCACTACATCCGTCACTTTCTTCCTACTTTACAAGCCAGGCAGAAATGGCAGACTGAGAAGGATGACATCGCTGTGGGAACTGTAGTTCTCATAGTTGATCAGCAGACACCGAGAGCCCTGTGGCAAGTGGGTACTGTGAGGATTGTCATACCTGGAGCAGATGAACGCGTGAGGACTGCTGTGGTTCAGGTTAAGGACAGGACTTATGGTGCATTCACACCGCAGGGTTTATCAGCGTCAGGCAAAGCTCACAAAGCATCTAGTTTGACGCTTCTATGTTGAAGCTTGCAAAGTCTGCCACTTCTGAGCAAAAAAGAGCGCATGGGCGGGGCCTCTTCTGTTGCCGGACATTCTGAACTAAGGCAGATAGTATTGATAGTGTGGCTTGGTTTTATTTGCTAAATAAAGCTAGACAGCGTCGACTTCTGCAACATCAGCGCCATTTGTGGATACACCCTATTCTACGGATGCGTTCTGAGTTTGGGGAGTTTAACCATTTGCTCCATGAGCTACGAATGGATGAGGTTCGCTTTCAGCAGTACTTCTGTCTGTCCCACACCTAATTTTACGACCTCCTGGGCCGCATCGGAGCTCAAATCTCCTACCAGGACACCAACTACAGGTTCCTTATTCCTCCCGAAGAGCGTCTGTCCATCTGTCTTCGGTAAGTGTTATTTATGATTTTTTAAATCTGCGTTATCTAGACTTAAAATGTAGGTTTTTCCTGGTCCCGCTACATTCGAAATATGTGTAGTGACATCACTACAATGAAACCTTCTGATTGGTTAACGCGTGGCTTCAGAGCCGTCAACTCCGTCAAAAGTTCAACTAGCTGAACTTGTGTGCTGCTGGCTTTATGAGCTTTGAACCATGAAAAGCAAGAAAAGCTTGAAAAGTTGACGGAGCCAAAGCTCACAAAGGGCCACAGAGACCGTGACGCTCCTCCAACGGCCTCCGCCATAGACTTAACATGTAATCTTGACGTCGCTGACGCTGACAAAGCCTGCGGTGTGAATGAACCATTACGCTCTCCCAGTTGCTCGCCTCATCAAGCTGCCAGCCTTACCCCAGGACAGTAAATCTAACTAGCATGCAAATTTGCTTACCAAATTTTGGGGCGGCTGTAAAAAAGACTATTATTTAACTCATTTTTGGCCAGTTAACTTTTAAGTTCTGAGAGACTTCATTTACTCCTGTTATTGTTTGTAGCGCTCATTATCTGGTTAAAATGTCTTATTTCATTGTTGATGCATTCTTAATGCTATTATTGGTAGCCGTCTATTTCATAAGTAGCTATTAGTCAGCTCTTAAGTTTTATATCAGACTAAATTATGTTTAGTTCCCATATGGACATGTTTAGTTTATGAGAGAATTACCCATAATCCATTATTGAGAATCCTGTATTTGTTTTTCTATAGGAAACCACATTAGATACCATCTGCAGTTTAAATAAATCCAATCAGAAATGAAAGCTGTATGGAATGATGTTGGTGCCTAATTAAAGAAGAAGTTAAAGATAACCTCCAGACCTTGAAATTCCTTTATTATTCCCAATCACCTGAACATATAATCACTGTCCTGACCCGACGCCCTGGAACGGTGTTAATCCCTTTAGAAGCAGCTACAGTCCTCACTACAAACGGGCTCGGAACCTTAATAATGTCAATACATTTAAAAAACAATAGGGTTCTCTGCTCTGCTTGAGCAGGCGAATCGGTCATGCCTGACATGGCCGGTTCTTCCTGCACCGCGGGCTCGGAACCATAATAATAATAATAATAATAAATTTATTAATAATAATAATAATGTCAAACCTTCTAAAACAATTGGGTTCCCTTCTCCACTGGAGCAGGCGAACTGACCATACCTGACATGGCCAGTTCTTACTGCACTGCGAGCACCCTAATTAACCGCAGATAACGAGATTAAGTAGTAAAATACTGATAAAAATGTTAACACTGATAGCATTTTAAATTATCAGTGTAAAACAGTGATAAGATATAATCAAATAAAAATGCAAAGCAGATAAATAATAATGAATAAAAGTCAGCTAAAAGCTAAAAACATGCAGAGCGATTAAACAGATATTAATAAATAATAATCAGTTAAAAGCTCGACTAAAAAGGGTCTAAAGAGTCTTGAGCATGCTCTGAAAAACATGAACGTTCTCTGCAGGCCTGAGGTCCTCCAGCAGCCTTTTTTCAGAGGTGAGGGCCATAATAATGAAAAGACGCCTTAACATGAGTGTGTGTCCTGACTTTGGGGATGACAAGGAGATAGCTGCCAGAGGAGCGCAGAGACCGCAATAGTTCACATGGTAAAAGCATTTTTAAAAGATAAGAAGGCCCAAGACCATTAAGACACTGTCTCGTGATGTCTCGTGATGACACTGTCAAGAGGGAGCCCATATAGGTCAAAAAGCACTGGGCCTAAAATTGAACCCTGGGGCACACCACATGTGATCTTGTGGACCTTAGGAACAGGTATCTAAACTTACCATAAAAGTCCTGTCTGTAAGATATGAGGTGAACCATTTATGAACAGCACCTGTTAAACGAGTTAAAAGAATAGCGTGGTTTGCTGTATCAAAAGCAGCAATTAAATCCAGTAGGATCAACACTGTTACTTTCTGAGATTAAAAATAAAATTTAAAAGATAAAACCTACATTCCATTGCATAATTTAAAAACTAAAAAGAAAACTGCAGCTGCTGCAAACGATTTAATAACTTTATGTTGGAGGGTGGGTGTGGTGAGGCAGAGAAAAACAGCAGAATACTAGCCCTGCAGGTTGACATCACATGGATTGTCCAATCATTTGATTAAGCTAAAATAAGCCTCAAAATTAGCCTGCCACGGAGCAAGCTCATCCAAGAACATAAATTGCCATAGTGAATGAGCAGGGCTTCAGATTAGCCTTGTTTGTGGAACCAAATCTGGGGAAATTTAGCCAGGATTTTCAAAGTAAGCCTGGCTTTTGGAGTGACCTCACTTCGTAGAATATCCCCCTGTAAATAAATCTGATCTTGAAATGTGGAAATAAATAAATAAAAAAATAAATTTGGATATAAATAAATAAATGTGAAATTAAATATTTTTCTCTAATGTTTTTCCAGATTTATTTATTTATTTATTCCAACATTTATTCATTTATTTATTGATTAGCAATTCTGGCAGAGACCTCATCTCCACAGGTTTGCGTGATGCGCTGCCCGTTGATTGACAGCCAACAACTCGGATTCTATAGGATAAAAATTTTTTGCCGATCAATATAAATTGCATAGGGGTCTATGGAAAGGAGGGACTTAGGAAAAAACAAATGTTGTGGAGAACTAGCCTTTTTTCATAGTACTGAAACCCACTATCATTTTAAGGATATATAAAAAATTGTTACATAAATAAATCCGCCAGACTGCAGCTTTAATTGATTAATTAATTTATTAATCTTTATGTTGAATGCATCATGACTTCCCATTCAAAACAAAATGTTTCCTTAGATTTCACATCATCAACCACATAATGTAGGATCAGGCCAGTTGATTGACACAGGATTAGGGATTATTGTCTTTACCTACTGATTGGAATATTACCCCTTAACTGTGCTGATTTGTGAAAATCAAACATATTTTACAAAAACAAGGTTTGAAAAAAATGATGGACTAAATTATTTGAAATGCAGCCTTATAGACCATGGACCTTTTTCTTCCTTTACAGCACAGATAAGGATAAAGCCAAACCGAGCCCTTTTCTCACAATTGAAAATAATGGCTGGGTGGCATATGTGGATGATAAGTTTGTGATCAGCACCTGCAAGATGTTTATTTATAAATTCCCCTTTGACAGTCAGAGCTGCAATCTAACATTTAAGTCTATCGCATTCTCAGGTAAGTCCTCTTTACAGGTGCTTTGAAAATGTAATCGCTTCTAAACTGTGACTTTTTAAATTAAACGTACTGAGAGAACTTCCAGGTCATATTAGAAATAGCATCTTAATTTTCAGGCTTCTGGACAACCTTTAAATAACCCTGAAAACCGGCTCAAATCAAACCAGAAGAAACCAAACTTTTCCATGGTCTTGGTCACATGCCCTATAAAGAGTCAGCACGCAACTCCAGTTAATACAACTAAAAACTACTGATCAGGCCCATAATCTAGGTGTAATAATGGACTCAGACCTGAAACTCCAGGGTCACATAAAGGCAATAACAAGGTCAGCCTTCTCTCACCTGAATCTCCAGAATTAAAAGACTAATGTCACAACAGGACCTTGAAAAACTGATCCATGCGTTACTCTTTAGTCGGATTGCTTACTACAACAAAATCCTCACAGGCCTGCCTAAAAAGTCAATCAGACAGCTGCAGCTGAACCAGAACGCTGCTGCCCGAGTTCTCACTAGAACTATGCAAGTAGAACACATCCCCCCAGTTCTTAGGTCTTTACACGGGCTCTCTGTAGCTCAGAGAATAGACTTTGAAATACTCCTACTAGTTTATATTGAGCCAGGTCCTGCTCCTGAACCTAAGTTAACCAGTTAACTCCATTTCACTAGCAAGGACCACGCCACAGATTCAAAATGTTAACATTTTATTGAAAGCATGGAGGATTGAATGGTCCGGGAAGAGGTGTCTGTGGAGACCCGGAGGAAGACTCAGTGTGTGGGTGCAGTCTTCAGAAAACATCTTTCGTAGCCTGCTCAAGATACCCAAAAAGGTCTTGCGGCGGAAGTGACTAGTGAACCAGAATCTGGTAGCTATTCAATTCACTTTTATTTATATAGCGCGACACAACAAATTTTTCTATGCAGCAGACCTGCAACGACAGCAATCCATTCAGCAATCCCTCATACTGAGCAAGCATGTTGCAACAGTGGAGAGGAAAAACTCCCCTTTAACAGGAAGAAACCTCCGGCAGAACCTGGCTCAGTACAAGCGGTCATCTGCCACGACTGTCTCGGGGTCTGAGAAGACAGAGAAGAGACAGCATGGAGGATGCTTGGTCACTTTAAGCATTATCTAGGCCAATGCTCCCCATCAAGCGGGTCCAGATCGGGTGGAGCTTCTATGTTTCTCTCAGTGTTTTTCTCAAGGCCAGCAATCAAAATAACAGCTCTGTTAGGAACAATCAGATCAGACCTGATTCTATAACGAGAAGCGGGTCGAATGGTGAGGCTTTAGCAGATAACCCGGACTGACATATCAGGGATGGGTCCGTAAGGGGCTGAGGTTAGAACTGAGGCGGCATATCTGGATGTGGACGGAAATGCAGAGCTGGTCTGTTTTACTTCTACATACGATGTAAATGAGGGTGTCCTGACTAAAAATAAAAATGTCTGAGAGACAGGGATGAATGAAAAGGTTGTGTATGGATGAGAGGGGGAAAACTTGGAACAACGCAGGAAACTGAAGCAGGCAAGCAGGACCGTGGACTGAAGAGCCAGCTCTACAAAGGGGAATAGATAGCAGGAGCGAAGCGAAATAATTCAGTGGGTGAGAAGGTTGAAGGTTGAAGGTGAGCGGCAAGCGATGTGTAGCTGTAGGTGTTTCTAGCTTTTTTAAGACCTTTCGATAACAGATATGTGGCTATGATCGAGGGCTGGACAGGGGCTACCTGTTGCAAGCTTGATAATATATCCGTGATATAAGATTTTATGGTAGCTACGCAGATTTGATTTATATATATATATATATATATATATATATATATATAGGAACAAACAAGGCAAGGCAAGTTTATTTGTAGTAGACAATTCATACACAAGGCAATTTAAAGTGCCAAACAGATTAACAGGAAAAAAACATCAACTTAAAAAATAATTAATTAAAATTAAAAGCAAGAGTGCAGATAAAATGCTTTCTATTCAATTCAGTTTATTTATATTGCGCCGTTTCACGACAGATGTCATCTCAAGAAACTTTTCAAGACGAGTTATTACAATACAATGTTTAATTTAGGAATTACAGAACCACGGAAGATTGCGTCGTGAATTCTCAGCAATCCCTCACACTGAGCAAGCATGAAGCAACAGTGGAGAGGAAAATCTCCCTCTCATATTGTCATATGCACGGGTAAAAAGAACTGTTTTCGGCATTTCAACATTGTTAGAGTTAAGGCTTGTCTCACATCCTCATGAAGACTGTTCCAGATTTTAGCTGCCTGAAACTGAAATGCAGCCTCACCGTATTTATTATTGACTCTGGGAACCACCAGGAGACCCCTCCCTGAAGTTCTCAGGGCCCGAGATGGTTCATACTGTATGTCTCTAAGATTTCAGAGATTTACTTTGGTGCCAAACTATGAAAAGACTTGTACACAAGTAGAGCTGTTTTAAATTCTGTTCTCTGAGCGGCAGGAAGCCAGTGCAGAGACCGGAGCACTGCACTAAAATGGTCGTATTTCCTGGTTCTTGTCAGGACTCGAGCAGCAGCGTTCTGGATGTACTGCAGCTGTCTAACAGCTCGTTTAGAGAGGCCAGTGAGCAGGAAGTTACAGTAGTCTAACCTGCTGGAGACAAATGCATGGATAAGTCTTTCTAAGTCTGGTTTCAACACTATTCCTCTGATCATAGCCATGCAACACACCTTCAGCACCCACAGCGTCCTCAGCAGGAATCGCGAACCCAGGGCCTTCTAGCTGTGAGGTGAGCTGCGCTACCAGCTGCATATTTCTAAATAGCTTCTTATTTATGTACTAAATACTCTGAATATCATGAATAACTATATATAATTATTATGACTAATTATATATATATACATTCATATATATATATATATATATATATATATATATATATATGAATGTGTATATGTATATTAATGTGTGTATATATATAAAATAGTCATAATAATTAAATATAGTTATTCATGATATTCAGAGTATTTAAAAGACCACCGTGCACTGTGGTGCAGGTGGTAGCGCAGCTCACCTCACAGCTAGAAGGCCCTGGGTTCGCGATTCCTGCTGAGGACGCTGTGGGTGCTGAGGGTGCGTTTGTTCCTCCATATCATCGGCACCCACACCCACGGAAAGCCGGTGCTGACTCTGACACCATGATTCTATGAAATTGTGACAAAGCCACCATCACTGGCCATGTAGTTTTAACGCCATGGCCAGCAGGCCAGATAAACCACATAAACAACACAATGAACAATAAAGTAGGCAAAAAGACAAACAGGGATAGAAAAGGTTTGAAAAACAAACTGGAAACAGAAAAAAACTCAGTCACCTTTCACTCGACTTCCACTACACCCCCATTCAAGGGAAGAAGAAGATTTATTTTTATAGAAACTTTGACACACAGTGATTTACAAGAATACAAACAGGTAAAACAAAACATGATTGCAAGAAACAATTAACTAAAAGCTTCTCTAAAAATAAATGTATTCAGGGTTTTAAAGGATTCAACAGAATCAGCCTTATGTAGGGATGTTGGCTGGGCGTTCCAAAGCTTTGGAGCCACAGCCTGAAAAGACATGTCTCCTTTGGTCTTAAAATGGGTCTTAGGTCTAGAGGAGAAGTAGGAAAACTTTAGCTTCAACTGATAATATGGAGGAATCGGCAACAGAGAACAATTCTAGCCATAGTAGCTCTCCAACACAGTATTGGCACAAGGAAGGAATGGTAGAAGAAGCAAACTTGCAAGGTATCTGCATCTGACAGAGATTCAACAGGATGTTCACAGAACCAACCACCAGCTGGAAGCAGCGGTGGAACGGATTGAAAAAAGCAGATAAACCGGCTAACCCAACATCAGGCAAAGATGGAAGCCAAGCTGTTAGACCATAAAGGACACACACACAGGGATTACATCTGTGTGGACAGCATATACCTGAGGAGGCATAAGGCAGTGACGTCTCCAGTTTCCTGCAGAAAGTACTAATGGAGTCGCTGGAGTTCCCACCGGACACAATTTTGAGTTGAGAGAGCTCATAGAGCACTTGCATCTGAAACCCATTAACTCTGCAGGAAATCCCCAGTTGATAATTGCCAATATAGCAAATTGCACGTCAAAGAAAGACGTGATACGCAGAGCTTGGCAAAAATAGAAGGTATTCTATAATGGCACCCGCTCTTCTGTGGATCCTGACTACCCCACTGTTATCCTCAGGCGGCGCGATGCATGCTCGATCTCCTTCTTTGTGATATCCACTTGGAGCACACAGTAAATTGAGTTAATGGAACACTAAAAGAGTCAATTTCAACACTGAGCCAGTGAACATATGGTCCTGCCCTGTACAGTGTGAAAGTTATATTGATCTCAGCATTACATTTTCAGAGTCAATTTTACTCCGATTAGAATTAAATGCAGTCATGAAGTAAACTTTCATTAACACTCACAATTGTTAGTATACTTTTACTCTATGAGATAACTAACACTAACGTAGTGTTATTTCAATATGGAACTACTATCTTTATCACTGTCAATATCACACTGTTATGTTTGATGTCTTATCAGTTTATTAAATGTAATAAATAAATTCCCTTGTAGACCTTTTTACATATACAATTTGCTTACAAAGAAAAAAACATGTTTATAAGACATGGTGAGTTTACTGAAACAAAAACCATTTCACTGAGGGAAACATTTTTAAGAACCTAATTTTGTTAATGACAAATTGTACACAGTTAACCTCCTTAATTGTCTCTGTAACCATTTGTACTGTACAAGGATGCACACTCCTCATCTGTAAATAGTTTGTAAAGTAAAACCGAGAAAAAAAAGTGTTAAAACAAGGAAAAATGGTATATGGACAGAAAATTGTTTCATGTAAGTCATGTAAGAGACATTTTTACTTCACTGAGAGGTTTTTATTTTTGATTGTAAAATATTTAAACATGACAAGTGGAAAGTATCCTTGTACCTTTAATAAATTAAAAAAAATAATGTACTGTAATTGAATTACTGAAAAATATTTTGGTTGGAATCTGACCCATTAACCTTTCTGCATTTTGCCCTGTAGCAGTTACATTTCCAAATAGGTTCTGTTGAAATTGTATAATATATTCTCATCCTCTGACATTGCATTGAATCAATCTGCTATTATTTATTTTTTATTATTTATTTATTCAGATGAAGACTTAATCATTGAAGTCGGCGCAAACAGTGGACAAATCAGACAGATGAATCTTCGAACAATCCGGATGCAGTATGAGTGGGAGTTCGACAACATCACAACAATCAAGAAAATAGAAAATTATTTTTACTCCAACCGCTCTGTCGTTGTCTACACTGTAAGTATTCTGAAGACAGGTAACGTCAAAAAAAAAGGTTATGTATTTTAACTAATATGTGCCGAGAAAAGGCATGCTGTGTTTTCTACCAATCTGATTTTAGGTGATTGAAAAGAAGAACTCACCTTGTGTCTCACTGCACCAACAGAGATCAAATCCTTCTGAAATGTTATTTTCAATTTCTTTTGTTGCTTAAAGTGGAAGAACCATTTTTGGTTTGCCTGGAAGTCCTTCGGGAGATATTTCGATCCTTTCGCGGTCACCTTATAGCAATATAATGGAAGTTATTGGGGAACCCAAAGTGCAACCTCTAAATAAGGCATTATTTTCCCCCTCTTTCATTTCAACAATGTTTTGTTCTGAATTGCTAGTGCTATTCCTCTGTGAGTTCAGAGCATCCCAGAGGTGCTTTGTTGCAGTCTTCCAGGGTGTTTTAGATATAGAAACCAGCGATTTTAATTAGGTCACTGCCATGCCCCATTGCAACTGTTGTCTGAGCAAGACTGAGCAGGTTGTGGAGCCTGTGAAAGCTGGACATAGTCTAGTTGGTAATTTTGTTTGTGCAATTTGGAAACAAGCTAACCTGAACCATGTTTATGTTTGCGGTAGCAAGTTCTGTCTAACAAACCACCAGAAATGCATTAAAAAAGTGAAACTTGTATATTAATTTGTTACACACAAACAATTCTATTTCCAATGTTCTTTTTCTTTTAATTTTCATGATTATAAGTGACAATTGATGAAAAGTCCAAAATTCCATATCTCAGAAAATTTGATTATTGTGAAAATGCTCAATATTGAAGAGAGCTTTATACTGTAGTTTTTAGAAATTTGTATATAATAAACAGATTTTTAAATACAATATTTTCAGAAAAATTTAACAAAATGTTTCATACCTATGGGTTTCCACTTCCTTTGGGGCTAGAGCAGAGTAGCGCCACCTGATGGCTGTGTGTGTGACCCAGCAGCATATATGCTGTAAACAGGCACATTGAATTGTGAAGCCTTTTACTTTCCATCCTATATGTATACAGTCTAAATTAATGTCAGATAATCTGTGTAAAGTTGTCTACTTTTAGAAATGTTTAGGCTACTTTAATTTCTAGTGCTTAATTTTTTTTTTGGAAAAACCACACTTTATGTTTTTGTATAAGAAGTTTGGTATTATGACTTCACCTACTTTCCTTCCAACTAAATCCACCTGGTTTTTTTTACAGTCATAAAGAGAAATACATTTTAACAGATTCTGAAACCCTTTTACAGATAACCATGACGAGGAAGTCTGCGCTTTACATCGTCAACTTTCTGCTACCTGTCCTCTTCTTCTTACTTCTGGACTTTGCCACCATCCTCATGCCAAGCAGTGGTGGGGAGAAAATTAGCTTCAAGATCACAGTCCTGCTTGCTGTTACTGTGATGCAGCTTATTCTGAATGAAGTTCTACCTTTTACCTCAAGGACTATTCCACTGATAGGTATTAAAGTCAGGAGTCTTCCTTCTCAAACTTTTCCTCATTTTGTTACATTCCAACCACAAATATCAGTGTTTTATGTGACAAATATACAAATTAGTGAATAGTTGTAAAATTAAAGGAAAATGATCTATAGTTTTCAAAATTTTTAACAAATGTACAAATCCAAATGCATATCTATTATCTGCCCTGAGTTAAAACATATAGAAAAAACTTGTGCTATTGTGTATTGGTGAGCCATTTGGCCATACATCTTAAGTCACATAAGTGTAATGGGCTGAATGGATCTATAACATACATTTTTACCAGCTTTGGTTATATGTTCAGATTTTATCTTCTGCTCAAAGGTGAACGTCCACCTCTGTCCCAATTCTTTTGCAACTCTAAATACTCTTTTTCTTCTAGGATTTCCTTGTTTTAGCTTCTTCCACCTTTCTGTCAACTCTGACAAGCTCTAGCCTTTTTTCTTTCAAAAGAAGGAATTTCACTGCATGACACTCCCCATCCTATGTGCATTTTCACAGAACAAATAACATTTTGCTTGAGGGCCAAAAGATTGATTTTGTTTTCATTTAAACCGATCACCTGAGTGCTTTCAAACCCGATAGTGCGGTAGACTTGGTTCGACTGGGGACCAAAATTGCAACATTCACATGTTGGCTGTATCCAGAGGGTACATAAAATTAATGGTTGCATTTATATAGCGCTTTTCGAGACCCTCAGAGCGCTTTGTAATTACATCATTCATTCACTCTCACATTCACAAACTGGAGGAAGCAAGCTACATTTGTAGCCACAGTTGCCCTGGGGCAGACTGACAGAAGCGAGGCTGCCATATCGCCCCATCTTGCCCAAGGACACAACGGAATGTAGCACGCGGAAGCAGAAATCAAACCCACAATTTCTGGGTTGCAGGCCGACAACTCTACCACTGAGCCACAGCCGACCCGTCTTGTACAAATGTAAGAGCTGCCATAAGTAGCACTTCTTCAACATATTTTTACTTAAGACATGTAGAAATTAGCCATCCAAAAACTTACTTGAGTTAGAGTAAAGAAGTATTTTGTAAGAGGCAACTTAAATACTGAATAACTGATTTAATAGGTTTGAAATCATGTCAGACAAAAAATATTAAATTATGGGCAAATTCTGGTATTTTAAAGACAAAAGGGTTACATAATTATACAAATAAATAACATGATACATACTAGATTTTAAGACTTTGAGTCAATTTTTAAATATAACAACAATACAGTAATTCAATTCTATTCAGTTTATTTACATAGCACCATTTCACAACAGTTGTGATCTCAAGGCATTTTACAAGATCAGTAATTTCAATACAATCATACAACCATTCCAGTCATTTAAAATTTTTTCTATTTAAGAAATCCCAGCAGATTGCGTCAAGTCATTGACATGAAGTTGTACCCTGTATATGCAGACTCCAACCACAGCAATCCCTCAGCATTCCCTCATAATGAACAAACATGTAGCAATAGCCTTTTAACAGGAAGAAACCTCCAGCAGAACCTGGTTCAGTACAAGCCACGACCGTCTGGTTGTTTGACAAGACAGAGAAGAGACACAAAAAAAACAAAAGAACTGATGTAAGAGTACTTTATACATTTCAGAAAGTAAATAGTTGATAACATAATATGCAAGGTGTTAATTTACTGGGAGCATCATCTGAGTCGATGCCCCTCATCCAACAGGGCGTTGTAGCTAAACAGGATACCAGATTGGGTCTAGCATCTACGGAGAGAAAAAAACGAGGTTAACTTCTGAAACAACAGCT
Organism: Apricaphanius iberus; assembly: GCA_028564705.1. Taxonomy (NCBI): domain Eukaryota; kingdom Metazoa; phylum Chordata; class Actinopteri; order Cyprinodontiformes; family Aphaniidae; genus Apricaphanius; species Apricaphanius iberus. Next base: position 108,614 of record JAPXFQ010000222.1, on the reverse strand, counting down.
AAAAATACAACTGGAAAGTCGTTGAAGAGAAAAATAGCAGAGTAAATAAAATTGGTCTGTCCTTCAACTGTCTAAGCCTGTAGCAACATAATTACAGAAACAGCTCAGGGTATCCTAAACCATACTAAACTTAAGCTTTATCAAAAAAGGAAGGTTTTAAGCCCGTGTAGTCGGATTTAGACTCTTTATAACACATTACAGTAAAATGCAGAATACTGACCTCTCTCAATTTTACAACAAGCTTATATTATTTCTAGTAACCTTGGTCTATCTATTCTACCTGATAAAGTACGACTCTCAGGGTGAAAATCAGAGACTTGAAGGCGCCTTTCTCTTTGATTGGAAAGCTGTGAACTTTGTAGACCTTTAAGGATACCCAATCCGAGGAGCCATCTCCATGGTAACGCAGGATGTGGACTATTATTATCAAAACACTGACCATGACTTGGGTAAAAGCGTCACTCAATAAGACTAACATTCAAACTAATACTACTAATACAACATTAAGTAAACATGTGTCACAGTTGATTACAAAGTACAGATAAATCATAACACTAAATCTTTCCACCACACCTGGTTCATGAATATATTTTGGAACAAGGTAACAAGTGTTTTGAGTGAAAATGTATGGTGTTTACTATATTTTTACTTGACCTCAAAATGCAACAAGCTAAACATAGAAGATTACATTTGAAAACCAAAGCTTGTTTAGCAAAGGTGGTCTTTAATAAACTGGAGGTGTGCGTGCGTCTGGTGTATTTTGGTTAAAACATGTTTTCTCTTCATTCATTGAAATTACTCAGTGTGTAGAGTTAAGAAAAAAATATTCAATATAGAGTAGTGATACTTTAGGCAAAGCAGTTTCATTTGTATAGCACACTTGGAAGGTGTCTTCAAGGTGCTTTACATGATTTGGTGGTAAAGAAAAAAGCAAAAAATATGATATAAGAGCCTGTAAAATTAAAAAAAACAATTAAGATGTAAGGGACTATCTTAAAGCGAAATTTTGCTAGTTTTAGATTGCTTTGCAATTATTTTCACCTCCTGACAGTTCCAGTAAATCTAATAAAGCATGAAAAGCATAAAAACATGAAAAGCATAAAAGTACAAACAGCAATTGAGAATAAACAAAAAAACGAAAGTATGGTATGGAAAGTAAAAGTTTAAACAGCAATTAAGAATAAAACGTGAAAAGCATAATACATGAAAAGCAAAAAAAAAATAAAAAATCATAAGAGAAAGTAAAAAGCTGATTTAGCGTCATAATCGTTTACTCAAGGGCAGCTCTAAAGTTTTGATTTAAAGCAGCTCAATGTGTGAGCAGCTTTGCAGTCATCAGAAGTTTGCTCAGGATAAGAGGAGCATAGAAACTGAAAGCTGCTTTTCCATGTTTGGTTCTTATACTAGGGATAATTAGTGGGCTAGAGTTGGAGGACCTGAGTGGCCTGGGGGGTCGGTATAATGACAGCAGGTCTTCAACATATTGTGCAGCTAAGCCATTTAATGATTTGTAAACTAGTACAAGTATTTTGAAGTCTTTTCTCTGAGCTACAAGGAGCAATTTGACAGGCCAAATTGTGTATAACATCTTTGTTTTGTTAGATACCCTGCTATGTGTGGACAAGACCTAAATAAGACTTAGTATGTTTTTTTGACAGTTGGTTTTAGATGAGTTTTAACTAATACCATTGCACACAAGCTTTGTCAGATTAAGAAAACATGCATAATTTTCCTTCCCCTTCACAGGTTTGAGGTTTGTCTGTCAAATACAATCACAACAAAACCCTAATAAGTTTATGAACAAAATATTTTAGCTGTATCAGTACATTTTTTCAAAGCAATGCACATGCTTGTTTTCCACTGGGTTTGCCAATTTTGTTGCTCAATATGAGTCACCTAACAACTGAGCCTTACCGATGAGGATATTTCATTCTGGGTCATAATCTGTTAAAACATACAGGTCATGCAGGTCTTTCATTGTGTTGATCTTTTTGCCCCACTGTTTGACCTCCTAAACTACTGTTCCACATAAAATATAACATTTGAACCATACAGCTCCAAATAAAAGGACAAACAAGCATTTCAAATTATTTAAATTTAACCTGCATTTGATCCAGAATCTTCTTTAATTTGCTCTTTGCTCCTCTTAGTGACTTACTGCATTGGGATTTTCGCTCTGATGCTGGTCAGCCTCTTGGAGACCATTTTTGTGAATTATCTTATTGAAAAAGACTCATCATCCCAGGAAGAGATTGAGAAACTGAGTAAGAACCAAGTATTTTTTTTTACAAAAATAGCAGCAATTTTCACAACTTCCAAACAGATTCAAATGAAATCAGACTGACAGCTAAATCAGGTTATAGTTTCTCATAATTTGTTTTGAAACGCGTATGTTATTTTCTTCCTCTACTTTCTTCTTCTATAAGCAAAAAAAGCTTCCCCCATTGCCTCCTCCTGCGACGTAATGACCGGTCATACATCACCTACATGCAAAGAGGTTGGTGTTTTAATTTCAGAGGTTGGGGTTCTAAAATAAGGATGGTAAAATGTGGTTGTTTTTGCAGAAATAAGAAGCAGAAGTTAAAAAAAAATGCAGTTCATAAAACTGATCATATTAAAGAATATGTGACTTTTTGTTTTAAATTCAAGCAAATATCCTAAAATGTTTTGTGTAGCTCATTAAAAGATACTGTGTGAACAAACCTTTAGATCGTGATCTCTCCTCTCCAAATGTGCTCCAACAGGGCTGTCAATCACTAAAAAGAAATTAACTAATTAATTGCATGATTTCTGCAATAATTTGTAAAAAGTCAAACAACATATTAGCTGCAATACATCACGTTTTTACACTTAAAAGTATAGCAGATGATCTCTTTCCTCCATGTGAAGTGCGGTACGCCTTGTCGCCAGGTCCTTCGAAAATGTCTGAGAGTAGAGTAGAGAAAAAGTGTCTTTGAAGTGTATGAGAAGAAGAGAAAGGCCTCAGAAGAGAGAAACCAGTTTTTTTAGGAGATTCTTTCCAAGGATAGTTTCTACTCAACAGGTAGGCTAACGTTCAGCATGCTATTTGGAGAAATATATTTCAGATCACAGCTAAAAGAAGTTATTTACGTCTATAATGTAACTATCCGGTGAAGATTTGTTTTTGCGCATTTTTCCTTTTTTATATAATCTCTAAAACTAGAGAGAGCAATTCTTTACTGAAATTCAGAGAAATTCTCTGCTATACTTTTAAGACTTAAATATACAATATGTACATTGACATCCTGTGGTCAAAAACAGAGTACTTCAGTCCAAGAAGGAACAAAACAAAACAATGTAGACTACTATCAATCACTCAGCACATCCCCTCTGTGAATTTCATGGAGAGTTGCCAGTTACTGATTGGCCAGAGTATACATGATGATGAGTGAATACGCAGTATGTTGATGAGTAGGTTAATACATTTCAGCACAATATTGAGTTGGTGGTCATTTAAAAAGTAGCTTGAGATATTTTTAGAGATGACTTTTTTTACTGCAAGCATTTTTTGCCCAACCTTAGCCTTTAGTCAGTGTCAGATTATAAATGGGGAAACACTGTTTAGTGATGAAGACTTGGCAACCTTGCGGGCACACCTGTGATTTGCCAATGAACCAGGAAGTATGGATGCGGGAAATATATTGTAAACAATGACTGTGTCCTGTAGCCACGTTTTGAAAATAACAAAAACGTATCACCACACAGAAATCTGTTCCAATTTATTTATCCTTCCAACTTGGTTTGGACATTAGACTGTTGTCTGATTAATTAATTGTAAATTTCTTAAATATTGCACCTTTAAGCTTGCAGCATATATTTTTTGCCAAATCATGAAGTTAATGCATAGTAAACACAAAGAATATGACATTTTAATTACTCAAAGACTATCTTAAGCACTTTCTTCAAACTGAAGGGGTGAAAACACATTTGAGGGCGGAGCTAGATTACAGAGGAACCACAGGTAGACTAGGCTCACACACAGACACAGGATAGGGAAATATAGAAATATACAGTTCCATTGTACTGGTAATTTTATTTGCTGAAATTTTAATTAGGAGCCAGTCCAGAGAACACAGTTTTCTGATGAAACAGGGAAAATAATGTCATGGTCCACTGTTTAATTTATAACTTATGACTCTGACTCTTGCAGGGCAGCAACACCCAACTGACTGAGTTATTCATGATAGTGGAAAAAGTCTCAGATGAGCTTGAAGAGATTAAGACAATTTACAAAGAGTCAGATAAGAAGAAGGCTGGTTACTGGACCGAAGTCGCCAGCAAAATAGACAAGATATTTTCCTTTGTATATGTCTCAGGAGTCTTTGTGTTTTTAACTGTCCTCTTCTCAGTGTGGCTCTCAAAAGAGACTACTTATATTGAAAGAGATTAGTCATGTTTTTTAATATCTGAGGGAAAAACAAACCTATATAATGTAACTGGTGATTCGCATTGACCAAAAAGTCAAACTTAAACATTGAGGTCCAAGACACACTGTCCAATCTGACTGAGCTGTGTGTTCAACGTTTTGGTATAGACACTCTCCCTAAAAGGCTTGCAGATGTAACAGTGGCTAAAGGGAGTTTACTCAAGTAGTACTCTCATAAATTTCAAATTGTAGCAGGGTATTTGTAGTTTATGGGGGATCAATACGTGGCATCAAGTTCCTGCAACTGAATCTATCCAGCAAGTTAAAGAAATGTCTGGAAGCCTGGCTTGACTATAGATTGCAACATGTACAGTATGCTATATTGTCAGAATGTATAATTACCTGTGTTTTTTTAACCTGTGTATCTTCATGAGAAAAAAAAAGATGTGGTGGATACATTCAAATGTGATATATAGTATGCATTCTGAATGTTTGTTATTGCACTAATCATGGAGCCCTGCCAGTTGAGTTAAACATGGAATATATTAACATTGCTGCTGCATGTTGTTAAATATATCCATATATAATATACATTGACAGATACCAAAATATGTTTGAACTAATTAGGTGAATCAGAATAAGCATGTTTCCTCTAGAAAATAGCATCGGTTTTGTATCTCAGAGGTGTATCTTATGTGCTCACTACATAAAAATAAAAACTAAAGCATTAAAATGTACAATTTGTGCGTTTTTCTTTTATCTAAAAAAAATACCTTTAACACTTAAGTGATAAGCAAGCTGAGAGTGTAATGTGAATAAGATCTACCTATTTTAGAAGGAATAAACTAATCTGTAATTGCAAATAAGAGCTTTTTCAACATGTTAATATCATATACACTTTATGTTTTCCCCCACTGTGGGGCAAAAATATTTGGCAGCTACCACTTGTGAGAGTTGTCCCACCAATATATGTATTTAAAAATGGAGGTTGGGGTCTGAGAAACATAAATTACCTGCAGGGAATTCTTCACCTCTTCTGTTACTGTATCAATCTGAAGAAAAACATTAATCCATCCATCCATAATCTAAACGTTTTTCTCCTTGCAGGGTTGTGGGGGAAGATGGTTCTTATTTCCAAGAGTCATTGGGCGACAGCCAGGGGACACCCTGGACTGGATGCCAGTCCATTGCAGAAGCATTAACCCCACAGTCCAAAAACATGGCTGATAGGTTAATTTGTCTCTCTAAATTTTCCTGTAGATGTGAATGTGTGCTTGCATGGTTGCTTGCTCTGTGTGGCCCGTAATGGACCTATCCAGGGTGTATCCTGCTTCTTGCCCAATGACAGCTGCAGATTTGAACAAGCACCTTCATGTCCATGCAGGGTTGGTTGGATGGATGCCAATTGGCTATTCTTCAAAATATTTGTCTTGGAAAATACTTCCTCTGACCTCTCCTCTTCACCTCTTAATGACAATTTAGATCTGGGAACAAATAACTGTGTTATGTATAGCTCCCCGAGTTTGGTGTTCCATTAAATGTCAATGTTAAATTTAGCATGTGTTCTCACCTTTTACTTCATTTGAGCAATTCAAATGACTATCATGAGCTATAATCCTTCATTTAACTGAAAGAAGTGATAAAATGTATTATGTGCTTTTATAGCTGCTCAACATAGAGGTCAAATTGAAATGTCAAGAAGCATTACTGGTCTTCATCTTACATGTACACTAAGCAAACTGTTTAAATAAACATTTATTTGACTATAAGTAGCAGAGTGTATCTCAACAATACTTTGTCAGTTAGTTGATCTATTATTCAATAAAGATAATTGTTAAAGCTATGGCATTGATGCATGTTGGTTCATAATTTCCTTTTAATTTTTAAACAAGCCCTTTTATGTGCTTGAATGGATTAAAGGCATTTTATGACATCAACGGGCAGTTGAGTGCTTAGGGTGTTGGTACTTTCCAGCAGCTTCTGTTCATTTGACCGGCCATCATTACATTTTTTTTTTTTTTCTGATGGAAATTGCTTTAAATAGCCAGAAGAATCCTCTAATAGCTCGGACAATATACTAAGACACACTCTGAAGTCACACAGCTATGAAGCTCACAAATCTGTACTTTCTGCTTCTTTTACCATGTAAGTTGAAACATCTTTGTATAATGCATGTAAATGTAGTCTGTTGTTTTAAATGTTATCTTTCTGTTGATAGTGGCATGGGTCACTTTCGGGATTTTTTTATGATTTTCACATATTTTCACAGTGTGATATGTGGAAGCCCTTTATGATTATTGGCCACTATTTAATATTAGATTAATGAAGATCTTTAAAGCAGCTCTTTGATATATGTTATTAGGTAATTGTGATAGCATGTTAAATATTGAAATATCTGTTCTTCTATTGATGAAATTCTGATTAATCCTAATGATGGATGGACCTGGAAATTGTGACATCCAAATCCCTGGTATGTTAAACTTAAAGGTATTTTTCAGTGCCGCTTACTGTAGGTGGTTCCCATGTTTTCTGTACAAACAACGCTGTTTTAGAGCTGTTAACATTTAAAGCTTGGATTGAACTGAGATTATGCTTTCCATTGTTTTTGTTATTTTTAGCTTGTTTATTTTATTTACACTGCGTACTGTGTCTAGTTTAATAAAAATCTTCGATTTAATTTTTTCCAAAACTTGCATCTTGATCTAGCTGCTGATTAAATTAGGCAAAGATTCTGTGGAACATATATTGAATTGTGTAAGTCATAATAAAACACCACTGAATTTTCTTAGCCCTAATGACAATGATATGGATAACATTCAGTTTGGAGTTCAATGTTCTTTTGCTTTTATTCAAGTAGATAATAAAAAGTATTAGAAAAAATAAAAAAGCTGTGTTGTTTTTTGTTTTGTTTTTATAGATGCCTCCAGGATGTTGGGAGCAAAGAAGCCACAAAGTACTAATTAATGCATTGTACAAAAGCTAAAGCCTAATCTATGCTTCTCTGTCAGCAATATTAAACCCACACATGAACGTACTGATGGAAACATTTTATTCTTTTACTGTTGTCCAAACATCCTGTTCAAAATTTCCAAAAGACCTTATTAGATAAACTGGTCTTGCAATATAAAGCATCTAGTGCCCAAAAGCTGCATTGATTACTAATTACATAGACTGTATAGCACCATTCTGGTGAAATTATCATGGGCAAATGTTGGGCTGACCAATCACAGATAAGCACTCTCCTTTGCGTTCAACAGATAGGTAAAAGTTTTGGCTCTCCATCCGTGGTTGCATGCCTCTCAGAAAACCCTTGAATTCAGTGGATAATGGCCGACACGTCTCTGCACCTACGTGGACTGAGAAGCATAAACTAGGCTTAACATGTAAAGCAGGAAATGTGTTCCTCCACATATTACTTTATCTTGGATATACGCTGTGTGGACAATTATTAAGCAAGCAGTATTTTTATGGTTGAACAACTGCAGTTCTTTCAAAAAATCCAAAATGTTCATCCAGGCATATTCAGACACACATATATATATATATATATATATATATATATATATATATATATAAAGTAAAAGATAGGATTTAGCTTTCTTAGCCAGATATCAATGTGTGCACAACTAGTAGGATTCTTGATCACGTGACGAACAACTTTTAATGTAAGCAGCAACAACAGGCTCCGAGACATTGTTCAGAGAGGTGTACTGCTTTCCTTCACTTGTTTAAGAAGAGCCAAACTGTTCTTAAAAGACATGATATGGATTTGTCAGATATAAGTAAATGGGAGTGGTTTAAATTTCGGGTGAAACAAATAGCTATTGAATTTGGAAAGAATGTAGCCTATAATCATAAACTTAAACAAAAGGAAACAGTGAAAAAGATGAATGTATTATGTGGAAAACCGAACATAACTGTAGAAGAGACAGAAGAGTTACACCTACCCCAGAACCGATTAGATGATATATACTTGGAGAAGGCAAAAGGCGCCTATGTAAGATCAAAAGCCAAATGGATTGAGCAGGGGGGAAAAAACTCTTTATATTTTCATAGCCTTGAAAAACAGAGACAGACTAAAAAATGCATAACAAAATTAAACCAAAATGGAATTGTTATTCAGGACACAAACCAAGTAACAGAGGAAGTATGTCAATTTTATAGCAATTTATATGAGAATAAACTTCAGAGTGATGATTGTGATGCTTTTATGAAAAGGGTAAACAAAAATATAATAAAACTAACAGAGGAAGATAACCTTTTATTAGAAAGAGATATAACCTTAATTGAACTTGAAACGGCTTTAAAAAAAAAAGAAAAACGGTAAATCACCAGGCATTGACGGTTTATCTATAGAATTTCTCAAGACCTTTTGGACAGATATAAAGAATTTATTATTTAACGCATATATTGATTGTATTAGAAATGGTCAGCTATCCCCAACAATGAAAACTGGTCTGATAACCTTGTTGCCGAAACCTAATAAAGACCTATTACTATTAGATAATTGGAGACCTATAACTCTACTATGTAATGATTATAAATTATTAGCTTTGGTCTATGCTAACAGATTAAAAACTGCCTTAAATAAATTAATCAATGAATGTCAGTCAGCTTTTATTAAAGGCAGACATATTCATAACAATGTGAGACTAATTACGGATATGTTAGATTACCAGAGCCTTATCAATACAGAAAGCCCAATATTGTTTATTGATTTTTTTAAGGCATTCGATTCTGTCGAACATGACTTTTTATTGAACTTACTTCATCTTTTTGGGTCTGGCAACAAGTTTTGTAAAGTAATTAAAATGTTCTATGACCAAATATACAGTTATATTGCACTTCAATCAGGAATCACTCCAAGAATCAATGTCTCTTGTGGAATTAGACAAGGGTGCCCTATTTCACCAAAATTATTCATTCTATACACGCAGCTTTTTGCTTATTTTGTAGTAAATAATAAAGACGGGATAAGAGGGGATAACAATTTGTGACAAAGAATTGAAAATTAGCCAATTTGCTGACTATACAGTTTTATTTCTAAAGGACAAATCAATTCTTCAGAAGGCTTTAAATGTGATTTCTGTTTTTTCCAGGGCATCAGGCCTTTGCCTTAATCTTAAAAAATGTGAAATATTACCGGTGTATAATTGCATTGAGACCGATGAGGAGTTGATACCAGTGAAAAGAGATGTGAAATATTTGGGCATTTACTTATCTAAAAACATGGAAATGAGAGAATCTAAAAATATCAAAGAAAAATTAGAAGGTATAAAAAGAAACCTAAACCATTGGTTAACAAGAGACTTAACTATTTTAGGGCGTAACATCTTGTCCAAATCAGAAAGAATTTCTAAATTCATTTATCCAAGTTACTCTCTGTATATTAGTCCACAGAATATAAGAAAAGCTAATACTATAATTTACCAATTTATCTGGCGCAATAAAACACACTATATCAAAAAAATCACAACTTGTTAAGGTTTATAACAAAGGGGGATTAAAAACAATTGATTTTCAATCTATGGTCGGAGTTTTTCGGGTTAACTGGTTAAAAGCTTTTTTAGAGAAACCTGATTCTATATGGTATCATATTCCCAAAAATATTTTTGGTGAAGTGGGAGGCTTGGACTTTCTTTTGAAGTGTGATTTCGAGGTATCCAAATTGCCAGTGAAGCTATCTGAATATCATAAGCAAGTTCTTCATTACTGGAGAATGGTATTTGTCCATAATTTTACACCACATGGCTCCACCTTGTGGAGCAACAGAGCAATAACAATAAATGGTAAAACACTTTTCTTCAGAAGTTGGTTTGAAAACGAAATCGTTTTTATCATAGATATACTAGATGAACAAGGTAATTTTCTTAGATTTACGGATTTTAAAACAAAATTTCATATTCAGTGTTCAATAAAGGATTACAATAAGGTGTGTAAAGCAATACCCACGGCTTTATTAAACTTGATACAAAATTATTTACAATATTCCAAAAGACAAATAAATTTGCCTAAACTACATTTTCCAAATTCCCTTAAATAGCAAAAAATGCAACAATAACTATATCTGTAAAATATTTAAATCCAAGCTATTTCATAATTTTAAACAAAATGAAAAAATAAGACACTATAGTGATAAGATAACTAACAAATATATTAAGTTTATGAAATGGCCAATACCTCCTAAAGTCAAAGAATTGCAATTCAAAATAATAAATGGTTACTACCCAACAGCAGTAATGCTCAAAAAAAGATTTGGCTTTGTGGTGGAGCCATGTGTGTTCTGTTCAAAGGAAGAAGAGATTACTGAACATTTGTTTTTCTCTTGTTCAGTGATAAGAGCATTTTGGCAAGACGTTGTAAATTGGCTGAAAACAAAAATGAGGAAAATTACACATCAAAACTTACAGCAAATTCTATTTGGTAATGATGACCTTCCGAACGAACTTTTCTGACTTTGCAATATCATAATAATTATGGGAAAATACTATATTCATAAAAGTAAATGGCAAAACAAAAATCCATCCCTAATCGTGTTTAAAATTGAACTGAGGGAATTTTTTGCTTCTCTGAAACTATTGAAAGACTCAAGTAATATAATTTACTCTCTATGTGAAGATGTCTCTGAATATTTGTCATTCTGATTTGTAAAGCTTCCATGTAACTTTACTACTAAGAAGAGTATGATGACTGAAGACAATTTATGGCATTCGCTTTGGCTTAACTGTTGGATTAAAGGGCCTTTTTTTATTTATTTTTTTATTCTTATTTTTATTATTTTTTTCCTTGTCATAACGTTGTTTTATCGAACTACTGTTTGTTGTTCATTTATATCTCCCTTCGAGAGATTTTGTATATTCTTTGCTGTAAAAAATTTGTAAAAAAAAAAAAAAACGTTCTAAACGGTGATATTCTCAATCTAATTTTATCCAACAAGTGTTACTACGTCTCCAAAACGTACTCACACGTGTCGTGACTCATATTTTTTGGGGCTACTTTACATAACAGTCTCGTATTAAATATGTTTATATAATCTTTAGTTAGTATTCAGAAAGTAAAAGTCTGTTTTAATTAGCTTGCATGATGGTAAAGATGGGTTTGTCAGTATTGTTTATGGGGCTAAGCTTTTAAGTCGTAAAACTTTTGGCTAAAGTTTATGGCATGTTGTAAAAGCAGGATGTTTAGATAAGAAACTGGGAGAAAAGTTTTAAAGAAGCAGATAGCCATTTAACCATAAATCTTTATAATGAACCTTTGACCCAGAACAGAGACGACCCATCTTTTGACTCCAGGATTCTCTGACAGCAAATCATGGCTCAGACACTGTTTGGAAATGATCGGATTGGAGTAAGATTTCGAGGAGAAGGAACGCCTACAACCCTGGCAGAATACTGGAGCCTATAAAAGTTTTGACATGAAAATCATTCAATGTTCAGATTTCTTTAAATCTGGACCACAGAGGAACTGACGGGGGCAAAATTCCTCTGTAAAACTGCAATTTGTTAATCTGTTCAAAATAAATGTTAAACTGGAAATTGGCTCCATTTTGTCTCTGCTTGAACATGCATTGAATTACTTATGATAATTATTTAATTCAACAAATGGTGACCTCGACTGTGTGCAGTGTTTTGGACCAAAATCCAGTTATTTTTTTAAGTTAATAAACGGACATGTATTTGCTCTATTGACAATTTGCGCAGAGTTGCGTAGTTTTTTAATTCTATTGATTGGTTAATCTAACATTGGGTAATGTTGTCATGCAAGTTAAATATTGTTTTTTGTTTTGAGCAGATTCACTATTGCATGCCCGGAGTGTTGGAGCTGTCTGTCTGTTTTCCTGTTTCTGAGCAGGATTTAGTCCTTCTTTTCGCTCCGTAGAGGAACACCGGTGCATGCTGGGAGATGGAGTTTTTTTACTCTGCGTGCCCGGTGTAGGCTGCTTGTTCTCCGGAGCGGACAGTGGAGCAGATGGGCCGATCTCTTCAACGACTCAAAATCGGAACCAAGGTGCGGATCGGAACTCGACGAGTTGGCCACTCTGCCCAGAATAGGACGCTATTTTGGAGCTCCCGGGCTGGCAATCGGAAAAAGATTACAGGAGAGCCTGGGTCGCCCTCTGTTAAATCTAACGGATTACCTGGGAGAGGGGCTGCGTATACTTCCAGACACGTGGCTGAGCACCACGAACGGGAATTGTGAAAATGGTCCGGCATTGGTTTTTTTGGTGAGCTCCGACGAGGTTAGTGTTTTAAATTCTGCTTGTACAAGGGTGTATTACTATGTGTGTGTGAGATGTTTTTGTACGCAGGCGCTTGGCGAGAAGTGCTGGTGATGTTGCGTTTTGTGTTAAAATGTTATTGTATAAATAATGAACTCGAGTATAATAAATAAATTAAAATAGATGAATGAATATCTAACTAACTATGATGGATAGCTGTAATTAAAAATCTATAAGAATTAGTTGTGAACATTTACGACAGGTCATCTGGGTGGCCGCCCTAAGCTAGGTGCTATGGCGGAGCTAATACTGTGTGAGTTTTTTGCTTGATAGTACGGCTATCATACGAGAGTTTTGACTATATGTTTTGATAAATAAATTAGTGGTAGTAGGCGGTTTTCTGCCATCTGTTCGAGTCTTTTGAGGGGTTTTCTGGAAGCCGGCGCCAGGATATTTCTCAAAGCGGACTACGGAACTTATAACAGATTGGTGTAGACCTCCACGAGGAAATAATTAATACGGTCTAAAAGCCACCGCTTATAATGTTGTGTTTTTTGTTAATGGTTTTGGGCTGTAACGGACGTAGTTGAATCGGTGTTTGCTGTGCGGGACGGCTGAAATTGGGGACATATGTTTCAGTCCGCGTGGACGAAAGGAGATTGTTTTTGTTCGTGCCGAATTAAAGTTTGGTAAAGTGGTATAAATTGTGCGGATTAAGTCCTGGTATTGCGGTAAGTCATTTTTTAAAGTGTGTGTTGCGATTTTCTGGAGTGTTTTCGCCGTACGTTTTGTACTGTTTTAGCTTTCGTTTCACAAAGAAAGCTAACGGTAGCACGTGGAGCTAGGCTGCTATGCTAAGCTAGCGGTGGTGGCTAACTGCATGTTCTATGTGTTGCAAGCTAAAAGTTGATTTTGGATAGAAAATGATTACAGACTCCTGCAGACGATTGCCTTGTTAAGACTTAAACGAATTTGGATTTTGTTAAATTTTTCTGGTTAATTAGGATGTAAAACGGCCTCAAGATAACTTAGGCAATGTTTTAGCACATTTTCTACGAAGGGCAATTTTTTAAGGTGTTTCACATTTGACTGCACTGTTACGGTACGGAGATTAAAGATTAAGAAGTACATGCTGAATTTGGTTAACTGGTTTTACGAGGAGAGCAAAACCATGAGGAGAGCATGTAAATTTATTTGGGATAATTATGCATGTTACAATTAAACGCAAATGACTAAGAACAGTTACTCATGAGTCGATTCTGACTTGGTGTAGTTTTAATTTTGGATTTCATCTTTAAAATTAAAAAGAGGGGCGTTTATAGTCAAAATAAAAGATGCATTTTTTGAATCTTTAAATAGGTGGATTTTAATCGGTGGTTAATCTGTTCAAAATAAATGTTAAACTGGAAATTGGCTCCATTTTGTCTCTGCTTGAACATGCATTGAATTACTTATGATAATTATTTAATTCAACACACGGAAGGCAGAGTCCTCCTCTGCCTCTGCGTGTATGTCGCCTCGTAACACTTGCGGTCTCAGCTCGCTGTAGTCCCCGATGCGTGTACCGTCCTGCTGATCCAACCCGTGGTACAGAGCCGCGCCTTTCCTGCTCCTGCGTCTTAGCTCTCTCTTTATGGCAAGCCGATATCTCTCTGTCGCTCTCCGTCTCAGCGTGTCGTGGCTCCTGCACTTCCTTTTGTTTCATCCAGTAGGTGTGTTGATTGTCCCGCAGCAGGGATTGTGGTAAAAGTCATGTGATAAAAGCATGTGACCATGGCAAGTTCTTAAAACTATAAATAAGGTTAAAATGCACTGCAAAGATAAAAATATAAAAACACACTAAAACCACAGCACACAATAAAAACAAAATAAAATGCCAAGTCACTTGTGCTGCATCATATATATATATATCCCTTTGTCCATGCTTTTGAACAGATTAGTTTTCAAATCTCTGTCTGACTGCTTTACGTAAGGCGCTGATATTTTTTATTTTCAACTCTATGCCAGGAGTCCAGGCTGCTGCTTCTCCTTGATGGGTCGCGGGGGGTCTGCTGCATTTCTCCAGCGGTTATCGGATGATAGGCACGGTGCACCTTGTACATGTCGCCAGTCCATCCATCCCAGTGCACCCAGTTAGACGCGTGCCATATAGCCTGATGTGTGCCACAGATGTTGTGTGGTGTCTGCTGCTGCTTTAACCCCAGGCTCTCTTCCTGTAGTTTATGAGCCAGAAAACGGCTCGTTCTGAGAGTCTTCGAATTGTGGTCTACAACGGGAGAAATGTTTCCTCATGTTAAACTATTTGGCTGAAGTTAATTACTTAATTGCAGTCTCCAGTCTCCAGTGGAGCAAAGCACAGATTCTGCCTGCAGATTAACAGCTTTGATAATGAATTCTGTCCGTGGAAAAAAAATCCAAAACCTCATTTTAATAACTTCTGCAAAAATCTGACCATTAGATTACAAAAAAAAAAAAGGTGAGCGTTTTCGTTCCGTGCCGTAGAGGAACCGCATTAGATATTCTAATAATAGCGCAAGCGTTCAATTTCACTTGTATGTGTAGTTCTCTGGTCAGGTGGATTGAATACTACTTAACAGATACTACTGAATAGGTATAAACTCATCAGACGATTGCTGGAGATAGGCATCCCCCCCACCAGGATGACGTTTTCCCAAAGATGATAATTTCACTGCCTGTTACAAGTTGCTCTGTGGAGCGCCTTTTTTCAGTGGTGAACAGGATTAAAACCAGCAGCAGAGCTACAAGTCTCACTGAGAGACTTAATATCGTCTTATTGCTCATGTTCAAAGAAGAGCTTGCAGACAAACTGGACTCAGAGAAAAAAAAAAAAAATGTTTTAAACCAAGCCATGCCGCCTTGCCTTCTGAAGCTGCAATCCAAAGTTGGGAAGTTCATATGCTTAAATAAAATGTACATGTCATAGTGTGAGTAAGAAATAAATAGGATAAGATAAACAGGTTTACTTGTAAATATTACAGGAAATACATTTGAAAATTGTTAACAACTCAATAAATTGTGTTAAAAACTTGTGTTTAAAGGTTGAAAAGTTATTATGATGTATTTCAGAAGTTGATAATGTGTTTGATTACACAAGTTAATGCCAGCCAGTGACTTAGAACATGTTATTCTGGAATTATTAGTTTTGCATGCAGGCGGTAGGGGGAAGGCTTGTCGCTCCGCTTAAAGCAAATTATGAAACCGGCAACTTTTTCCACTTTCAGAGGGGTATTACATGAAAAAAAAAAAAAATCTATTTGTTGAGAATAAATTTGACACACCCATTGTTTGCTGGTACACACCCAGTGTCTTTTTTTCTGGCTACGCCACTGATCACAACCCACAGCAGCACCCAACCTCCACCTTGCTGATCAATACGAAGCTCTCTGTCAGTTACTGATTCAAGAATGGGATCATCCATCTGGTCCATCAAGGGCCCTTCGAATTGTATACCTACATATAATATTTACAAAAGTGGTATTTAATATATATTTTTTAACAATAATTTTGGTTTTATCCTTCCTCAGAGTTTTAGCATCCTGCTGGCTGCACTTTACTTATAAGTAAAATCTGCACTTTTCTGTTAAATCCTTTTTATACCAATTTGCTCATATTATCCCAAAAATTACACAGAAGCAGATTTCTTTTCTTTTTTTTTCCTTCTTTTCAATGTATGTTGGCAAATATCAAATCGCTGCAATAATGCCACTGACTGGTATGGAGTGTGAACTAAAATGTCAGAAGGGTAGGTTGCACTTGCCGGCTTGTGCTAGCTTTGCTCTTGTTTTTACTAAGCCAAGCTCTGATGTCCATTTTGGAATATAACTGTATCAAAGTATCTTCTTTACTCCCTCTAAAAGTTCAAACTGATAGCCTACAACATCTTCCACTACTTGTCACGGGTCAATACATTGGATGATTTTTACCTAATTTAAACAGGTTTTTTCAATCTTTCTTGCGTGTGCCCAATACTTGAGTGGGTGGTGCTCACTTACTGTATCTAATAATACTCCACACAGTGTATGTAAACTTTATTCATTGATGATTGTTTCTATGGTTTACAACCAGTCAAACTGTTGAATGTCTTTGTATCTGTATTTCTTACATATGCTGCATCTTGTTTTTACCTTTGCATGGCACTTGAGGTGTAGCTTTGAATACTGATGAGAAAATGTTCCTGAAAATGTGCAATGATTTTTTTTTCTCTCCACCAAACCAGTTCCAGCGGTAACAACACATGGTGTAGCTTGCTCTGAACAGACTCTTGCCTCTTTCGCTTCCAAAAATGCTGCATTTAACACCAAATGATAACACAAATTCTTATTTAAAGATGGTGTTGAAAAAACTGTTTGCATCATACACTGATTGTTTAGAATTTAGAAAATATATTTGTACGGATAAGACGTGTTTTTTGGAAAAGCATCTTATTTCCATGTGTTCCTCATAATAAACTCATTCATTGAGAGTAAAGATCAAGAATTTAAAAACAAATTAAAGAATGTGTTTTTACATTGGTGGAGAAAATAAGTATTTGGTCAACAACAAAAGTTAACCTAAATAGTTTCTAATATATCCTTGAGTGGTAATGACACATAAAAATTTTTTTAAAGGTTTTGTGGCCAGAGTGGCCATTATTTGACAGTGGATAGTACATAGAAGAGGGAGAGGGGCAAGACTTGTGGCAAAAGTGTACCAGGCGGGTACTCGAACCCAAGAAAACTGCATCGAGGACTCAGGCCTCTGCACACAGGCCTCCTACACCAACCACCAAGCAACGTAACACCATGACAAATTTTATTTTCAATGCCGTCACTGATAAAAAATAAAAACAGAATTTATAAAATATATTTGTAAGGATAAGACATCTGTTTTTTTTGGAAAAGCATCTTATATCCATGTGTTCTTCATAATAAACTCATTCAATGAGAGGAAAGATCAAGAATTTCAAAACAAATGTTTATTAAAACCATTCTTGGTGTTAAACTAGTTTGGTGGAAAAACTGAGTAATGATAACATATTTGAAAACATTATTTCCGGTCGTTTTTAAAGGTAAAAAGTTACAACACAGAAAATACTTTCTTTCTGATACAAAATATTTTTGATATTTCAGATGGGGATTGTACAGATTACAACATTCTGGAACACTTTAACCTGACCAAGGACAGCAGTATACACACCATGGTACTGCCTATCAAAAAACATGATCGCCCTCTAATTGTGACACTTACAGTAATTCCTTCAGCCATTCTGGATGTAGTAAGCTGTTCTTATGTGTTTCTTATATTATTTCTACTACACTAAAGAAATCCATGAAGAGATTATTAGAGCTTGAAAATTTTCTTCCACACAGATAATGACATTTATATGTGAGAACCAAAGATTTCTAGTTTTTTGAGACGCATTTAAGTTATGAATTTCTCATGATACATAATGCTGCTGCATAACCTGTTGGTTGTTATCTTCTGAGGCTTGTGTTAAAGATGAGATATATTGGGTAGTTAATTTTTTATTTTCATAAACCAAGGATGTCACTGCCATAGCATATGCAATATTGACATACAATCATGAATATAGTCTAAGCACATCTCATCCAGGAATCACTATGTCACCCACTGGCTTTTCTTCCACATTTGGTTTAAATTGCCAAGCCAAAATTGAAATGTTAATAAAATGATCATTCTTGTACTTATTTACAACAAAACCATGTTTTTTTTGGGTCAGACTCATGCTTCTAGCACAAATATTTTCTGTTGTTGGTCAATTCCTGCTTCTTGCGATTAAAATATCCTTCCTCTTTAGGTTAAACCTGTGCAGTTATGTCTGCTCTCTCAGGCAACAAAATGATAGTGTATAACTGTGATATCACCAAGTCACTCACCAAGTTCCCCCAGCTGTTAAAACTAATTAAAAATGCAGAAAAGATCAGTTACAAATGTTGTACTTGTAAGAAGAACCTTTTTACTTTATTTTACTACTGGTTGGTGTTGAATCTCAGTTATCTGGCACTTTTTTTATTATTAATTACATCATTTACTATTACTGCATTCTACTACACAGCAAAATACAGAAAAAAGCAACAGCATTTGTTGTTTTAGTTTTTCACTCTTTCCACTAGATGGCACTGAATACCACCTGTGTTCCATGAAGTGTTATAAACAAACACAAAGGAGTCAGGTCTGCTGTAGTAGAACAGGGTGGTAAAATTCATTCTCCCCTGGATTTGTTGTGTTCCTCCACATCTGCTTGAATTTACGTTATGTTAAAAATGGTGCAAGTTCAAAACTGTTAATGGTTCCACAAACATATTTAGACTAGAGAACATAAAACCTTAGAGCTGTGGGGGTCACTAAGCTGTCTTGTGCTACTTTAACTAGCTGTAGTCTGTATAATGTTACATGCTTGCTGTTTTATCATATCTTTTATGTTTTATCTTTAGGTTTTTATATCTGTGTTTATTTTAAAGTAGATTTTAGTTAACTTAACTATATTTAATATTTCATAGCAGTTAGATTTCATCACACTTCTTTGAGTGCTGTGGAATATGCTTTAAGCCAGGGGGGCCAAAAGTGGGGCATGCGGGCCCAACTTGGCCCCCCAAATCATTCAGTTGGCTCACCAGGGCTTGCCCTGGGTCTTACATAAAAGTCCACACTGTTTGAACAATTGGCCAAATTTGCAACATGATTATTCCTTCACTGCTGATACGATTTGGGTTTATGGGCCCAATGAGTATTTATTGGGCTGCATAGTCCTCACGCCATAATGATTAAATAATCATTTTAATTTAAAATTGTGAAGTTTAAAATTAATTAGAAAGAATTAGAAGGGACGTCTAGAGTAGATTTGTGCGCACATTTACATTTCGTCACTTTATAAGACCACCACTAGACCAGATCAAACTACTTCCAAGTCGGAATGTTACCATTTTCATTTTCAAAAAAATTCATTTGGCCCTACTGAGGGAAAAAAAAGGTTGGGCACCCCTGCTTTAAGCAATCTCCAGGATATATCGTCACACATTCTGTTTCAATTTGGTTTTACCAGAGAGAGGTTGATCAGATTCTTGTGTCTCAGCTTCTTGTAACAATGGTAAGTCTTACCTATAAAAGGTTGAAAGAATATAACATTGTGCAAGTATATCTTATTCTGCATTATCTTTTTCTTTGGCTTTGTGGAATTGACAAAGTCATAGTTCCAAGTTCAACTTTGTGGAAGCCATATATAACCATCCAGGAGATGTACGTTTCTGCAACTAAATCACTTCATATATTTATACATGTTTCTAAATATGTCACGCTGTATGCTGCATGGAGGACGAAGGACCCAGGGGCAGAAGCAGAGTTGAAGTGAATATTTATTAATGCAGCAAACATAAGATGAGACGATACACACAACAGGTACGACATACGACAATGATCCAGCCAGGAATGAAACGCTCGCTGGATCTTAAATAGGGGGTGACAAGGAGGAACAGGTGAAAACAATAGGAAGTGAACACAGGTGCAAAAGATAGGAGGTGAGGAGGTTCAGACAGGACAACACAGGTGGAGGTGATGATGAGGGAGTGACAGGAGCTGAGTGTAATCATGACAAATAATTTCACAAACTGTTTCAAACCCTTTAAGACTTTAATTCTTTTAACTACGAGAGACAGAATGCAAAAGAGAAATCCAGAAAATCACATTGTATGATTTTTTAAAGAATGTGTTTTTACATTGGTGGAGAAAATAAGTATTTGGTCAATAAAAAAAGTTATCATAAATAGTTTCTAATATATCCTTGATTGGTAATGACACATTTATTTTTTTTAAGGTTTTGTAGCCAGAGTGGCCTTTATTTGACAGTGGATAGTACATCTATCCACTGTCAAATAAATCTATCCACAAGAGGGAGAGGAGAGGGGCAAGACTTGTGCCAAAGGTCTACAAGGGGGGTACTCGAACCTGGGACAACTGCGTTGAGGAATCAGGCCTCTGCACACAGGCCTCCTGCACCAACCACCACACAATGTAATGCCATGACACAATTTATTTTCAATGCTGTCACTGATAAAAGGTTTTTGCCCAAAACATCACTTTATATTGACCCATTTATCCTTTCCTTAATGTGGATCACTCGTCCTGTCCCCTTTATAGAAAAACAAACACAGTGAGTGGCTCTTATACCCAAGAGTTATATTTAGTTATCACTGACTTTATGACTTTCTCCCAATCCTCCTCTTGATTATTCAGATGGTCTCTAGAAAACCCTTCCCCACCCCTTGCCTATGCTGTAAAAAAATCTGCATTGCTCTCATTTGCACACTTGCTATTCAACCATCCTGGTATCTGGATTTCATCAAAATGTTGCTGAGAAACATCATTCTTCCCCTTCTCCTCATGCTGGGTAATGTTTTATTATTATTATTGTTAGGGTAAGTAGAAAGGTAGAAAGAATCACACACAGGGGTCGGAGAGAAATTGAAGTTAAATGAGCTCTGCAGAGGAAGATAGAATAAGTTTTGCAGCCCCGGAGGATACTCTGGTTGACCGTGTGTCTGTTCTCCTCTCAGCTTCTCAGACAGTCTCCTAGCTCTGTCTCCTGGTCTCAAAAGGCCCTCCCACTGCAGTCTCTCTTTATTTGGTCAAACTTCATTTGCATCTTAAAAGAACAGGGTGTATACAAAGGAACATATGGTTGAAACCAAATGACATTTAAAAAGTACTGTTTGAACTATGTGATAAAGGAAAGACATCCTAAGAAAATAATAATACAACATTATTATTTTCCCTAACAATTATTATTATTATTATTATTATTATTATTATTATTATTATTATTATTATTATTATTATCAATATTCTTAACAAAAGAGATATGTTGTAGCTACAACATGGATAGGTTACTTTAGAATCTGACCTCCAGACTACTGTGTGTTCTTTTTAATGGCAATATTATGTTATTTGCAAAAGCAAAGTCACCCCCTTTAAATTTATTTTACACATTTAAAGTTATTCTTGTTGGTTTTTACAAAGAAATGCTGACACAGTTGAATCTGAGATGTTTTGCGAAGCTAAACATAGTTTAAACAGTAATTTCAGAAAGTTATTAAGACTGTATAATTCATACTTTAAATTGTAGCTTTTTACCCTTATTTTCTATCACTGTATATATTTGTTCTCCCAATCCTCCCCTTGATTATTCAGATGGTCTCTAGAAAACCTTAAAGAGCTTGGACATGGGCTGGCTTAAGCAGGTGCATTTGTCGAGTGTTACAAGATGTTTATCCATGATGAAACTGCATGTTATTAATAGTAACCTTTGTTACTGTGGTCCCCATTTTCTCAGGTGATTGACCAGTTTTCCTGGTGTAGTTCTGGGCTGTTTTTCTCACCGTTTTTAAGATCATGTGTACCTCACAAGGTGACGTCTTGCATAAAGCCTCGATACAAGAGAGATGTCAGTGAACCACTTGGTAATATTTGCTTCAACAGTTGATCACTTCTCGCATAATTGCTTGGCTCATTGGCTCATCCCAGTCTTGTGCAGATGTACAATCTTGTCCCTGGTCTTCTTAGAAAGCTTTCTGGTCTTTGCCATAGTGGAGATTGAAGTCTGACTATTTGAAGTGTCTTTTATTTAAATAAGGAGTTCAAACAGGTGCAATTATTACTGGCAATGAGTGGAGGATAGAGGAACTTCTTAAAAAAAGAAATTACTGTGGCCGTGAGGGTCAGAATTCTTGCTTGTTTGTATATGATAAATACTTATTTGTTGCACCATTACACAAATATATCTTTAAAAATCATACAATATGATTACCTGGAATAGTTGTTCTTTTCACATTATGACTCTCACAGTTGAAGTCTACCATTGATTAAAAAAATTAAAGACCTCCCTCATCTTTTTAAGTGGGAAAACCTTCGGTTGCTGCCATATACTTGCTCCACCATATCTACAACTATTATTGGGCGATTGGCGGGGTAGACACCCTCGGCAGGTGGCCAGTCCATCGCAGTAAATGGCAGATACCCTGTTCTGTAAAATATAAAAACGTAACTTTTTGTCAAATAGAAATATTATTTAGGTGAGCAGGATGTAGATTTTTTTTACTTTGAGTAGGCCAGTTTAATGTAACTTCATCTGGATCTAAAGTGGAGACAGAGACAACCCATGGTTTTCAAGATTTACTTTGCTGCCTCCCGGAAGAGTTGCTTCTTCCCCACCAAACTACTTTTATATCTATGGTTTTGTCTCTGCAAACTTGCCTTTAACACACTAAATACAACAAGTTAATGACAAGCAATTCTCAATTACTTTCGCTATATAAGTGTTGATATGTTTACCACGCAAGTACCTTTGAGTGAGAAAAGTGTATTTGGTGACTGAAATATATATTTTCCTTTACAGGGTAGACAAGGAAAAGTCTCTTTCAAGTCCCTATGTCAAGATTATTTCCAGTGGCTCTTCTGAGTTTAACATCAATCAGGTGGTAAGAACCAACTGCAGAATGCGTGTGTACAAATTTCCTTTTGATATTCAGAACTGCAATTGTGACAGTGTGGAGGTCCTGTCACTGTGGCTCCGATAGATCACGTGCCCCGGCTGCTTGGCCACAGGGATTCCCTTTGGCTGACTGGTTAGTGCACATGACTTTCACCTTGGAGTTGTGGGATCAAATCCCCGCCCAGGCCCTCGTTATGTACCTTACCACATTTGGCGTTGCTGGCAGGATCCATGTGAGACTGTTAATAAGTCCATGGATTCGAAATTGGTGGCACCCTGCATGGGAGCACGAGGACGTGCTTGTGATAAGAGGGGGAGAGATGTGACAGTGTGGAGGTCCTGTCACTGTGGCTCCGATAGATCACGTGCCCCGGCTGCTTGGCCACAGGGATTCCCTTTGGCTGACTGGTTAGCGCACATGACTTTCACCTGGGAGTCGTGGGATCAAATCCCCGCCCAGGCCCTCGTTATGTACCTTGCCACACAATATCACCTTCTTGTCAAACATGTATGATCATAAGTATATAAAGATAAAGTATTGAAGGTTTTTGCTTCAAAACATCTGCAAGGCCAATGGACTGTATCATCCAGGGATAGAAATTTTGATGATTCAACTTAACTTAATTGCTCAAGCTTATTATATTATGAGCAGTGTCTGGATACATCTATTTTTTATGATTCCCACATTTTCTACAAAAATCTGGACTTTAACTGGATCTGTTTAGCGCATACAGTTGCTTTGATCTAAAGTGGGACCTGAAGACCGGGGTTAAGAGACCCTAATTTAAACCAACCACCAAAGTACCGCTGGAAGGGGAATTTCCACCAAAATCTCAATTCTTAAATGGTTTGTTTAAAACTGCAAACAGGACTACTAGTGGATGTCTTTCAATATTATCTTTTTCTTGCCACTTTTCCATTAAGGTTAGATTAAGTTATTAAAAGTTCTTGGTATAGATTCTTGTAACTTATCTAGAGCAATGCTCCCACTTTTTTTTTCTTGAAGACCCCGTTGCATGTGTCGAAGAAAAGTCTGGAACCCCCCCCCCCCCCCCCCCCAACTGCAACCCCTATCTGCAAACACACATTAAAAATGAATGATAACGAACTTTTATTTGCAAAAAAGAAACATCAATTGCAGGTTTTTGTTCTTAATCTTGTTTTAAAATGTAGGCTGTATAGACAATTTTCTTTTATTTCTTAGATTTTATTAATGTAAGTATTTTATTTGAACCCTACCTTTTTTCTGGCCCATTAGCATTATTTTTTAAATATACATGTTAGATCATTGGAAAGCTAGGAGTCTTGTGATTCCAATGATGCATGCCAATGATACAATAGTTACTGTATACACTGTATACTGTAAACACTTTCGTCAAACCACTCAGAAGACAAGGTAATGTCAAACTCATTGTTCAAAGTCTTGTCAGTGACCAAACAGAGTCATCTCTTCACATCTATAAATATACAATGAATGTACGCAAATAAAAACAGTTAGTCCACAACAAGCCCTATGTCCAAAATCCACCATAATTTGCTGCTGAACCTGCTGAACATGACCTTGGTAGTATTTGTGTATATTTACTTGAATGTTTCCGTCATAATTCCCTTTAACATGCTCATATTAGCCTAAAAATAAAAAAGCAGCACCCTAGGCCAAGCCCTAATGTCTATATCCCTATACAGCTGTTTCAAAGTACCTTCTTTACTGCCTCTAAAAGTCCCAATTATATCCTAAACTGCCCTCAGCTGTTTAGCCGAAGTGAATACATTGTATTGTTACAATAACATTTATGAAGGAGGCGCCGGGCCTGGTATGTGGTTGTAAAAGTTAAAGGGGTCTGAAGACATTTGAAAAAACAACTGACATTTTTGTTGTATCTCTGAAATACATGTTTGTGTTAGCAAAGTTTTATTTGGACCAACAATTACATTTGAATAAGCTCTACAAAACTTCTATTATTTCTGCAAGGCATCCACATCCAACAGATGGAAGGGCCACTTCCACTGGAGATGTTTTCAGATGAGTTGAGGGAGATGAAGTAAATGATCACTCTACTTAACGGAGAAAAGCAAGAAGAAAAGATTGGTTACTGGACCAAACTGGCTGGAAGAATCAACAAGATTTTCGGAGCATGTTATGTTATATCTGTCATTGTATTTTTAGCTATTATGTTTTCATTTTGGACAAGGGAAGATGACCAAATCGGTCAAAAACATCTTCAGGTGAGCTAAATCCAATCTGGTCATTCAGCCATTTAGAGGTTTTCTTTTGCCTCTGGTTTATTAGAATGCCAAAGACATCTGAAAACTCAAGTAACTATCCAGGAACTCTAAGTTGGCATACTCCAAACAAGGAATGTTGAATTAATGTTGAGGTAAGCACTTCTACAATGGCTCTCATTAATAATATTTACAATTACACTGATTCAACATTACAGCTGCAGAATAGGGGAAACGGATCCTCCTCACTTCTATGCTGATTATGCTTTTACATTTTATGCAAAAAGTTGCCTAAATCTTTGTGTAACTTTGTTTGTACAACTGTATTAATTTAATATTTATCTTTATGTAAAGTTGTAGCATCTATAGTTCAACTGACTTGTGGACCACAATTATATGGTAAATTAAACAGAATGTTTTTAATTAAAAAGTATATATCATGTCAATCCATAATCTGTACACTCTCTATCAACAAGGCATGTACTTATTTTTGTAAAAAAAATTATAAATAAGGTAAATGTGAGTTTTATGCTAGGAAATCAAAAAAAAAAGGAACCACAAAATGATACCACTTTACAATGTTTTATTCAAACACGTATGGAATTACAAAAAATTTAATAAATGTGAAATATTTGTCACAATTGTTACGACCCAACTCATTAAGTTATGGGAAAAGGAGACAGGCTGTTATAAGTATAAGTATGTTATTAATTTTGCTGGTATTAGGGAAACGTAATTTCGATTGCTTTGTATGTCTGAAATGTGTGAAGGATCAACAATAAAGCTAACTAACTACAGTAAGTAGCAAATTTAGAGTATTTTATTAAAAGAAAATATAGAGGGATTAACAACAGAGGTGTCACAAGTATTCATATGTAATACTCAGGTATAGATACTAGGGTTTAAAAAGACTTTTGTTGAAGTTGAAGGATCAAATCAAGTTTTTTACTCGTTACAAAGTATTGGATTTAAGCTACGTGAAGTATAAAAGTAAAAGTAATGTACGTTTTTTTTCATGCCATTAAATACTAAAGCTTAAGTTTCACCACAGCACTACCACAGTTCCCCAAAAAACACTTTTACTTAAGCCAATAATGACTGTAATTTTATGTATAAATCTTAATATTTAATAATTAGGGATACACTAAGCACTCTATATCATCTGCATATGTCCATCCAAATTAATGCATCTCAGTGCAATGTAAATATATCAAAGAACTATACGTGGACTGCTGAGCATTAATACGTGGAGCAGAATATATGATGAGTTGTTCCCGATTTGTAATGGTGTAATTGTCTGTTTGTCTCTACCATGGGCAACTTTAACTTGGCACCATATATTTGCTTCAGGTGACTGGACTAGGAAGGGGGTTGTGTTATGCACAGCTAGAGGTCAGCTATACTAAATAAATCAGTACTTTTAAGTCACTGGATTTGCCCTTCACACAGAGTTTAAATTTGTAATTTTTTTGGTTTTATTTTTAATTAGTTTACCTCATTTCAATGGTAAAATGCTGACTTGAGATTGATCAGTATCTATTCAATTTTCTTTCCTTTTGTGTGTCACCAGGTGTGTTGATATCTATCTATCTATATATATATATATATAAAAGATTATATATATATAAAAGATTATATATATAACTACAGGTCTCTGCCAACAAATCAGTCAGATTCAAAAGCAGCCCCCCCCCAGCTATACAGACACTAAACCAAGTAATTTTCTGATGTTTCTATTTGTATGTTTATTTTTACTGTGTAGTTTGTTGACATAAATGTGAGCATGTAATGGTGTACTGGAAACAATTCCAAGTTGTATGATCATTAAATGAATTAATCTGAATTTGGGATAACTGACTTTGGCTTATGTTCTTGGGGAATAATAATTACAATTTCCCCAAAATGTACTGTATGTAGGCTACATATCTCTTTAACATGCTTCACAGTAGATGACAAATAGTATTTTTTCTATTTTGTGTAAATGCCATCCATCCATCTTCTTAACCGCTTATCCAATTCAGGGTCACGGGGCAGCTGGAGCCTATCCCAGCAATTATCAGGCGTTAGGCAGGGTACACTCTGAACAGGACGCCAGTCTGTTGCAGGGCCAACACAGAGAGACAGACAACCATTCACACTCACATTCATTCCTAGGGACAATTTTAGAGTGATCAATTCACCTATCATGCATGTTTTTGGACTGTGGGAGGAAGCCGGAGTACCCGGAGAGAACCCACGCATACACGGGGAGAACATGCAAACTCCATGCAGAAAGACCCTGGGCCGGGATACGAACCCATGACCTTCTTGCTGCAAGGCAACAGCGCTAACCACTGCGCCACCGTGCAGCCCTATTTTGTGTAAATGCATTTCAATAAATTAAGTGTCTGACATGATTTGGTTACTAGACTCAAACTCAGCACAACACCAAACACCGTAGACAAGTAATGTTTATGTAAAATAATGTTATTTTAAAAAGATCTGTTGGTCGTCTCGGGAAAAACTGAAAACCAAGTCTGGACTGCAAGAGGAATGAGTATAGATTAACTGGATGAAGAAGATATGGAGATTTAAAGTTGTAGGTCTGATTCTTGTATTCCGGAGATAAGTTTTTTGCATTAAGGTAGGTTGGAAGCTGTGATCTGTGGTTTTATGGAGGTGGGTGTGTAAAGTCAGATTATGTTCTGCTGTTTTTACAGATGGATGACATGAGGAGTCCAGGGGATTTCCAGGACCGAATTATTTTTCTAAGCAGGTGGAGATTTCTCTGGGCCAACAGGCGGGTAGTTTGATGACATCGATGGAGTGGGTGAGTGATGATGATGTGGGTAGATGCTGACCAGGCAGACTGATGGACTGTTTATGGCTTGGGAGGTTCCAGAGGAAGGTCACAGAAAACCGAGGA
Source organism: Apricaphanius iberus (assembly GCA_028564705.1). Taxonomy (NCBI): domain Eukaryota; kingdom Metazoa; phylum Chordata; class Actinopteri; order Cyprinodontiformes; family Aphaniidae; genus Apricaphanius; species Apricaphanius iberus. Next base: position 80,377 of record JAPXFQ010000222.1, on the reverse strand, counting down.
GGGATATACAAGGAGAATTGATGATAAGTAACAGTTTCCTTAATCTTGAGCAAAGTTTTCTTACTTGGAATCTCGGAGGGTAACTTGGCCATGTACCATTCTGGAGGCGAGAACTGACTGGTGTCAGCCTGCAGGAACCGTTTCTATTTTTAAACTGGATAATGAAGAGGATCAATGATGAACACCAGGTGGCTGATGGCTGCCACAGCCTGCAGAGAAGGTTGGAGAAAGAACACCAACACACCCACTCTCCAGCACACAGCCACAAATCCCAACAGTGTCTTTATATAATTAATGATTCCATATCTAGAATCAAGCCTTACCATCATTAGTATTTCTGTTTTGTGTCCCCTACACCATCAGTTTATAATTAATCATATTTACTGGTCTGATAGACAGTTTATCTGAAATTATTTTTTGAATCATACCATTGTGCTGGATATTAGTGCAAGCATAACATGTTTCAACTAAAGAGTGCAAAGGAATCCATCAAATCACCAAACTGTAATATGACTAGGCATTGAGCTAACCCACCCCTTGCCTATGCTGTAAAAAAATCTGCATTGCTCTCATTTGCACACTTGCTGTTCAACCACCCTGGTATCTGGATTTCATCAAAATGTTGCTGAGAAACATCATTCTTCCCCTTCTCCCCCTCCTGGGTAATGTATTATTATTATTATTATTATTATTATTATTATTATTATTATTATTATTAACAAAAACTTTGTGGAAATAAAAGAGAGATATGTTGTAGCTACAACATGGATAGGTTAATGTAGAATCTGACCTCCAGACTACTGTGTGTTCTTTTTAATGGCAATATTATGTTATTAACAGAAGCAAAGTCACCCCCTTTAAATGTATTTTATACATTTACAGATATTCTTGTTGGTTTTTACAAAGAAATGCTGACACAGTTGAATCTGAGATGTTTTGCAAAGCTAAACATAGTTTAAACAGTAATTTCATAAAGTTATTAAGACTTTTTAATTAAACTTTAAATTGTAGCTTTTTACCCTTATTTTCTATCACTGTATATACTTGTTCATTAATGCAAACTGCGTCACAAATGGAGTTCAACATACTCATGGGACTGTAAAAAGCCTTGTTGTGGTTAACCATAAGTGCTTACAGCATCCATGTCCAGTCATAAACACCAGACATTTCATAGATAAGATTAGCTTTCTCTGTAATGATCAGAAAAGATAAATACATTATTCATTCATTTTAAACTCACAAGCAAAGTAACAGAGTGCTGTTTCTTCATAGAAGAAAGGTCTAAATTTTCCTTTCATTATGCCTAGATCTTTTTTGTCTCTTTATGTTTTAAGCTATGGATGCGGCTCCCTCTGAAAGAGTGTGTAGTTATCAGGATGTTTTAAACTACCTGAACTTGAGCAAAGACAACGAACTGTTTTCCTTGACTCGACCTGTGAGAGACTTCAGAAAACCCACAAACGTGTCTCTGGAAGTGTTGCTAAATGCTATCCTAGATGTGGTAAGCTTTTAAAGCCTTTCTACTTTTTGAATATGCAGGTAAATTAATAATGTTAGTCTATTTTGGGTTGAGGTCTGCAGTTGGTAGCACAGTTGCCTTGCAGCATGACGGTCCTAGGTTTGAATTCTCTCCTGGGGTCTTTCAGCATGGCGTGTGCGTGTTTTCGTTGTGCGTGCTTGGATTTTCTCTGGTTACTCTGGCTTCCTCCCACAGTCCAAAAACATGACTGTTAATTGCTATATCAAAATAGTTCTTAGATATAAGTGTGTGTGCGGACTTGCAACTTGTGCAATGTGTAGCTTGGCTCTTGTGTAGTAACAGCTGGAGATATGCATTAGTCCGCCCTGACAATTCAAGGATAAGGGTTTATAGATAATTGAAGTATATCCACACGTAGCCTACATCCGTTGCCAAAAATATTGGACAGGTGCTGAATCGAATGCAAAAGTAATGTAGAAAAAGGCAAAAAAAACGTCTCGCACACTGTAGGACTCCAATTTGCAGTCGATTTATTTACCTACAGAGAGGTAACGTTTCTCTTCATCAGGCCATCAGGTTGACTGCAAATCGACTGCAAATTGGAGCCCTACAGTGTGCGAGACGTTTTTTTTGCCTTTTTCTTTATAGACAATTGATACATTTCTGGGTGCTAAATGTGCAAAGATGAGTTTGCTTGTTCTTTAGCTTTCACTGAAACAACTCAGTCTTGTCAGGTGATTAATCAGAAATTCCTATATTATTGTGTTGATCATTTGCTAGGAATAATGCAACATTTTAAAGAGCTTCAGTGCTAAAACCTTCAAAGCAGTTATTCTCTGCACACATGGTTACTACTATTACACAGTTATTTAACTCAATTCCATTAATTTAATTTACTTAGTGCCAATACACACCACTACTGCATTGCTCCATCAGTAGCTAACCTGGAATAGACTGTAGTCTAAGCTGTCTCAGCTTCCGGTGCTAATGTAGAACATAGTATGTTTTGAATTCACTAAATATGAAAGCATGTTGGTCATAAACAAAAAAAATAATAATAACAATCTCCTGGCCTTCACATATTTGTTTGCTTTCTTACAGAGAGAAACTGACCAGACATTTATACCATATGTTTGGATACTTATGGTGAGCAGCCAGTTTGATTGTTATTCTTGCCCCTGAGTAATAGTTATAATCACACAATTTGTAGAATATGTGACTTTTTCAAAGAGGGAAACAATCAGCACAGCAAATTTCTCCAGTGGAGGCTCAAGTTAAGATCAGGTTAAGTATACACTGACTAGTCATAAGATTGAAACTACCTGCCTAACAGTTAATAGTCAACCATTGAAGCATGGACTAACATAGGGACTGTTTACACAATGTTTTTCTTTCTGATTCGGCCTCTTGCTTACACAAGAACGCTGTGTCAGGACAGAAATGCAACTTTTAAAAAAAGGATTCAAGAGGGGAGAATTGTGGATAATTCATTACCCTGTAAACACAAGGCCGTAGACTTTCGGAAAGAATTACATCGCTGCCAGCTGCTTGTCATTTAATTATTTGGAACACTTTTATAGATGCTGACCAAAATAGCCCAGAAACATCACAAACAAAAATATTTTGGAGATCTTCTGAACCATTATTCTAGAAATCACAATTCTGGACTTCATCAAGCTCTCCCAAATTCTTACATTTCCACATATGTTCCCAAATTTACTAGTTTATAAATTACTGGCTGGGCACCATGTCTTTTCAACATGTGTAGAGTCAGAACCAAATGTTAAGTAGTTGCTTTCAGTTTCTATGCTCCTCTTACCTGAAACAAATTTCCTGATTACTGCAAAGCTGCTAAAACACTGAGTCCATTTAAATCGAAGCTGAAAACCATTTGTTTAGATATGCTTTTGATTAAATGAATATTAATAAACTGAAATATTGCAACAAATGTTGGAATTTTTTTTACTTCTTTGATGTTTTCACTATTCTTTTACTGTTGTTTAATTTTCCCCAAATCGTGTAAAGTACCCTTAAGTGCCTTGTTGCTGAAAGCATGCTATACAAATACATTTGTCTTTACCTTGCCTACTAACCTTACCTTCGTGTGGTATTCAAATTTATGAGCATATTCTCCATAGGAGTGGCAGAATGATTACATTTCCTGGGATTCAAGAAATTTCTGTGGCATCGAAAATGTTACTATTCCCACAAGCGTTATGTGGAAGCCAGATCTCACCATTGAAGAAATGTAAGTATATGTAAAGATATGCATAAACTTTCTGTTTAATTAAAGCTAATATACTGAGCACTGTCATCTGAAGGAATACTGTTGCATCTGCAACTGTCAGGTATAGGATAGAGGACCCAGATGCAGAGAGGTTTTTTGAGAAGACGGTTTTCATTTTATTGATAATATGGTCCAAAAGGTGTACAAGCAGTACTGGACGAAGACAAGACAGATGTTCATTTGACAACGACCTGCTAAAACAACAGGGCTTAAAAGGGCTAAGGGAAAAATTGGAGGCTAATCAGGGAGTAAAGGAAGCAGTTGAAAAAAATAACAAACACGCGCACAGGAACCAAGAGACACCATGACAGGGCCCCCTACAGCCGGGAAACTACAGCCCAGATCAGGAGGAGGGGTCCAGGATGGAGGGACATAACAAACAGACTCCCAAGAGATAGAGTCCCTCAGGGAACAGGCCAAATAAGAACATGCGATGAGGAGGCCTGCGACAGGGGAAGAGGGTAAAGGGGAGCCCCGCAATGAGAAAGAAGGTGACCAGGAGGTTGGCGTCCTAAGAATTTGTGACAAGGCGGCCGCCAACGATACAGAACCTTGTGCCTTCTGCATTTTATATCTCTGCAGTTTGTTCATAATAGACATTTTTAGTCTAGTGTATAAACATATTTAGAGTAATTTTCTGTTATCTGCTTGTTATCTGCAATGTTTTATGACTCCAGATTTATTTACCATTGGTTTTGAACTATTATAAAAATAAAGAAGTAACCTTTCCCAAATGACCATCAGAATTAAAATAGATTAAAAAAATATAGTGCAATACACGTTTTTAGATTCCAATATATGATTCAGTAAAGTTATGCTTTAGAACTTAGCATTTTAGACTCTTTCTCCTCATACATATTTAAAAATACTTTGCTATCAAGATAAATAATTAAACAAAAAATTATTCAGAACCCTAGGTACATTCTTTTTTTCCAGGTACAAAACTAAAGTAGGACAGAAGCAAAAAAGGAAAGTGTAACCATGGAAGACAGGTGTGAATTAGAAGGAGTGAATTTACCTAGAGACACCATAGCCAGTTAACTTTTATAAGTCTATCATTTGTCGACTTTGTACACATTTGTAGGATTATACTAGTAGACAACCTAATGCTTTGCTACTGTCAATGTTTTTTTTTTCCTTGTCCTGAACATTATCCTGGCTGCATTTATGATTATTGAAATATTTCTTTTATACAGGACAGAAAAGGATAAAGCCCCACCAAGTCCTTACCTCACGATCACCAGCAGTGGTAGAGTTGTTGTTAAGAATGATCAGGTGCTGGTCAGCACATGTAAGATGCAGGTCTATAAATTCCCGTTTGATGTTCAGCGCTGCACACTCTCAATTAAATCTGTTGTTCATTCCGGTAAGTCAGTTCTGTGCTGTGTTCTTGTACTTTTCCAATTATGTAGATTTTTGTGATTAAACTTAAATTTCACAAATATTCCAGTTTCAATTATGTACAATTTTTTTTCCTCTCTCTTTTTCTAATTTCAGTGAATGAAATACGGCTATTTTTTTTAAATAATTCCTCAGTGAACCCTACTTTTTCACTTCACTTAATGGGGATGCAGTATGAGTGGTTGCTTGTTAACTTGCAAGTTGCCACCAAAACGGTTACACCATTTGGACCCAAGCAAGATATGATAATTTACACTGTAAGTAACTCATGACTTCACATAGTTTATTTGCATTTAGAATATATATGTTTTATAAAGGATATTTCAAATCCTGATAAATTCGAAGTTGTTTTGAGGAAATTATGAACGATTCGATGCAGTGTGTTAAAATATGAGAAGCCCACAGTAGTGTGCAAACCAGAACAGACTATTAAATCATTAATATAACCACATAATGGACATTGCATGGAAATGTTCCTCTTTTACTCCAAATTCTAGTCATCAACAAATCATTTTGCAGTTTACAGTGTGTTTTTACAACATTTTGGGACACTTTTCTTTCTAGATTCTTCCATAGACCGGATCTAAGAATATTAAAACACGTATAATGGGGAACAATATAGGCTTGTAATATTTTGGTTGTCAATTTTTAGATTATTTCCGGATATCCATTTCCAGATAGCCACCAACTTGTGCTGTGTGCAATCATAACGTGTGAAAACATATTTTTAACAGATCTCAATGAAAAGGAGGTCTATACTCTACATTGTCAACTTCCTGCTGCCTGTTCTCTTCTTCCTTTGCCTGGACTTGTCCTCCTTCCTGATCTCAGATAGAAGTGGTGAGAAGATCAGCTTCAAAGTCACTGTGCTGCTGGCTGTAACTTTGATGCAGCTCATTCTTAATGACATTCTGCCTTCGACATCAGACAAGATCCCACTAATTGGTAAATGGATCAATTCCTCTTCTACCACACTTTACAGAATTCAGAAGGGTTGTTGGTTTCAAGATTTTTGCGTCCGATTCTCATAAAATAAAACATAGCTCTGGGAAGATCTTAACATGAACTTTAAATGTAGTCAAAACTGGATTTATTAATCCAACATCCAAGTTTAATTATTTTTTTGTGTACAGATTATATATGATTTTTTTCCTAGTCCATATCGAGTCAAAATTAAACATACTGGCTTAAACATGTGCAAGCCAGCTCAGTGTGAAAAAGTGTTTGCCCTCTTCCTGATTTCCTATTTTTTGAAATATTTAGAAATAGCTTTATAACCTTCTCCAGACAGATGGATCTTGGTTACTTTGTTTCTCATCTGTTTCTAAATTTCTTTGGATCTCTGCATGATATCCATTGCTGAGGGATATTTAGGTCTGCCTAATTTTTTCAGGCAGGTCTTATTTAAATAATTTCTTGATTGAGAACTGGAGTGGCACTAATGAGGTCTTGATGTAGCAAGAACAATTTAAAGGGGCTATATCATGCAAAATCAGGTTGTTGGAGTTTTCAACCATATGGTACTGCAATTATCTCATAAAAAAAAAACCCACCAGAATGTTATTTTGCTTAATTCACGTATGTTGAGTAATCCTCCTGAATACTGCTCTCTAAACAGCTGCCCCTCCCTCTCCTAGAAATTGACTGAGTGTTCAACTTGTGACATCATTGGTTGAAAGTTGAGAGCTAGAGGTGTCTGCACCGCCCCTGCGGACGCCTGATGGATAGAGAAGTGAGTGGCTACATGCTAATGCCAATGTGGGTTAGCCATTTATCAAGCTGCTTATGTGATCTCATAACAGCATTGTGTGGTTAATTAATTGGCTTTTCAAATTATTCGTGAGAATACTGTTTGTGATGAAGCTTAGCACTGTTTTTTTCAGGTTGATCTGCTCCCGGCTGTGCAGCGCGGTGGAGTGAAGCTTAGCGTTGGGGTTCACGAGGCGGGTTTATAGAGAAGCAAGCCATTTCACTTTGTTGTCTAACATTAACTATAGGATACAAGTTAAATTTCAGGACAAATTAATACTGTATAACACCAACGGTAACATTTTATCATATATAGGTCTACCCCAGTTGAAAGCTGTGAAATAGCATGAAATAGTCCCTTTAAGTCTGGTGTGATGAACCACTGTAAAATTATGTTTTAAGAGGATGGTCAATCAGGGCCATATAGGTTTGGATTCCCCACCAACCCCCACTTAATAATTTTAAAAAAAGTTTAAAAGTTCGCATTTTGTGTTTTTCTTCGACTAATATTTTTAATTTGTTTGATGATCTGAAGCATTTAAGTGTGACAAGCGTGAAAAAAAATCAGGAACCAGGCAAACAATTTTCACACCACTGTATTTGGTCAAATATTTTGAAGTAAGTTGCAGTTCAACTACAGGGTTTTTTTGGACTTAGCTGAACTTTGGCCATGGATCTGGCTAGATTTGTGGCCACTCTTCTCATCAAAAATAGTAAAGATACTTTAAAAAGGTTGGGGTTTTTATTTACACTTGTCTTTCAGTTTTCAGTGGGGAAGAAATAAAGGCATTTTTAAGGCTATTCTAAAACCTTTTTGTAAGCTTTCCTAAACCACTTTTGATGTGTGTTTAAGACTATTGTTCTGTTGGAAAACCCAACTATGTTCAAGATTATATTATCTGACCCAAACCATTACTCTTAGATTAAAGGAAATTAGCTAGGGTCTCTACAAGCAATGCTCCAAAAATCAAGTGTAAAGAGAACTGGAAACTAATGGAATGCCAGAGTTAAGTTAAACATCACGACAGAGTAAGAAAATGCCAAACCAGAAAGAAGGACCTGCTCCAAAATTACCTGATTTAGCTCTACAACAATTTGCTGCTGCCCAGAAGAACATACCAAATGGAATCTCGATAAAAAGTTTATGATGGGATGAGAAGGACTTTTAATTGTGTTTGATAAAGGAGATCATCTGACTGTACAGTATCTTGGCCATCTTCTTCCAGCGGCAAACACATCAGTTTAAACTAATTTAAGTCTAATGATATAGGCAGCTCATTCATGTGCATTTTTAAACAAGCACATACAAAACAATGAAAGTCATTAGGAAAATGGGATAATGTAGATTAAAATATAAACTTAAAGATTTTATTAATACCAATTTTCACTTGATTACCACAGCAATTGTCATAAAGACTTGTAACCAAAGTACTCTTTCTTAAAGTATTTTAAGTTTTTGAATAATTTGTTTCAGTAGCAACACACATATATGTTTTGTTTTTCAATCATCTTTATTATATCCTCTCCTCAGTGGTGTACTGCATTGGGATTTTTACGCTGATGTTCCTCAGCCTCCTGCAGACGATTTTGATGATGTATCTGATGGAGATCGAGACTGAATCCCGGGATAAAGAGATGGACATTATACAAAGTTTGGTCGAGGGTTGTGATGACGGTCTAGGCAGAGACTATAATGCCCAAAGCTGTGAGGAAGGTGAGACATATACTTTAGAAGGAATAACTTGTGTGTTTTATGTTGTAACCCCAAAATAATATTTTGCATCTATGCAAAATTTAGTACCACAGCGACAAACACTATTTACAAAAATCAACATTTTCTGTTGGCTTCAGAACATAGTTTTTTACCTTTTGAGGTTGTCTGAACTGTTGCATTTGGGTTTTGCTTAATTTTCATCTTCTGCTAAACCTTGGTTTTCAACTCACTTTTTATGTTTATTTTGACATTTCAGTCAATTAACACAAGGTTTTATATTTAATGTTTATTTGAAAGCATTTAGAATCCAAATGAACCACCAGCCTGTACAAGGAAAAAAGCCCTCTTGAAGACATTTGCCCTACACATATTTTTAAATAAATATATTTTTAGATGCAAAGTATTTGAATGTACTTAATCTGTTTCCTCCAGAAGACAAGAAATTGACTATGTGTGAATGCAACTGGGGGGTGTCTACAGACAAGATGCCTAATGAATTGGTGCAGGTTGGTTTACCTCCCACTGAAAAGATCACTTGAGCAAAATTTCTTTGATTTCAGTTTCTACCAACACTCACAAACCTTGTTTAAGTTTTGATAGTCGCATTCCACATTGTTTGTTGCGACAACTTATTCAATTACCTGTTGCAAATAATTTTGTAATTGTAAACATTTTTAATACTATATTATAGTCTAACTTTTCATCACCTTTTCAGGGCAGCAGCAGCCAAATGTCAGAGCAGCGGCAGGAATTCCAAAACCTCTCCAGTGAACTAAAGAAGATTACAAAAATGCTGTCTCTGCTCGTGAGGAACAGCAATGAAAAGAGCAAGCCTGGATTTTGGACCAGAAAGATTAAAATAACTACCAAAGCTTACTTTATTCTCTATGTAGCAGCTTCCACCTTGTTCTTGGTATATATGTTTTCTGCCTGGACTTCTCAAGATGAATAAGGCTTCCCGTTCAGGCCCAAACTGAGCTTTAGATTCTGCTAAAAGAAAAATAATCTTGTTCTGGGATTGAGTTTTAGTCAGCTGCACAATTTAGCTACATAACTACCTAATTTCTAGGCTCATTTAATCACTGATTGGGGCCATTATCTATGATTTTCTGAGAAATTTGAATTTTTCCCTGAATGTAAACCAAAGTAAAAAGGATAGAATAAATGCTTGTAATATGTGTGTGCAATTATTATATACAAGTTTCCTTTTTTGATCTTAAAGAAGAAACTTGAGAAATCAGTACTGAAATGTATATTGAAAAAAAAACAAAAACAAAAAAAACATGTATACAGATCTTCAAAATGCTCGAAGGGAAAATGGCTAAAATCTGCTCAATTTAGACCATGAGGATGATAATTATAGATGATACATTTTTAAAATTACCTTTTTAAGCAAACAATATGATTTATCTTCATGAATTATGAATGCAGCTCTGACCAACTGTGGATCATGAGAAGCCCAAATGTAAAACAGATTTAAACCAACAATATACTTTTTATTACATCTTTTAGGAAAGTATAACATCAACATTCAAAACTAACATCCTTTTAAAAATATTTAAGAAAAAAATGTCCTAAAAGTCTTTTGTTTTGTTTTTTGCTTTAAACCCATGTACTCAGATGTTTACAACTGCATCCAACTCAACAAATACTACAATCATCTTTAAGGAGCTCACAAGTTACAGTGAGTGTCTCATCATCACAGTGGCTTAAAACGGTCTCTTCTTGTGATACATACTCATGCACTCACGGCATCCCAACATCAAAATAGAGATCAATTTGGGATGTCTCTCACAGGGATTGGTCTTGGTACACCTGGGCCCTGAAAGGGAGGTTGAGGTCGTGCAGGAGCCACGTTTGGTTCTTGGTTCCAGTAATCCACTTCTCCATACCTGAAACTGACAACATAAATTTGGGTTCTTTTAAAGTTGCAGGTTGTGCAATGAAGGCTTTAATGACTATGTGGTCAGCCGGTGTTCCTTAAGTAGACAACTGCTTTTTTAATCAGTTGGAATCAACAATTTGTGACTACAGGTTGCTGTGTGTAGCGGCAGAGACCCATATATTATGAAGCTATAGTCCTAAATGGAGCCGTCCTTGGCTCAATTCCCGGCCTTCTGACCTTTAATCCATGTCTTGCCCCATCTCTTCTCTCACTACCAATATTCTGTCCTCAAATTGTAAATAAAGGCAACTAGTGCCAAACAACTATATAAAAAAAAACATATTTGCATACTTTAAATTATTACTTGGTCCAGTTAGGGATGTATTTAACCCCTTAAGCCCTAGGCCTATTTTGAAGCCTAGCTCTCGAAAATTGCTTACCCAACAAAAAATGGTTGTATTTCAGAAACCAAAAAGAGTATTTGAACCATTATGTGTCATTTTAAAGGTAACATTGAGTAGAATTGATAGATGTGTCATTATGCATGTTATCTGTTACTGGTTAGGAGAAATTGAAGATGGAACACAGCAGAAATTTATTTATTTTTTGCTCCGCCTAAAAAAATAGTTCAATATTGAAAAACTCTATGGATATTGCTTGAATGGCAGTGATTACTCAATGAAATGTAAATACAACATGTGGACATTATCTCTGCAAAAGTTGAAACTGATTATGTGAAACAGGACAAAACTAGAGAGGTTTTAGTGCAGGCATATCAGGCGAGGTATCAAGTTTGGCACAGTGCCATTTCTATTTCTGTTGTGTAAGTTATATTTTTCATTTTAATATCACATAATGTTCAGTAGACCTAAAATAAGCACTTTTGGGCATCTTTCTGGTGACATTTATCAGATATAAACAGTGAAAGCAGCAAAACAAAGGTATGTCCGTGCGTCTTGCGCCATCTTGTGTCATAAGACAGTCTTGCCGACTGACACTCTTATTTTATGCATAAGACTGTCACTTGGAGCTGATTGGCAATGTGCATGAGTGACACCTCGTTGGAATCGTAGTAGCCTATAGAAAAACGCCAAAACTTGCAAAACAAGATTGACAATACAGTTAGCCAACCAGGGAGCTGAGAACAGAGCCTCGCGGAAACAACAGGCTTTTACGAGGATGAAATAATAAGTCTGCCTAGGAACAAATAACCGTAATAGCATAACATGGACAGTTTTAAATTATGCACAAGTGATTTTTTGTCAGATGATGTGTTGTCTCAAACCTATTAAAAAAATAATTCCTAGGGTCTCCCAAATGGGGGACCCCCGGGCTTAAGGGGTTAAACTCATTTGGATCTGCCAATGTGATTGCACTGACTACATATTTCAGTAATTTTTGTTTTTTAAAATTCCTTGATATGAAAATTGTTTGATATTTTTAACTTTTCAATCAATGGAAGTGTAGTACACAGTTAATGAAAATACAGATTTGTTGATATTGAATAGGAAAAAAACATCATATACCCTGAAATTGGAGCAGATGTGACCGACGGATCTGGAGGCTGGAATTAAAAGGAGAGAAAAACAAAAAAAAAACACACACAAAAAAAAAAAAACAGTCAGATGTTAGACATTCATAAAACAAATCACAAACCTGCTTAGAAGAATTATGAATTAATATCTATTATTTCTTATGAATGGCATGTAAAAAAAAAAACAGCTTTCAAATCTTTTTATGATTACTTGGAAACCTAGACTTACCCTTGCAGGCGGAAATTGTATTGGAGGCTGAATAGTCACATCTGTTTGAATGTTGCCATTCCTTTGTGCATTTGCATTTCTATTTCCTGTATTGCCTGATCTTTAAATAAAAAAGGAAAGATTTTCTTGGAAACATAAAACTTAATAAGACATGCATGTGGTTTCTTAAAAGTTTTCTTTTTTTTAGCTTACTTTTGCCTTCGTTTCAAACAGATGTCTAGGGAATCTCTTTTGAACATGTAGAGCAGCACCAGAATGACAGCAACCAGGAGAGGGACAATCAACAGGAAGAAGATCAACAGCCCGTTCCTGAGGGAATAATCTGAGGCAGAGAGGTTCACATGTAAGAGAGCCCCATTTTGTTTTTATTCTAAAACTTAAAACTGTTTTGACAGGAAAAATATATATACTTAGTGATACTAAAGCAACAAATGCAGGAAAGGAATAGCTTATAAGCATATACACTCATTTTGGAGAACAGATTTAATACTATTGTTGGACTTTTAATAAATTCGAACTGCTTCACTTTTTGGCCTCCATAAACACCTTAAAATAGCGGTGATGACTTTTTAAGTTGGAATTTATTCTGCTGCATCTTTTTTTAAATGATTTATTATTAACTGTACCTATCATAGCAGGACCGCTGTCAATGCTGCCACCTCGCCCTTTTGTGTTGCAGTTTGGTGGAGCCCAACCATTGTCACAGTGGCAGTGACCCTGATTGTTACAAACCTGTAGAAAGAAAACACCTAATAAAGAATCTTGCTTTTCCATATTAACTGATGAAAGAGTGCATAAAAAATAAAAGGCTGGTTTTACTCCTCGTCCATTGCAGGTGGACTGAGCATTGCACTCCAAGTTTGGCAGCAGAACTGATCCGTTCACACACTGGAAGTCTACACAGGTCTAATGTAGTGGATGAAAAATACCCAGTCAAAAATAAACATAATTAAATTTTCAATGAGGGCATTCCTTTTTCAGACATTTTCCAAAATTGGTTATAGTCTCACCTTTCCTTTATCACACGGACTACCGGGATTAACGTAAGCTGGATCAAGCACGTCGCTGCCAAGGTTGAAGTCTGCATTTACACATCGAGCTCCTTCAACAATCTGGATACTGATTTGGGCACCAGGAGGATGGTTATCTAAATTCACATTAGTGCACTGCACTTTTCCACACTTGGCATTCCTGAAAACAGACGATTTCTAAAGTTACTGCAAAGAAAAAAATATTTTTATTCAACCAGATGCCTGCTTATTTTAATTAGTTTCTTAGAAATTTAAAGTATATGTGCATCTCAATGAATAAGAATGTCATTGAAAAGTTAATTTTGGCAATTCAAACTAAAACAAAGAGCAATATTTAATTTAGTTTATAACTACGCAAGGATATTATGGCTTGAAAGTAAAATTTCTGATTTTTTTCATGCTTAATCTAATTTTTATTATTTTTTTCCTCTCCCCGTCTACTCATAAAATAAATTAGAAACAACAGAAAATATGTTCATAAACTTGCTTTTATTACAATGATCTCTTCCGGGAGCTGACCGAAATTCAAAGTTAAAATAAAAAAAAATCTATAAAACCTGCTTATTAAATAAGATGGAAGGCTCTGGGTGGGCATCACTCTGAACTGTAAACCCAACAACTGATTGAACAATTGAACAATTGTGTATTGATGAAAAGCAAAATCCAGACATTTCAAAGATTAAATCTTCATAAACAAGAAATTTGATTAATCAATAAAATCAATTTATGGCCCAATCGTACTTAAGAACTATTAAAGCAGGAGTGGAGTCTGAATTTTTCGAAGACCTGATTACCTTCATGAAACACCGCAGTAATGCAATATTTCAACCAAATAGAGCGCCTTAATACGGTGCATTGCATAGAAATACTTTCAGCAGGCTATATATGTATTGAAACATAAACACAGAATATTCTAATCGGGTTTATGTCATGAACATCAGTTTCAAATTTCAGATTTTGAGTTATGTTACTGAAATATATATTTTTTTAAATATTTTTATTTATTCAAGCGCACTTGAAACTGAACTGAATGTACTTACGCCACAGTACATTTGATGTAATTTCCATTGCTGGTGATCCCACAGTTCCCAAACGCATTCCCCTTCATATTTTCATATTTAAAACAAATATCGTCTGCCTTTGTTGCACCTGTTAAAAACAAATAATCAGATATCATTGACAAGAGAAGAGATTCAGTTATTTCACAAGTGAACAATCTATAAGTGCTTGCAGTTGTATATTTAGAAGATATTTCCAGTTTTACTTAAAACATATGTATTCCTTCAAATAACAGAGAGAGAAGTGACCAGTACAGACCTAAATCTAATAGATTTCTCTAAAGTGTCCAATAGAAGTTACCTGATCCAAACAGATTCAAACACTGGTACTCGTAAGTTTGGCAGCGTCCTTCGTAGCAATAGGCGGCATTGTTTTTGCAGGGAAGTCCATCCAGGATATAGAAGTCTTCAGGACAAAATCCTGTTTTGCCATTACAATATTCAGGAAGATCACAGACGTCTGCAGACTTTCTGCACAGAGTGCCAGCCACTTTGATCTAGTATGCACCACAGGTTAGAAAGTCAAATAAATCACTTCTCTATAGTGTAGACTGAAGTGATTAAAATCCACATGAAGCAAAAAAATTTTCATACTTGACACTTGTCACAGCAATCTCCATGAGCACAAGAGGAACCACGAGTTAGCGTACAGGTGGCAGCATCACAGCACTCATTCTTACATTCCTGTGTAAAATCAGAGCATTAAACTATAAGCATACACTACATTAAAAAATACTACAAAATTAACCATAAGTAACAATATTTTAAATATGAAACATGCATGCACTTTATATAATATACCAGATAAACAAAATAATATATTCACTACTGTCATTCTTCAGCTTCACTTTTATGGAGAACAGTGGAGAATCTCACTTGAAACTTAAAAAATACTACAATAATTCTGTGAGACTGTATTAAGGCAGCAACTCCTTTTTGAATGATTTTTTTTGTTTATTATTATTATTTATTTATTCATTCATTCATTCATTAATTCAATCAATATTTATTATATTAAACTATAAATTGAATTAAAGGTTCTGAGTAAAAGGAATCTTCATTTCAAAAGTTATGAGTAAAGAGACATGACAACATCGTGATGTCAGGTCATGTGACTGTGTTCATTGCAGGAGGAGGAGGAGTCACTGAGTAAGGGTTATTTGCCAACATGACTCAGGTGGTAGGAGTTTGTCACGTAAAAAGTTTGTTCCCAGTTAAACTCTCTGCTCTACCTGTTTCAGCTGATGTGTACTGTGACAATATTTCTTCTGCTTTAGCTGCTGATGATGTTCAGTAGTGCAGATAGAATGGCAGGCTCACTTAAGTTGCTCTACCCCAAGTCAGCTGTGGCTACAAAGGTGCCTTTCACTTGTTATGGTAAAAATGAAGCCCCATGAACCAATGAGGCTTTGCCAATGAGCCCATTGCTTTCCTAAATAGTTCACTACTCGAGGCCTTACCTAAATGGTTCTAAACACTGCTATCTGCTGTGCAATTAAATGTATTACAGGCTGTGTCATATACTGTAAGCCCATGTGAATCCCTTTTGTAAATAAAAAAAACACACGAGAGTGAGAGAGCGAGAGAGAGAGAGAGAGAGAGAGAGAGAGAGAGCATTACTTGAATTGAATTCCAATAGCCCATGTGTACTTTATAAGTTTGTTTAATCAGCTGAGTCTAAAGCAGACTGCAGCTTAGTAGGAGTAGCTGCCACAGCTGCAACCAGGCAAATACTGTCTGGTTTATTTAACTCTGAAGTGCAGCATTGTCAACTTAAAACGAGATCTAACCCATTAAATACCATTCAGTTCAACTTAATTTAAATAACTGACGGATTTGATAATTTAATTATTGTCTATAGGAGAAATATAGGCAGTTGCCATCTACAATTTCTGGGCGTACCGGTCACATTATGGAAATATGCTATTTTGCATTAAAACTTATGTGAATCAATTAAAGTACAGAAATTGGACAAAGTACTATTGACACAATTTTTCCCTTCTTTACCTCTGGTGGGCCACAGTCACACTCCTCTCCTTTGTCCAGGTACCCGTTTCCACATTCAGCAATACCAATCACATCTGAGCCAGAGGGTTGATTTCTGAGACACACACCTCCTCCACGGAGAATCAGCGCTTCAAAGTCCTGTGCACTGCAGTCGCTGAATTGGATGGCACCACTACAAAGTAAGAGTATCAAATAAACTTTTCTGTAGTAAAAGTAAGTAATCTTTCTTTGCATTTTAATCAAAAGCCTTTATTCTATATCAATGAAAAAGTATGCCATACATGATATACAGACAAAAAATATGGATACAGTAATAGGTGAATAATAATTTACCTGGCACCCCCTGACATGATGCAGCTTTTTCCATCACAGTTGCAGCCACTAGAGTCGTGATTCATGCCCAGGTTATGGCCCATTTCATGGGCAACCACAGTGGAGACAAAATTCAAGTTGTCGTTGCTGTACTGTAAAAATAAAGTTGGGTATTAAAGTAAAAACCTTCTGCACAGATGAGAATAATTAGCTGCTTTTAAATATAGTGACATACAGTTGCAGCAACAAGAATGGCAAAGCCTTATACCAAGATTTTGCTTTTCACAATAAAAAAAAGCATATAGCTCCTGCATTTTCACATAAAGTAAAGTGCCTTGAGATGACATTTGTTGTGAACTGGCGCTATATAAATAAAAGTGAATTGAATTTTCTTAACCAACTATTTAAAAGCTGTTGTTTTGGCAACTGCACGGTTTGGGAGGGGATTGTCATATTAAAATGCAAAATTTTATATGATTGTGGGAATGTCTATAATGCCATGTCTCAATAATAATAGTAATAAACACTTTTTAAAGGTGGAGAAGATCACCTGACATACTCAACAGCATCATCTGTACAGAAACCTCTTAAATACAATAAAAATAGTTACAGTTGAACAAAAATAAACATTGAATATTTTTTTTTAAAACAGGAGCTGAAGATAAAGATGTGTGGGCTGGGTTTGCATGTTAAAGTTTGTCAAGGTGCAAATAAAAAATAAACAGCAGGTATAACAGCTTCCTTTCCTGTTGGCTCACTATGATGTAAAAAGGCCTTAAAATAAATAAAATGGACACTGGGTTACCATAAAACACTACTCTGCTACAAATCAGCAGTAATGTGCTTTGAAGGTTTTTCCACTTCTCTTCCCATTGTTCTCGCTGTATCTGCTAACGGCTCATCTATCTTAGGCTACGTCCACAGTAAGCCGGGTAAGGTTATACGGGGAGTTAGACGCCTAATGTTATCCACTCAACACGAGCATTTACGCCCCGTTTACGGTCCGTTTAAGGTCCCATGATTGCGCAATCCAATGCCTACCTATGCATGTACTGGGCATGCGCGGGGAAAAACAAAAAGAAAACAGATTGATGCGTATAATCTATGTCGCTGTCAACGCCTCCTGAGTCGCCTTCTCATCCGCAAGTAGGTTAGGGTTAACTTTGCAAACGTCTGAATTTGCAAAAGAAGAAGTAGCATAGCGAGACTCGTCTCCATCTTTGCTGTTGTCATTATATGCTGTCGCGTTGTTGTCGTCCTCAATTTAGGATGCAGCATTTGATTGACGTTGCTGCTCTGATTTACCCGGGGACCGGATAAGTTGCGTCCAGACGTGCTCATTTAGCCGTTGAGATAACAGTTAGACGGCTCTCTTACCCGGCTAATACTTATTCGGCCACAGACCACAAACATAGCCGCCTTAGTGTGGACGATAGGGGGATGTAGACTAAATACTTATACGTTTAAGGCATTATCCGGCTTAGTGTGGACGTAGCCTCAGTTTCTGAGAGTGAGTGTGAGTGGCAAAAGTATTTAAAGAATGTGGAAACCTAAAGAAAGACGCCTTGTCATGGAGATTAGAAAGGCAGCATTCCAGTTGGACCTGTTCTACTATTTAGAGCCTGTGACAGTCAGCAGCAACCACAAGCCTCCATTAATAAAACATAGAGTATCAGATTGCCTGCAAAAAACTCACAATGTCAAAGCACCACTGTGTCAGCTGGTGTTCGAGGTAAAAACAGAACGTACCACGTTAATTCCTCCAGAGCTTGCAACAGAGCAGACGGTGCCAACGAAGGCCATACCCAAAACACCACCACCATATGACTTCGGCTGACCACTAGCATGCAAATGGAAAACAGGAGGTCAAAGCCTTCTCTAACAACTTAAAACGCAGAAAAAAAGTGATGTTAATGATTTCATTTCCTAGATAAAAAGGGAAAAAAATATTACTTACACAATGAGTTGACCAATGTCATGTCTGATTTTTGGTAATAGAGTACTCTTTCTCCATTTTACAAACTCTCCCAGCACCTGTCCAGCAGAGCCATCCACACTGAAAGGATTACTGTCCTTAAAGATTTCCAGGCCCACAAGCACAACACGGATATTCAGCATCTTGTAGTACTAAAAAAAAAAAAACAGATTTATGTCAGTACACCATTAGTGAATATCTGTATGATTAAGACGTTTCCTATAGTATGAAAATTGTAATGATACCATAGCTAATGCAAAACATTTGAATAAAAAGGAGAAAGAAAATAAAGATAAACATAAGAGGAAAACTCACCCCATCCAGTAGGTTTGCCATTTGCACCATCTCTTCTCTGACTGCTGTATCATTTTTTTTCTTGTAGTTATACTGTTAAAAAAGATTTACATAAGTACTGAAACATAATCTTTATTGTTAACCATAACATTAAAGTGAGTGATAATTACTACATCACTTTTCAGAAAAATATTCCACATTCAAAATCTGACATGGAGAACCTAGCCAAAATGACACTTGTTCTTATTCATTCAGCAGATACTGCAAAATATTTGCAAACTGTAGAAGTCTAAAAATAAATTTAATATTTTCCTCATTAACATTGAAATTGAATACTTTATAAAGAAATTGTCCAAATAAAACATTTGGGTTACCATTTAAATGCATTTGTTAGGCTTAGGGTATATCACCTGAATATTTTTCAAAGAATGTCTCAATAGAATCACAGATACATATATGTTATTATATTTTATAAGATAGATGGCTCAAAACAAAATGAAAGCTAAATGATATTTTTCTGCATTTTTTACTTCTGAAAATATGTGTGGCAAGCATTTATGCTTTGCAACTTTTTTGGCAAATATCTCTACCATTACACATCCTGAGACTAACATTTTTGATCATTTTTCCTTGCAAAAAAGCTAGAGCTCAGTCATATTGTATGTAGAATGTCTCAATATCAATTTTCAAGCCATGTCACATATTCTCAATTGGAATTAGGACTCCGCTTTGACTAGGTGATCTACAACACGAATTTTGCTTGGACATAATCTGTTCCATTGTAGCGCTGGCTGATTAGGGTTGCTGTCCTGAGGGAAGGTGAACTCTAACCTCCCATCAAATATCATCCCCGGTATCACCAGGGTGATGCTGCCATTACATGCATCATGTTTTCAATTGACATGGGCGCCGCCAGGAGGGGGGAGGTTAGGACGATTCTGAGGGCCCGGCACAGACAGGGGGCCCTTTGAGGGCTATCAATATGTATTGTCTTGTGTAAGTTTTTTAAATGAAATATTTCATTTGATCTGTAAAAATAAGCAAATTATATATGGTTGGGATTCGATATTAAAAAAAATCCTCGAATTATGTATGATATCATTTCACCCCTCTACCTTACTGAATGGTATCATCTGACACTGGCAGCGGCACATGCGCCTATACGTGAACGATTCCTTCCCTTCACTACTGTGGAAGATCTTTTCTGTCAAACTTTTTCTTAATTTAGGTCAAAGTAGTATTAGCTTCTAAAACCCAGTGTTACTTTTCAGTTTTATGTGTCAGCCACTGTGAGATACAGGAGGATGTATGGATGCTGAACTAGCCATTTTTGCTACTGGATTGGTAAGTAATAAATGCTTGCTCCTGGGTTATTTGGGCATGATGATACGATATAGTGCCAGGAAAATTGTTTGATGGTTTACCAACTGACACGCTGACATGTTTTGTTCTTTTGACTGTACTTGTAAACTTGCTCAGAAGCGCTCCATAGAGATTACCTCATCTGCTTCGGCTGTCGACTCGGTCTTGCTGATAGCCAGCAGCCCTTATGTCGAGATGCAAAGAGTATAAAACCACTATTTATGGTTGTTAATGCGTTTTGGTTCACTATTTGGTTTCAGCACGTTTCATAGTGAGTTACCGCTGCATTAAAGTGCACATTATTCAGTTAAAGAGGTGTTTTTGGACTTAAACTAGTGCTAACTCATTAGCGGAGTAGCTCTGTAGATCTTCACGTCATGGTGATGTGATACAGCAGCTTTGCTCAAATTTCTCCACGTTAGCTCAAGAACCCCCCCTTTTTTTTCTCTGTTAACTTATAAATGCAGTCAAACATAAGATGTTATATTGACTGTCAGTTGACCTTGCCTCTGTCAAAATGAGGTCTTGATAATTCTGAACAGTCAAATACACTTAAACATTAGAATGTCCAAGGCAGTCATTTTGACCCTTTTGCAATATGCATATTAAATAACTTTGTCAAATTAAGTAATGAAGCCTTGTTGGTCCCTGACTTTTCCTAAAACTATATGAATTTTAATTAACCTATTTGAATATTTATCATGTGAATAATAATATGATCATTTCTACAAAGGATTTTGCTCTGATTCAACTTAGTTTGCAACCATTCTGGATCAGATAATATGAAAGTATTCTGTGAAGGGTGGTTGGCAGAGATGGATCATACTGTATTTGACAACATAGGGGGTCGTGTAGTAACACAATTCCACATCATCTTCAAGAGATGCACTAAAACCTCCCAAACAGCTCAAAGTAGTTTGTGCAGTAGCTGGCAGAGGATTTCTATCAGAGTTTCTGCCCGCAACTAGGAGTTGAGTATTGATTTACTATTTTATTACAGGTAAAATATTTAAGTCTTTTCTGGTTTTAGTATCTTTAGTTATAATCCTTCCCAAAGATTTGACCTCATTTTAACTGGAATCCCAAATAAGTCAGTTTTCTCCATATAATGTATTGACATAAGCTCACATTTTTAAAATGTAAATAGAATCCCCATGCTTTAGAAAATATTCAAATTTTGTTATTATTACCAAAGGGATCTGGACGGTTTTTTGTTTTTTTTTAGATATATAGCCAATAACTCAGCAGCTAAAATAAATAATAAGAGGGAAAAGGGACAGCCCTGCCGGATTCTACGATTGACAGTGAATCCTTTAGGTGTTCCTTGGGGGAGAGAAACTGAGCTATTTATATCCTCATACATTATATGTGTCGCTTTAATAAACTCTGTACAGAATCCAAAATATTCTGACGTTTTTATAATACATGTATGTTCAACAGAATCAAATGCTACGTAAAGATCCCAACATTAAAATGAAACCCTTATCTCCAATCAAAGAACTGTAATCTACCAAATCGAGGACTAATCTGATTTTATTATGTATAGACCTATCTTTTATGAATCCTGATTGTGTTTTACCATCTGTCCAATACAACTTTTCAAACAATTAGCAAAAATAAGAGTAAATAATTTGTAATCCACTTACATTGCCAGTGCAAGCACAAAATAATGAATTTAAGGTGGTCTAGCAGTACAGAAGCAGTTATATATGATTCACATAAAGTCTGATTGGCTTAAATATATGAGAATGATAGTGAAAATACCATAAAGTGCACGATTTTATATAAATTAATATTAAAAAAAATCTCAGCTGTGTTGGGGGCCCTGCCAAGATTCTTGTCATGGGGCCCAAAATTCTTAGCAGCGCCCCTGTCAATTGAAATATCGAACATGATGTACAATCTTAGTTTTTCCTTCCACCCTGCATGTGGGTAAAACATTCAAGTATGGTCTCATCCGACCAGAAGACAGTTATTCCACATGTTTGCCGTTTTCCCTATGAAGCTTTATTTTGACAGTGGCTTTAGTCTTGGGATTCCTACATAAACAGCATTTTGTGAAGGTCATAATTATTGGCCGTCCTTTCAGCAGGTTCTCAAGCCTTAGCTGTAAATATATGCAGCCCTTCCAGAGTTACCAGGGCCCTCTTAGCTGTTTTTCCACAAAATGCTCTCCTTGCCCAACCTGTCCATTTGGATGAATGACTATTTCTCTTATCTTGCCATCCACAGAAGGCTTACAGTCAAGGAGATTCCTCCGAGGCCCCCAGTGTAAGCATTGGTTACCCTGAGGGTTGCGTTCTTTCCCCTGTACCATTTTCTTTCTTTATGAATGAATTTGCGATAAATGATCAAAACTGTATGGTAATTAAATATGCTCACAACATTACCTTGGTTGGACTAATAAATAAATAAATAAATATGGTTGAAGCACTGTTTTTTATCTCATAATAAGGCCCTGTACTGATGGTGTGGTCAGAGCATGCTAGCTATTACTGTAGCTAAGACAAAGGAGATATTTATTTATTTGAAACAATATTTTACATTGGAACACGTTTTACTTGCCAACAAACCTGCTCAAAATGTTGCACACTTCAAATATTTAGGTTAATTTTGAGATTATCTGCTTGATTTTGTTGAAATTACTGATTACATCTTTAAGAAATGCTCAGAGAGCTCAGAAGCCTAGGGGTCATTCAGCAACCTGCAGAGCATCTTTATAAAGCAACCATTGAGAATATTTTGACTATATGTTCAAGCCCGGTTTGGTAAAGTAAGCTACAGATCTAAGGGCAAACGTTTAAAAATTGTTTCATGGATATGCAAAATAGTTGGCAGACCATAAACAAAACTATCTCCCAATTGGCTGCTGAAAGGACAAGGAATACAGCAAGGATCATTGCAGCAGACAGCAGTCAACCACATTTAAGATAAGTCCTGATAAGGAAGTGAAAGGTCACCTTAGAGCAAAGCAAGATAAGAACATAAAACAAGAGAGTACACAAGCTAGGCAAAGAAAACTAGATGTATAGGTTTGTTTATTTTAGAAAATAAACCTACTCAAACTTCATTATATAAAATCCACAAATGCCTCAATCTGGATCGCTCAAGTTTTTAAAAAAAGGTTCTCTGCTATGTTGCTGTAGAGCTCCATGCTGGGACCACTTTTATTTAAAATCTACACAAACCCCTTAGCTGAGACTTCACAGTTTTACAACACCACTATGCTGATGGCATATAAAAATATGGATAAGATATTATATATAAGATTTTGTTTGTTCTTTGAGTCAGTGAATCCAAAGGTCAAGGCCAGTGGATTGATCAGATTCACCTTCAGCTAAGTGAAAAACAGATCTTGTTTAATGTGTCCTTTGTTTTAAATATAAATTCAGTTTCTTTATTTTCATGTAAAGCTTGTCGAAATACCTTCAGTAGAAATTGTGTTTTACCAATAAACTTGCCTTCTCTTAATAAATTGAATGGTACTTAGTGAGATGTTCGATACTTTGCTTAACGCTTCTGAAAACTTGTGCACAACTTTCTCCCTGATTCGTCTGCTGTGTTACCTTAAATTCATGACAACGATTGTTCCCCAACAAACCTGAGGCCCTCGGAAAATACCTGCATTTAATTACACACTGCTGGACTAGTTAGAAATGTTAAAATACCATGTATTACTTTGCTTCATCTTTACAAATATGCAGTACTTTTCTATTGCATCAAAATTCAAAACCCACTCAAGGCAGTAATGTAAAAATAATGTGGAAGAACATCCAGCAAAATGAATACTTTTGCTAGGCTCTAGATTTCACTTACCTTATGATGCCTTTAGATTATTAAATGGATGCAAAATTTAATTTAGGCTATCTTTCAGTGAGTTATGCAACATAGAGCTGCTTAGTGAGAAAATTTATATTTTTCAAAATACATCAAAAGTCAGGATTTATAATACCAATATATACTCACCCTGAGGTTATCGACAACTAGAACCAACTCTATATAACTTGTTTGAGGTAAATTACGTTTTCTCTGTTGAAAGAATGAGTAAAAGGAAAGAGAGTTAGACAGAAAGCCCTCAATTTTATGCTTTCAACAATTTCCACAGAGGATGCTAACCCTTAGTAGAGAAGTCATGGATTGGCCAGGCTCAAAGGGTTCATAGCTAGGCATTGATGTTGCCTCACCAATGACCCCGCAAGTGACTGGCTCAGAATGAGAGTCCTTCAGGAGGTAGAGAACGTGTTCATTAGTGGTGGACACCGCAACAGGCTCAAGTCCAAATGTCTCGTTTTCAAGTAGGATCACCCCCCTGCAGAGAAGTAGTGAACAGCAAGATACATGAAAGTTTTAAATTGGTTTTGTGAAAGTGAAATGCCTCAACAATTAAATAAAAGTGGCTCGTTATTGATTAACTAGTGAGAAGACAAACAGGCAATTACAATGTTGATAACTGCTGGAATAACAATATTGGTTGCATTTACCTAATACTTCAGAGTTAAATAACCTTTTGGAGGGGCCTTGCTAGAGTCCAATCTTGAATCTGAGAGAGAATATTTGGAGGGAGCTAAAGATTAGGGTGAGAGCCAGAAGGCCTTCCAACCTCAAAAACTTGCAGCTAATCATTAAAGGTACATTTTCAAATGTCGAGCGGAAAACTGAAAAATTATAGTCAGCAAATCATAAAATTTCTGTAGATTACTGGAAAGGATAAAATATATATTTTAATACAACTTCTTTTCAAATGTAAATAAAACAAACACTTTCAAAACTTTGATTATCTTTTGAGAAACAGGTGTTTCATTTCCTTTTAGTAGAAAACTGTTTTTTTTTTCTTTTTTATACTGGTAGCATCATGCGATGCATCTGATCACCAGAAGCAGGGAGACTGGTTAAAGATGAGGGAGATAAATACAAGACACAGAGGAAGAAAACCTGATAAAGGCAACAAAATACCTAAACCTGGAGTAGAGCTCTACCTTCCAGAAGAACAACGACCATAAACATGCAGGCAGAGCTACACTTGAAGGGTTTGGATCAAAGCAAATTAATGCATTAGAATGGTAAAGTCAAAGTCCAGCTCTAAATCCAACTGAAACCTTGTCTTAGAGGAGGTGAATACAAATATTCAGATTTTCCTTTATAAAAACAAAAACTTCAGAAGCCATGAATAAATTGTGCCTCAATTATCACTTCACAAATTTCCAGTACTGTTTCAGTGTTTCACATCCAGAAAAATACATGCAGGGTTTCTTTTTTTTTTTATGTGAAAACTTTCAAAGGTTATAAAAACCCTTGACCCAAATACTACATAACCATGTATCGTTCTAAGTTTTGATACTTCACAATACAATAAAGCCCAACTAATTCCCTTTCTTTTTGAAAGGACCCCAAATTTTCACTCAGGACATTTTGGACTTTTGCAACCAGTTTCTTTTCAGTCATTTTTTCCAGAATAGAACAGCATATTATGTGGTCTTAAAACTAAGAAACGGGACAAGACAAGCACAGTAGGTAATGTGTTAAATCTTAAATTATACAATACAGCAGATGTGCACAATCTGACAAATGCGACTTTAGGATAGATAAGAGAAAAAAAAAACTGCAAAGACCTTAAAACTGAATGTCAGTGACTCATCATCCAAAAGTCATTTATATTCAATATATTAGATTATGAATCCAGATGTGACTAGTTTTTTCAGATTAAAGGTACCTTAAAAAACTTTAAAGAAATACTTCTCCTTAAGTCTACAATCCTGCATCAAGTAAGTTTTTCATAGGTTTAATGCAATATTTTAATCTTAATGGTCTTCTTTTTTTAGCTGTGAGCGGAAAATCATAATAAACTGAAATAAAGGCTTGAAATATCTATGTGTTTCACTAGGTGGATTAAATTACTAAAATAAATTACATTCAACATAGATGTTGAATGTTCTGTATGCAAATAATCCAATCAAAGGCAGAAACCTGAGGCCAGAGCATAAGCTGAGTGCAACCACTGAATGTTCATATCCCTCCACAGTTCCATGGTAGTAGCAGTGCACCTAAAAGCAGCAAAGCAAAAACAGGTTTAACAGTTGCTCCTCAAAGCAGTCCTTAGAAGGGGTGATTGGGCAATCAGGAAACTCACATCTTGTCTTGGATATGAGGTATTGTAACCACCGTTGGCATCCCGGGAATACTGGACAAAATTTGGGTGTAAAAACCCTCTAAATAGAGGAGGAAAAGATAGCAGATATGAAGCAAATCTTTTAAAAAAAGAAAAGAAAAAAACATTTATCTTTCTTGGAACATTTTTTTATACATACAGATATGTGAACAGTGAAAGAAATGGACTCTCCCAGAGTACCCATAAATATTTTTTGTAAAGTTGAGTGGAAGGAAAAGTCCCCATTGAAGTTACAACAAACTCATCAATAATACGTCACATTGAAGCAGTAACTGAAGAAAAACGAGTCATAACCAAGTACTGAGTAGAATACAGTACGTGGACAATACTTTTGTATTTAAAATTTGTTTTTATCAGTCTTAAACCAAAAGCTTTTTTTTCAAAGAAAACACCTTTTCAGTTTTAATCAGGTGTAAGCCTTGATAATAAAAAATAATTTACTTTCTGAAGTGGGTAATTAAAATAACTTTAGATGATGTATTGGAAACATTTTCAGCAATGATAATACATTTGTGGCTAACCTGTTCTTTTCCAGATGAAGAATATGATCTCTGTTGTTGATCTTCAGCATGTATGATAGTCTATCTCCATAAATCTATATGCAAAAAATATATAATTATAAACTCATTAGAAAAGAAGAAAAAATGTAACATTAGTTATGTACCTCTTTTGTTTGGAACGTTCTGTTGATGCTCCTTGTCCACCTGTTGTTGAACGCCTGTGGTTTTACAATGGAGTACTTGGGCAAGTCTGGTGTAAAACCACTGTGTTCCTCTGGAGGAACAAACACATCTTAAATACTGTGAAGTCACAATTTGAATAGCAAATACTTCTCGTTTCTCCACCCGAGAAAGGAATTCAGGCATAATCCAAGAACATACCCAGAACAAAATGAATCAGGTAGCATTAAGTCATTATCCTATTTTGACCTCTTCAATAGGCGAAGTTGAATACATAGACTTTCAGACACACTGAACTGTAAATGAAAGCAAGAGCTAAAATAAAAGAGTATGTATGGACTGATGGGTCAGATAAGTACAGTAAAAACAGTTTCTTAAAACTCAGTTTTCTTTTTCCGATCGCACCAGAAAACAAAACCGTGTTTAATCTAAACCAACTGAATTCTGTCTTACCTGTATTTTCTATCTCAGAAATGCAGAAGTGAAAGATAAAAGCGACTAAAATTGGTTTCCTGAGCATCATCATCGTGGAAAAGTGTTAAATATCCGCATAAATGAAACCTGTTTCTGGTGAAACGAGTCCGACGCTGCCTTTTCTCTTTTGTTCAGGTGCGATGGTGGGCGTGGCTATGACAGGTGAGCACATTCCCGGAAAAATAGGTAAATCATCACACTGTGGATACTTTTCATAGTTTTAAAATTATGCTATATTTTTGACGTTTTAAAATAACAATTTAAAACGTTTTAAACTGAAAAAGTTTAAACTGATGCTTTACTGCCAGGCAAAGTTTTGTCATGCGTCATTCATCTGTCAATTTATCACTAAAGGGTGCGCACCATTTTCTAACACCGGCAAGGCGATCGGTGCCATCGGTGGTTGTCGACTTCACGCCTTTTCAAATGGAAAGTTGGGAAGTTTGTTGTTGAAACATCTTTTTATAATCTGAACTATCATCGTGTTATTAATATTTAGAAATGTCAACAACATAGTTTCACAATACTAATAATTCTCATCACATTCTATCAACATGTCCTGCAATTCCTGTAACTTCAAATTCATTTTAGAAAAGGAAATATTTATCCTTCAATGTGATGATACATCGTGCAAACATCAGAAATATTTTGTTAGAAAGTGAACAAAAACCCATTTTATAAGGAAAATAGTTCTGTTGTTAGAATGGTCAACATTTAGGGTGATACATTTTTTTAAGCTGGAAAAAACATACTGTAATTATACTCCAATTAGCCCATATATTTCGCTCAAGCTTTAAATGTTTCATTTGGCCAAATAATGAGGTCTGATTATATAATGTTATCAGATAAAAGAAAGAAAAATAATGAAAACCATGAGCCACATCTTTATAGGCCAAGGAGCTTGGGGAAATTTTGTATCTCAGGTCCATCACGTCTTAATAAAAAATATTCAGAAACCTATCACAGGCACGAAGATAAAAAAACAGTGATTTTTTAATAGATACAATGTTGTTAATGGTTTTAAATAATACATTAGGATATTTTTTTGTCTGACATTATGATCTACCTTGTTACAACATTCAAGTTCTTTAATTTTTTTTACAGAGGATAACCAGACACTCTGCTTTCCCACAAAAGTGCCCAACTTCACAAGATTGATTGTTGAAGAAAGAACAGGCTCAAAAGAGGTCTTGTAAACAAACATTTCCAAGTTAAAGGAAACATTTAAAATATAATCTTATGGTCAATGAAAACAACATATGTATGTCAAAGCTTTTAAAAGTGAGTCCATGAGTGGAGACCTGGCAGGTTCAAGTGTGGCCTCAGATGCACACTGACAAAAGTTAAAACTGTGGAGGAATGAAAGGACGACACAGCTAGATCCGATCAGCTCGTTTAATCCACACCAACTGAGCCACAGAACAACGGTTAGAGAGAGCAGTTGCAACATTCGCGCCACAACCAACTTGAAAATGTTTTAATCAAAACATAAACATTTTTAAATACAAACATCCTGTTGTCTGGGTGTGAGTGGAGCCCCCTGTTGGTCTGAAAGGAGGAAAGCAGTCTGTCAACGCCGTGGAGGGAGGATGTCCTCTCCAAGGAGCCTGGGCTGCTTTCACCTCATTATCTTTTAAGATATGGGCGGGTTTCAGTCTATCGATGCAGAGAGTCTGTTTACGCCCCCCCCCCCAAATCTAAAAGATAGTGCTTGGGGCCAGGTTCAAGGACCCTGAGCGGTCCATCATGCAGTTACGGTGTCCTGTGCGCATTGTGTCTGACAAAAACAAACTTAGAAGACTTCAAGCTCTTCGGGACAAATGACTGGGGCAAATAATGATGTACAGGACCAGGAATTGGAGAAGGGCCCTCGTGAGTTAGGAACTGTTGGACAGGCGGGGTAAACTGGGGTGAATGGCCGTAATCTGATCCCCCACATTCAGGACGCATGCGTTGGTACGTTTCCGTATGAAACGCAAGCGTCGTTGACGGAGCCAACGTACTCAACACAACGCAGAGCCCTTGACGGACCTCTGACGTACTCCACCATAGACTTTACATGTAATCTTGCCGCAACTGACGCTGACGTACGGGGCGGTGTGAGTGCAGCATAACCTGGTGATTCTCACTATGATCAGAAGAGCAAAAAGTATTTGAAGAGGTCATGTGACACGAAGAAGCCCTTTTATAAATGACAGATTTACCACTGTCTCAGCCTGCCTTTCTTGGTGCAAATAAATAAGAAAATCTCTAAGGATGATCGGGTGAGATGGTGGGATGAACACTGGATGGGTCACCAGTTCATCACAGGGCAACACAGGGACAAACAACCACACATGCATACACTCAAGGACGGTTTGAAACGACTAAATAACAAAAAGGTCATGTTTTCATGTTTTTGTAATGTGCAATAAAAACAGTACCCTGAAATAACTGACACATAGGGAAAACAGGCATACTCCATGCAGAATAAACCCAGCCAGTTTGAACCCAAGACCTTCTTGCTGCAAAGCAACAGTGCTACCAATGGGCAGCTTTTAACATAACATTGAATAAATAACTTTAATGATTGCTCCCATGCAAAGAGTTTTGTGATAAATAAATCAGAGTAGTACAAAAACTGGTCAAATAACCAGCAAGGCCGAGCTCAATTTGCGGCACTGGCACTTCTGCCGGCAGTACCGACACTTTAGGTGGCTGCCTCCGGGTGTCATGGCACCTGCCAGAGAAACTAGAGGCACTAAATGCCTGGAACGGCACTTCTGGCGGCCAACAGAGGTTGCCACTACAGCTGCCAGAAGAATTTGAGGCAGTTATGGTAGCGGCAGACACTTGGTGCTAAAGATTCAAAATAATAAAGTGAAAAATAATTAATTAAATAAATAAAATATATAAAAATGCATATCCCAGGCAATCGACGTATAGGCATTTAGGGCACAGTGTTACTTTCTTTAATGGATTAATTTCTTTTTAAAACATTATTTTTCACACTGTAGTTATTTTAGCTTGGAGCAGCACTTCTGGGTTGCTGCCTGGCAACGGCCACAAGCTGTCAGTGGTGCAAGTGGCTGCCAAAGTCTCTTACAAGCCGCCGTTGGATGTCAAAGGCTGCTGCAGAGTGTCAGGGACTGACTGATCAGTTGTAAACGTTTTAAATAGGATATGACAACCTTTCCATTGCTACTAATGTGGCTTGTGAAAGTAACAAAGAGAAAGAGAGAGAAAGGTTTTCCTCATTATTTTGCGTTGGCATTTGGTGCACATTACCGCCACATCCTGGTTTACAGTGTGTATCACAGTGATTAAAAAATGTCAGTGTTAGCATTGCTTATGCCAGTCTTAATTGATTTGTTAACTATTGATATGGGTGCCTTCTTCAGGTCAGGGATGGGGTCCTTCCTCAAGTGGAGGAGTTTACATATCTGGGGTTCTTGTTCACGAATGAGGGAAAAATGGAGCGGGAGATCGATAGACGGATTGGTAGGGCGTCTGCAGTTATGCGTGTGCTGTACCGGTCTGTCGTGGTGAAGAGAGAGCTGAGCCGAAAGGTAAAGCTCTTGATTTCCTGGTTGATCTGCGTTCTTACCTCTGTCTATGGTCACAAACTTTGGGTAGTGACATAAAGAACAAGATTATGGATATAGGCGGCTGAAATGAGATTCCTCCACAGGGTGGCTGGGTTCTCCTTTAGAGATAGGGTGAGAAGCTCGGTCATCCGGAGAGGGCTCAGAGTAGAGCCGCTGCTCCTCCACATTGAGAGGAGACAGTTGAGTTGGCTCGGGCAATTGGTCAGGAGGCCTCCTGGACGCCTCCCTGGTGAGGTATTCCGGGCACGTCCCACCAGAAGGAGGCCCAGAGGAAGACCCAGGACTCGGTGTACGGACTATGTCTCCCGGCTGGCCTGGGAGCGCCTCGGGATTTCTCCCAAGGAGCTGGCCCAAGTGGCCGGGGAGAGGGAAGTCTGGGTCTCTCTGCTTAAGCTACAGCCCCCGTGACCCGACCCCAGAAAAGCGGAAGAAGATGGATGGATGGTTATTGCTGTAGGGGTTGTTAAAAAGAAATATAATATTTGGCTATTGATAGTCAAAGACTGCTTATGGCAGTCAGTAAAATTAATAATTTATGGAAAATTATTATGATTTGGGGCACCACCTGGCTTACCAGGAACTTTTTTAATAGCCAAATTTCTATATCAGTCTCATAATTCTGAAGAAATTAATTCTTAACGTCTATTGGTCATAAACCTTGCAATATGTGTGTGTGTTGAACAAGAAATGACAACTGCTTTACTTCCAAACCACGAGATTTATTTACACAACCAAAAACATTAACACACTCAAACTAGTAATAAGAGAAAGACTACTGATTAAAATAAATGTATAGTTAAAATAAAGGAACACAGAATATGAACACTGCGATAAAATGAGAAAGTCTGAATTCTGATTTATGCTTCTGCGTACAGATCAGACCCAGGATTCGATTTGCAGATGCTGGAGAGAAAAGATGAATTAGTTTCACTCATTGCAGCAGAAAATAAAACATTCTTTGGATAAAGATATGTTTGTTAGAGGTGATCTGGATCAGAGTAATTAATCTTTGGGAAACTACTTCTATTCATGAATCGGTCACCGAAGTAAACAATTCAATTCCAGTATTTTATATACAAAGGCAAGTTCAAACACGGTTAATAAGATTAGTTTCTGTCTTAAACAATCTATTTAAATCGAATTCTGTTTGAACAGTTATTAGCAACCTTTGTTATGAAATGTCGGCCTGGACGAACACGTGAGCTTGTTGGCTTTCAGGTAGCACTCTGCAACACACGTGGGGCGCTCACAGTGACTCCAATACATTTATTAAACATTAAACAACAAGAAAACTCCTGTCTGAGTAGCTCAAGAAGAAGAATTTAAAAGAGACTCTTTGTCGGGAACAAGTCTTTTTTTAAAAACACTGAATACAGTTTTAGGCCGAAAGGCCTAGCTTACCCAGAGATGGCAGAATGAAAACAATACAACACCACAAAAGGGAAAAACCTTTCAAATTAGTTAATCCTAACTAAATGCCTCTGCCCAAACAGACCTTATGAACGTTTAAAGTCTTCCGAGTTGCTGCACGTCGATCAGGAAAGGGGGACCTCCAGCGAGTGTTAGCCAGCGGCAAACAAAGGATCGCTAATCTGGCTAGCAGCACTAGGAAGCTCCTGGCCTTGGCTTCCTTCTGGCTGGCTGCGTGGCGATCAGTATCCTTCCTTTAACAGTACCTTTTGGAGCTCTCCGGTTCTGCATTCACCCCTTTTCGGCTCGGTGGCTAAATGCAGACTCTGGTTGATTCGGCTCACAGTTCCCGTTTCTCAGAAGCTGGCAGTCTGAAACTCAGAGAGGTAGCGTTGGGCTCTGGGACAAATGTCTTTGTTCGTCAATGTTAAAGATTCACCTGGAGTGGTGTTTGGGTTCCTTGGGAGCAAGTTTCTGCCAGAAACATGGGACTTCCTTCGCCAGCGAAGGAGGATGGTTGTAGCTGGTCTCCCCTAAACGAGCTGGCCGGTACCCGTCGTAAAAGAGGGTGAGCTGGAGGAAGCGGGCTATATTTATAGGGCAGGTTAGCGCCACCTGATGGCTGTGTGTGACCCAACATTGCTATAACTGAAAATAAAAATTTTGCATTAATTTGTTCCTTCTTGCATTGCTTAAAAATCTAAACTACACAACATATTACATTAATAATGTCTTGTTTTTAATCATTGTCCGTGTCTTATTAACATACCTCTGGCAGAACAACATCTGTTATGAACAGAAGATCCACAGGTTTCGTTCCTGAAAGTGACAGCACTCTTTCAAAACGCTGAATAACTGCTTCAGTCTGGAACAAAAAATAGTAATTAAAAAAACAAATAGTTGTACATTAGTTGATTAGGAGGTTATTCACAAAGTCATAGTTTTTTTTCTGTATCACTCTTCCAATATCCCTTTCTGGCAATAAGACATTGGTTATTGACTCTAACCTGTTCACTTTACGTGTCACCATGAAGAAGAAACATCTTCTTTTACAATTCTACTTTTAGTAATATGTTTTAAATGCAGCAAAACTACAGATCTGTTTTGTAACTGTTAGATATGACTACTTTATGATCTAATAAAAATATGTTTATACAAATGTGAATGTAATTAAACTTCGATTAATAAAATAAATTAAACTGTAATACAATATATATATATCTATATATATATAGATATATATATGTAGCCAAGTGAAGTGAGGTTAAATATCTTTCACTGTGAAACGGAGCTTATTTAGTTTTAAACTGGTCCCCTGTTCAGATAAGATATAAGCACATAGTGATAACTCTATTTGAGGCTTTTGTGACACTGCCACTTTAAGAGCAGCCCCAGACTAGAGCATGTATGCACGTAGACGTCCGACACACACACAGCACGCTGTGAGCGAGAGGACTGGAATGTTAGACTGCGGGGTGCATGGTTGCTAAAGAAACGAGGTAAAAATAGCCTGAAGCACTGCAACATATTGCAAATATCGCCACATGTGTTTCTCTGAAAGCTAAATTAACCTACGAAGCTAAGTTTAATGTGTGATGTCTCCGTATTCATGATGATTCTTGTAGATTGCCGTAACGTGTGTACACGCGTGTAAGGGCCGACCACGCTGTGAGCAGCACGGAAGAGCGGGTTGGCGTAAGTGTTAGCATCGTACGGACAGATTTCAAAGTTAACTTTATTTTTAATGATATATTTTGTGCAACTTTGTATGTTTCTGTTTGACCCAGAGGGGAGATATTTTGCTGTGTTGAAGCCTGAGTGTCTGTGTTAGCATGCAGGCTACACACTGAAGAAGTGCGTATATATATATATATATATATATATATATATATATATATATATATAGATAGATAATTATCTGTATAGTAGAATGTATATGTTATCATTTCCTGTCGTCTCAGAAATAGAATAAATTATAAAATTACACAAGGGGTTCTTGGATTTATCTCTGCAACCACACAATGGAGAGGCTTATATTAAAGATGTTTTTTGACCACAGCATTTTGAACTTTGCAGTTGTCCAACATATCTCATTGTCATATTCTCAAGACTTGGACATGAAAGCTGGTACTGTAAGAAAAATGGATTAAAAATATACCATCCTCTAATTGAATGTGGTGATATGTTCACTGTAATGCTTTCAAAGACTTGGGTCTAATCCTTGTGGTTCCACAGATGCATCCGATTTGAAAGAATGTGGCCTGCCTGCAGGTTTCTTTCCAAGTCCTGTAACATATGCATTTGCTGTAATGTATGTTTTGACTTTCTATTAGCCTCTACTATTCAATTCACTTTTATTTATATAGCGCCAGTTCACAACAAATGTCATCTCAAGGCACTTTACAACAAAAGTCATCTCAATACAATTGTACAAACATTCCAATCAGTTAAAAGTTTTCTATGTAAGGAATCCCAGCAGATTGCGTTGAGTCATCGGCGTGAGGTTGTGCCCGGATCATGCAGACTCCAACCACAGCAATTCCTCAACAAACCCTCATACTGAGCAAGCATGTAGCGACAGTGGAGAGGAAAAACTCCCCTTTAACAGGAAGAAATCTCTGGCAGAACCCTGGCTCGGTACAAGCGGTCATCTGCCACGACCGTCTGGGGGTCTGAGAAGACAGAAAAGAGACAGCATGGAGGATGCTCGGTGACTTTGAGCATCATCTGGACCAACGCTCCCCATCCAGCATGGGGCATTATAGCTGAGCAGGGTACCAGACCAGGTAGAGCTTCTATGTGGAGAAAAACACTGAGAGAAAACTGGGTTAACAATTGCATTAACTTTTGTTAGCCTCTCCGATTTTGTTAATCTCTCCGATTTCTAATTACTGTTAGAAATCGGAGAGGGATTATAAGGTCTAGTGTCTATATAAGTAACTATAAGCTTTATCAAAAAGGAAGGTTTTAAACCTAGTC
Source organism: Apricaphanius iberus (assembly GCA_028564705.1). Classification (NCBI taxonomy): domain Eukaryota; kingdom Metazoa; phylum Chordata; class Actinopteri; order Cyprinodontiformes; family Aphaniidae; genus Apricaphanius; species Apricaphanius iberus. The sequence continues at coordinate 44,763 of JAPXFQ010000222.1, read as the reverse complement.
TTAAAAACAGACAGAGTATCTGCCTCACTAACTAAAACTGTGAGCTGGTTCCACAGGAGAGGAGCCTGATAACTAAAGGATCTGCCTCCTATTCTACTTTTTGAAATCCTAGGAACTTCCAGTAGACCTGCATTCTGAGAACGAAGTGCTCTGTTAGGAACATATGGAACAATCAGATTTCTGATGTACGATGGAGCTTGATTATTAAGGGCTTTATACGTAAGGAGGAGGATCTTAAACTCTATTCTGGATTTAACAGGGAGCCAAGGGAGAGAAGCCAAAACAGGAGAAATGTGATCTCTCTTTTTAATATTCATCAGAACTCTTGCAGCATTTTGGATCAACTGAAGGCTTTTGATTGTATTTTGTGGACTTCCTGATAATAAGGAATTACAGTAATCCGGCCTCGAAGTCACAAATGCATGGACTAGTTTCTCTGCATCACTCCTGGACTCCTTCCAAACCTGGCTTCAAAAGTCAGTGAGTTTACATCAGACAGAGATCATACACATATTACCTTCTTCAGCACACAAATACATTTAAAATAATAACATTTGAAGCTCTCTACACCTAAGTTTGGATGAGTTATGATCAAAAATGTAAAAGAGCGGATTATCCGACGTTGCTGTTAAAATAAATCCCGACAAAAGGTAAAAAGCTTCAAAAGACATTGAGTTTACATCAGACAGAGATCATACACATATTACCACCTTCAATACACAAATACCTTTAAAATGATCACATTTGATGCTCTCTGCACGTACGTATGGATTAGTTATGAAGAGAAATGTAAGGGGCGGATCATCCAACGTTGCTGTTTAAATAAAACCTGATCACAGTTAAAAAGCTTCAAAAGTCAGTGAGTTTACATCAAAAAGAGACCATACACAGATAGCCTTCTTCAGCACACACATAGCCTACCTTTGAAATAAGCCCATTTGAAGTGCTATACACCTAAGTATGGATAAGTTATGATCAAAGATGTTAGGGGGCGGATCATCCGATGTTGCTGTTAAAATAAATCCCAACAAAAGGTGAAAAGCTTCAAAAGTCAGTGGGTTTATATCAGACAGAGATCATACACATATTACCCTATTCAGCACAAAAACAGATAAAAAAAAAGACAATTTGAAGCTCTCTACACCTCCATATGGATGAGTTATTAACAAAACTGTTAAGGGGCGGATCATCGACGTTGCTGTTAAAATAAACCCCGAACACAGGTAAAAAGCTTCAAAAGACAGTGAGTTTACATCAGACCGAGATCATACACATATTACCTTCTTCAGCACACAAATACATTTAAAATAAGACCATTTGAAGCTCTCTACACCTAAGTACGGATTAGTTATGATCAAAAATGTAAAGCAGCGAATCATCCGACGTTGCTGTTAAAATAAAACCCGACCACAGGTAAAAAGCTTCAAAAGTCAATGAGTTTACATCAGACAGAGATCATACACATATTACCTTCTTCAACACACAAATACCTTTAAAATGAGAACATTTGATGCTCTCTACACCTCCATATGGATGAGTTATGAACAAAAATGTAAAAGAGCGGATTATCCGACGTTGCTTTTAAAATAAATCCCGACAAAAGGTAAACAGCTTCAAAAGTATGTGGCGCCGAATGTAACATGCAACATTTCATACACATATTACCTTCTTCACCACACAAATATCTTTAAAATAAGACCATTTGAAGCTGTTATAGCAAACAGACCTGATGCTTCAATGATTGTAATTATAATAATATTCAGAAAGGATGAGAAAGAGTTTCCTCTATACGGTCCGAGAGCTTTTATTACAGATTTCTAGTTGATCCACCAGAACAGATCAGTCTCCACTAATATTCACCATTGACTGATCCCCTCTAGGAAGTAGGCCTACAAACACATTTTTATAGTTTTTCTACAAAGCCAAACACCATCTGCTAGTCCTTATTTTTCCTCCTCAGTCTCCCGACGAGGTCATGGATTTGCTTACGGACGCAATAAGCAAAGTCTGTTAAAGGTCCATCTGCAGAAAGTAGATATGTATAGACTGAGATTCAGGTTGTTATTAAAACCCCAGGGACAAAGTAATTGTTTCCCAAAACAGTGCTCCCTCTGATACTATTCCAAAGGTATCACAAACAAAAATAAAAGACATTTTCCTCCGAGGAAATTGATCTTCGGAGCGACCTGTTACCATTCAAACATAACCAAACCATCACATCAAGGAAGTCCCATTTCTTGTTAACAATGACCATTAGAGTTCAAGATCTTTCATTTATTAATCAGCTCTTGGACCTTCTTCAAAGAATTTCATCCTTCGAAATACCGTTATTAGAGTTCCCTTGTAGTCGTGATTAAAAACCTCTACACGGGTCTTTTGGGACATCCATCCATTTTCTTTTTCATTTGCATTTGCATTATTCCATTTCCGTGGAGGATCACATCACGACAAGTAATCGCCCGTTGAATTAACTCTGGTGATAGGAACCCAGCATGACTCCGGATGTACACATAAACCTTAACATAAAAACAAACATACAGAACGCAAAAAAGATTATGCAGATCACAACAGTCCACCCTCAACAATAATTTCAATCATTATGGAAATGAAAAAGTTACTCTTCCCTTGTATTTCTGTGAAATCTCCCCTTCCAGGAACCTTATGTTTCCCGAGGAAGTTAACAAAAAACAAACAACAAAAAACAAAAATTAACAAAAACCCAGTAATAATTTTAAAAAATCTAGGTAGGCCTATTAAATTCACACTAATCAGTGTTAAATGAGTATGGTTATATATGTAGATAAATAAATAAAACAGATATCGGCGTCTCGGCAAGAGACGTCTGTAAGAGTTTGATGAATTTCTACTTCCCATCCAGTTCATCATGCATGGCTAGACAAACAGTGAGCAGCAAGCGTTAACTACATTGATTGACAGTATAGAAGTTGTTGCTGTTTTAGCAGTAGCAACAGAGCGTATGGCGAGGATGATCCCTGACGTTATAAAAGCTTAACAGGAAGAAAGGACGACAGCCATGAACTCGAGGGTCGCTTTATTTTTCTCTCTCCCCCACTTCACTTATAGCAGTTAAGTATTCTCATTCACACACATTAGCTTCCGGTCTTTACAATAAAAGCATTATGCACCACATCCTGGCCGACTGCACTTATCAAAATAAAAGGTCTCATAAAAGTGGCTAACACTAAGCTATAATTACGTTATCATATATTTTGTTCGGCTTGACGGTGAAGAATGTGTTTAGCTCTATTGTGCTACTTGTTTTTATGTTGATTAATCCCAAATTTGTCCTTAAAGAACTTTGATAAAGCAAAGCCATTTAGAACTATTTTGTATTTTTAATATTTGAAATTTTAATTGCTGTAGGATATCTGAAATGGAGCATGTTGTGATGTTTTGATTCAGATTTTAATCTTAATGTGTTCCTAATAGCGCAAGTTACTTTTGAGCAACAAAAATACCTCTTTTTATGGTGGTAATATGGCTCATTTGTCCTTACAGAACTTTGATGAAGCATAGCCATTTAAAAATATTTTCATTTATTGTTTTTTTAATATTTCAACAGCTGTAAGACATTTGATGTGATAGCATGTTCTTTTGTGTGCTATTAAATTGTTTTATAATAATGTTCAGTTGTTAAATAAAGTGAAGAAAGGAGAGAGAAAAACATTTCCATAGCACTTTCTATTAGAGTCAAGACCGCATCCGATTAATCGATTATCCAAATAACTTTTTCTTTTGCAGCCATACTGATGGGGCAGCATAATTAAAACACCTTGCATTAAAGATGAGTTAATCAGTTATCTGTTGAATGTGAGTTGAATGTAAATTGATCTCTACAAAGAATGCTGCAGGATTCGCAGTAGAATACCAGTCAGTTCAGATAGTGATTATATGAAAATTACACTGGTGGATGCACTGTTAAAAAATCTGCATACATTTTACAAGTCATTTATAAAGCCTGAGACTTATCCCCGGCTAAAATGACTCAAATGTCTATACTTTTCTGCAGCATTCCAAATCCGTGTGCAGTCTAAGCCGAGGGTACGGATTCTTACTCCTGAACGTTTCTGCACCTGACTCTAGCTGGGTTCTTCTGGTGGACTTTTTTCCCCCACAGAAAAATACAGAGCTATGGGTCTGAGAGGACAATGTGCTGCTGATGCTGCCACAGGGAAAAATATTCTCACCTACTAAGACTGGATAATTCAAGTCAATTCTTATCTTTGATTTTAATAATCTTAATTTGATTTTAATATTTTTTATGTCAATAATCAGTTTGTTTTTCTATTTTTTTCTGTCAGTTTTGAAAGGGAAAACGTGTGCCCGGATGCCCTGCAGCCAGCATACACAGACCTGTTGTTATTTTTTTTTAACAAAAAGTTTAAGAAAAATATTCCCCCCTTTACTTTTTTCACAAATCGCACCCTGCATAAGGCAACACCATATACCATTATGAATTGTTAGCCTTGCATGTTGAAAACATTTGGATTTAGTTATAGGCCTACATTGTTCCTAAGCATATTGTAATCTTTATGGACTCAGGCTCCACAAACACGTAGAATCATTGTTATTTTTTCAGGTCCATCAATTTGACAGACATTTGTAAAGTTAGCAGTTGCACTGGTGTCCATTCATTTCCTTTTTTACAGAGCTTAAGCATGCACATAATGATGACAATGTCTACTATAAGACAGGACCCATAAAATAAAGACATGGAGATGACTTATAAATTAGCTTACCTCTAAAGCTTTCTATTAGTCCCGGAAGCTGCCACTCGATCAGTTTTGAGGTCACTAAATCGTCCATCATCAATCAGTTGCTATTACCAAACTGACATATCAACACAGAGAGAGTCTATTAAGAACAGACAAACGGAGCTATTTTATTGTCCATGAACCTGAAACTTTAAAACAAACTGTTAAGATCCTGTTCTATGTGGTTGTTTTTGTGTTGTGTGTTTTCTCTCTCACTTTTCCCTGCAGGGGCGTGGCTGATTGGTGGCAGGTGCAGCTTGTTTGGACCTCATCAGGCTCCAGCTTAAAAGAGGGACAGAAGCTGCAAAATGAAACCAGATTGTCTTCGTTGCAAGCGTAGCTCAGATCCATTCCTCCTCGTCCTCCTGGGTTTCCTTCTCCTGACTGCGTTCCATCCGGAAGGCTCCCTTGGAAACCACTTACCTCTATTCCTGGATCTCCTCTTGGTCAGCCTCTGCAACATACACAGTCAGAACTCTGATACTCCACAACCTCCTCAGGACTGGATTCTAACCACCACCCCAAGGTTCTCTATCCCCTTCTTCCTATGAGTACCTGCCAGATCCATTTGTGTGTTCCCATCCACACTTGTATTACTTATCTCTCGTCTCTCTGCTCCAGTGCTCCTGTTCGTCCCTGCCGATAATCAGACACATTCAGGCTTCTTTGGAATAAACATATTTTATCATAAACTCACCTACCGTCTCACTCTGGTTTTGTGGCTGCCTTTTGAGTCCTTTAAACCCACCAACATGACACAGAGTTAAGACCAAATCTATGATAAAATGTGATTAAACAAAACATAGTCCAGCCTGGCCGGACACACGACCCAACAGCCCTAGACCGATTTTCCCCAAAAGCCTCACATCACTTAACGCCGCACTAACAGGAGACTTTTCCTGTATTTAATTTCTTTTTTTAGAATAGTTTGTGCGTGCCATCCATGGTATTGTTTGAATCATCGGGGTGTGGGCTTTTAAACAAGCTACTAAGCTACGGTAACACCTGGGTGAACCGGTTAGTACAACCATGTTCCCAAATGACCCCCCCCCCCCCCCTTTTCCATGCCGAAGCAGCTAGTTAACGGTAGGCTAACGGCTTACAGATACCGAAGTAGCTAGCTAAATACCCAAGTATGTAGCGGGACAGACTTTACCTAAAATCGGCAGGGAGCAGCTAGCCACCAGTAAACTAACAGCTTCCATATACCGAAGACAGTAGCTAAGTAGCAGGGGTTAAGGTGGAAGGCGCTCTACCAATCATTCAATAAACGCTTCACGAACTTAAAACTGAACAAATACTTGGAGCTTTATATTTAACTAATTTCTTGGCTTTTTTTTATCCCTCACTAAACTATTTTGTATGTGCAGACTTTCAAAAGAACCATTAAAATAAATTGAGTTACTAATCATATCAAGTCTCCTCCGGTTTCAGTCTTGAAGGTCTGACTGGTACAGGGTGTCAGGGTGAGGTGTTGCATCAGTTTCAGGTGTGATGGCACAACACAGAACCCAATTTGTTGGGTTGTCCAAAATAACCCAACAAAACTTTATAGAAGTTTTTAACCCAACAGCTAATAACTAAGCAACCAACAGAAATAACCCCCCTCTGCTTCTGGATTTTCAATCAGGCAACTCCATAGATAAACCAAGACTACACCTATATTCATCCTTGGCTATAGTAAATGTCTAATGTTCATCTCAGCCCTATGAATCCTGTAAAATTTCTAACATGGAATATTCACGGATCTAGTTCCAGAGAAAAAAGAATTAAGATTTTCAACCATCTTAAAAGATTGAAGGCAGATGTCGTCTTACTACAGGAGACTCATAAATCAAGCTCAACTGCTAATGATTTAAAAACACCGGAGTATCCTAATATATTTTCTTCATGCTATAACTCTAGACAACGAGGAGTAGCAATATTAATAAATAAAAATACTAATTTTAAAGTAATAGACACAGTTACAGATCCAGAGGGTAGATTTATAATATTAAAACTATTTATACATAACCAAAAGTTATGTATAGTTAGTGTATATGGTCCAAATGTTGACGACCCCTCATTCTTTCATACTTTCTTCTCGGTTTTGGCTAATCACATGGATTGCTCACTTATTCTTGGGGGAGATTTCAACTTTGGACTAAATGAAGAAATAGACAGGCTCAGTACAGCAGGGACTCAGCGCAGATGGCAATCCATAGATATAGTTAAACAGTACATGAGCGATTTTGGACTCTGCGATGCATGGCGATCGCTTCATCCCAACGACAGAAAATACACTTTTTACTCAAACGTACATCATTCTTATTCTAGATTGGACTATTTGTTAGTCAGCAGCTCACTGTTGAATGACATTTCAGACACTGAGATACATCCTATAGTGATCAGCAATCACGCTCCTGTTTCTTTAAATTTAGCAAATAAAATTGCAACCCTTCAATATAAAAATTGGAGATTTAATATATCATTACTTAAGGATAAAGAATTTATTAAATATATTGAAAAAGAATGGGCTTCATACATGGAATTTAATGATCTCCCTGGTATGTCGCCATCCACTCTATGGGAAGCAGAGAAAGCTGTGATTAGAGGTAAAATAATTTCATTCTCATCAAATAAAAAGAGAACAGAAAATAAACATGTTCAGGAATTAGAAGAAACTATTAAATCATTAGAACCTTCCCTGGATAAAGAGAGCTTAAGTAAAATAAGGAAAGCAAAATTAGAAATAAATGAAATTATTAATAAACGGACGCAGTTCTTAATCCAAAGACTTCGAATAGAAAACTTTGAACATAGTAATAAATCAGGTAGCTTCTTAGCTAATCAGTTAAAAATAAATAAAGAAAAAACAACTATATCTGCAATCAAAGACAAAATTGGGAATATAATATATGATCCTGAAAGAATAAACAACACATTCAAAGAGTTTTATGAGACTTTATACACACCGGAGATAAACCCATCAAATAATGAAATTGAACAATTTCTGGATAAAATAACTCTTCCTAAACTTTCAGACAATCAAGCAAAGGCCCTGGATTCACCGCTAACAGTGACTGAACTCCAGGAGGCCCTCCAATCCATGCCTAATAATAAAGCTCCAGGCCCAGATTGATTTCCAGGAGAGTTCTATAAAGAATTCTGGAATATTCTGGCACCAACATTTTACCAAATGTTTAAGGAAACAAAGGAAAATGGTCGATTACCACCAAAAAACGAACTCTGCCTACATCAATCTTCTATGAAAACCAGGAAAAGACCCTATGTCTCCTACCAGTTATCGTCCCATTTCTCTGATCAATGTTGATCTTAAAATAATATCAAAGCTCTTGCAATAAGGATTGAGAAAATAACACCTCTAATAATCCATCCTGATCAAACAGGTTTTATAAAGGTAGGCTCTCTTCCACAAATTCACGTAGAATAATAGATTTAATAGATTATTCCTACTGTAAAAACGTCCAAACCAATATATTATCTTTAGATGCAGAAAAAGCATTTGATCGAGTTAACTGGAAATTTTTATTTGCAACCTTACATAAATTCGGGTTCAGTAATTCTTTTGTAAACTGGTTAAAAATATTATACAGCTCACCAACAGCATGTATTAGAGCTAATAATCAAACATCATCAAGGTTTTTCCTTCAGAGAGGTACCAGGCAGGGATGTCCACTTTCTCCCTCCCTCTTTGCTATTTTTATTGAACCATTAGCAGCAGCAATCAGGCAAAAATAATAATGTTAAAGGTATACAATGCAACAAAATAGAACATAAAATTAGTCTGTATGCAGATGATGTACTACTCTTTCTACAGCATTCACAAACTTCCTTCTCTCAGCTGATGGAGTTGATAAAATCTTATTCAAGAGTTTCAGACTATTCCATAAATTGGTTAAAATCTACAGTCCTTCCAATCACCTGTTCTTTCCAGGGTCCCGTTGCTGTGCAACTCCGGTCGGGAAATATTACATATCTAGGTATCCATATCTGACTGAAAGAGTCAGATCTACCAGCAGAAGCCCCAGGGGAACACCAAGCAGCCGTAATGCTGGGGCCCCGAGAGATGGGGGGACGCAGGGACTTAGTCTGCCAGTCTATCATATAAGACTGGCAGACTTATCAAAGCTAAACTATGTCCCACTTTTAAAAAAAGTGAAAGATGATCTGGCAAGATGGAAATCCCTTCCAATATCACTTATTGGAAGGGTAGCTACAATAAAAATGATGGTTTTGCCTAGAATCAATTATTTATTATCAATGATCCCAAGCAAACCATCACCCATTTGGTTTAGATCTCTGGACTCTTCTGTCTCTAAATTTCTTTGGAAAGATAAACCCCCAGATATCAGCTTAAAAACACTTAACACTTAAAAACAGAAGTCCAAAGATAAAGGAGGTCTAGACCTACCAAACTTTCGTCATTATTTCTTAGCCAACAGGCTCCAATACACATCAAGATGGGTAAAACACAGTTATATCGATGAGTGCTGGGTAGATGTTGAACAGACACTATGCAATAAGATAAAACTTTCAGATCTACCATTTATTAGCTCAAATATAAAACAAAATGAATGTTTTAAAAGTATTAGTATCAGCTCCTCTCTGACAGCTTGGTGGGAATTTCTTAAAATGACAGAGACCTTACTAGTCCCATGCAGGCGTACACCCATCTGGAACAACCCGGATATCTTACAAAAAAATGCATGATTAACTTTCCAAACTGGAGTTGTAAAGGAATTGAATACCTGGAGCATATGTTTGATGGAACAGACTTTATCCCATTTAATACATTGGTTACACAATACGGAATTAACAAGAATAAATTCTTAGAATATCAACAAATTAAATCAATTATAAAAAATTAATTTAGGCTCCATACAGTTGATTTACAAATTCCAGGAAAAGTTTTAGACTTTCTTAATCTTACCCCTCCAAAACTGCTATCTAAAATATACAAAACATTAAATAGAATAGATGAATCAATAGCCCTTCCTATTTTAAAATGGGAGATGGACTTGTCCATCTCATTTGACCGAAACCTCTGGTCTCAGATTTCCTTAAGAACCTTTAAATTTCTTAAAAATCCTAATCTACGATTAATACAATATAAAATCCTTCATAGCGTGCATTATACAGGCCAACGGATGTTCAAGATGGGTTTTACGCCATCTAATACCTGTTTACAATGTACAAGCAATCTACCAGACAATTATATTCATGCTCTTTGGTTCTGCCCACCTGTCAAGAAATATTGGTACCAGATATGTGAAGATGTATCAAAGTGTCTGAAATGTAATATCACACCTTCTCCCACAGTTTGCTTGCTGGGAAATTTAGATGAAGTTAACATGGATACAAAGTATATGCAATTAGTTCACATTGCCTTATGCATCGCTAAGAAAAATATCCTCTTGAACTGGAAAAATAAAAATACTCTGAATATTAATCAATATAGAGATCTCCTTCTGGATTACATTGGTCTAGAAATGGCTTCTGCCTCCACATCTGATCAATCATTCTGGTCTCCCTTGATCAGCTCCATCACCTAGTGGGCTCGGGCCCTTGATTTTGTTCTGTGGGACACGATTGCCGATGTGGAGTTTAAGGGTTGGTGGTGACTGCTAGGGGTCCTCGGGGTTGGGGCCGCTTGCGGTTGGGGCGGTAGGTGCCGTGAATCTCGCCTGGGGTGGGACTTTGGGGGCTTTGTGTGGTGACTCCTAGTGGCTGCATGCGGCGCCTTAGGGGGGTTGTGCTGGCGGACACTGGTTACTGGTTACCCCTCTGTTTTTAGAACAATCGCAACAACACCACAACTGAGCAGGGGGAGAGAGGCAGGGGGTCTTTCCACACCCCTGTTCGTTGGACCATCAGGGGTTGGAGCCCGGGGAGATTATCAGGTCGTCTGGTCAGGGACAAAGGCTAGTGGGCTACTCTTGCTGGGGTGGGGGCCTTGGCGGTCTGCTTGTCCCCGTCCTGGTGGGCAAGGGGTCCGTCTCCCGGGTGCAGGGGCAGGGTGCTCTATCGGGGCGTCTGTCCCTGGGCCTGGGAGTATAGAGTTTGTATGGGGTGTATGAATGAGTGTACAGCGTCCTTTTTTCGTGTGACCTGTATATGTAAGAATGTGTGCGCATGAGAGGGAGGGTACGTATGAGTGTCTCTGTCTGTCTATGTCTACTTGTCAGGTTGGGAGTTTGGCTGCCCTCTGGCCTGGTGCATCTTCTTCCCCTCCGTCATTCCCCGTGGGTGATGGATGGTCCTGCCCGCTGGTCAATGATGGCTCTCGATGCCTGGGGACGGGGGTCCCGGTTGCGGCCGGCTCTGTCCTGGTGCATGCCTAGCTGGTCCTTGGTGGGCCGGTGTGTCGGGCGGCCGCTGTTTCGGGCCGACATCCTCCTTGGATTGACTGGGGCACCTCTTATGGGGGTGCCGGGGTTGTAAGTAGGTTGGTGCCGTCCGGTGGATCGGTGGGGACCGTGCCCAGCGCCCAAGCTCTTGCCAGTTCCATGAGTTCTACTGCCTGGTCGGTTCATCTGGGGGGGCTGTCCGGTATTGGCTGGGCCCCAGAACTTTGCCCTCTGCATGGGGCGGGATCTGGACCTGGAAGCTGGTAGATCTGGATGTCCAGAACTGGCTGGGCGCGGCCTGGGGAGGGCGTACATCCGCTGTGGCTCCCTGCCGTGTGGGTGTGGTGGGGGGGGCCGGGTTGTTGTCGGTGGGTATTGGTCCGGGGTGGCGGCGGCGTGTTTTGTCCGTCGATCGGCTGCAGGCGCCTTCTGCCCGGCGGCCCGGCAGGGGACCCCTCTCGGCGGGTCCCTGGTCGGGGCCCTGCTGGGGGGCGGGGTACCCCTGATCCCCGTGGCCTCCGGGTCCTGTTCCGGGTCCGCCCTGGCATAGCCGGTTTCCGGCAGAGCCCATGGGCTCGTCCCTGCGTCCCCCCATCTCTCGGGGCCCCAGCATTACGGCTGCTTGGTGTTCCCCTGGGGCTTCCATCTGTTCCTCTCTTGGTGGGTGATCGGCCCTGCGGCTCCTGCGCTCTGTGGGACTCTGGATGCATGCGTCTCCTGCCTCCTTCATGTCTGTGTCGATTCCTGTAGGACGGATTGACGGTTCCTTACACCAGCTATCAATCACTTGCATGGGGAAACCTTATTCAGACCTGCATGCTCGCACACACACATAGGTGTGGGGACATTGGTGTGGACAGACATATCTTGAGTTGAGGTTATTGTCATTAGTTAGCTTTTACCAGGAGCTTAACAGAAACATTAGTATTGTGTTTATTAATCCATGCTTGTGTGTAGTGAATGTGTAATTCTTTATTTTTATTACTGGATCTGAACTATTGGTGTGGTTCTGTTCAGTTCGTTGTTTTTGTTTGTTTTGTTTTACCGCTTCTCTGCCATCCGGCAGAGGTGGAGGACTGGGATGTTTTCTTGTGTTCTTTGTTTGCCTCCCTGTCTTGTGTCATCAGTTTGCGCCTCTGCTGGTGCGGTTTCTTTTCTTCACCTTCTTCCTTTCTTCCTTCTTTTCTCGGTTTCGTGTCCATGACTTCAGGAAAATGAACCCTCAGTAATTACTAATAAAGAGTATTTAATACATATACATCAAGTGGAGTGTTACAGCAAAGATGTAAAACTCTGCTTGGGAAAGTAAATCTGTTGGGCTTTTACTTGGTACTCAGACACCAATTCTGAGGGGCAAACTGCTAGACAGGACACGTAAAAAAAGAAATAAAAAAAAGAAATAACCCCCCAAATTGGGTTGTCAGAATACCCAATTATATTAAAATAACCCAATTATGTTACACAACAGGCCCAACCCAGCATTAGGGTAAAATAAATAACCCAGCATTTTTTTTAGGAGCAAAGTTAAGTAAATCGTCACGAAAGTATGATGCAATATGCCACATACCACACAACAACAGATCAGTCGGTCACCGGTATTCAGCAAATTAAAGGCAAAATCACCCATAGATCACAAGCATATAGACATTTTAACATCTATAGGGAAATTAAACGAGTTAAATAGGAACAAGATATAGATTTCTGGTTTCAAAGTTGTGTGAGAACAATTAACAGAACCCTCAACTGTTGATTGCTAACAGGGTTAAAAACCGCACCTGTAACTACACCAACCAGTAAAGCGAATCACCAATCTGGCAGTGCCGACAGTAGCTGATACCCCAAGCCCACTGCCATTTAGTACCAATACAAGGAGCCACACGTAGAACAGCTACCTTAGTTACACTGGGTGAAAAATTCTACCATTAATTTGAGTGACGAGGCCAGTTCAGACCTCGTCAAGGGGGGAATGAATAATTAATGGTTCACAATGTCAGAATACAAAAAATTCTAGTCAAAGACAAATTTGAGCTAAACTATGAACTGTAGGAAAGATACATTTGAGAAATGCACCTTAGTACATAAACAAACCTGTAGATTTTAATAATGCCAACCAATGGAGCATTATTTTAAGTTGACAATTTGTAGAATTAAACAGAAAGTGCACAATTAATTAGAAAACTACAGAGGCGTGTAAAATTTGCAGAACCCATATCTAAATAGCAAATCAAAAAAACAGGTTATAAAGCTGAACTTAGGTTTTTACGCATTAGCTTTTTGCGTCATACCCATCGAGAGACGAGTATGGATACATTGATGAACTTGAATGCTGTGTCTCATCCGATCCAGCTGGAAGGAGCTACAGTGAACTATCCTCTCCAACTCCTACACATCTCAGTATCCAAGGCAATGACTTCTCCACAGAGCCATTCCAAGTCTTAAAGTGCCTTCTGAATAAATAAAGTCCAACTCCAGGACCTCGGCGGCCCCCAGCAGAACCCACACAAAGCCCCACCAACTTGTCTGTTACTTTTTATTTATGTTCTTATTTTCTTTTATGAATCGTTGAGGACTTTTCAGTGTTTTCCCTCATCATTCATTTTTGTGACATTTGGGACTTTGCATTATTTCCTGAATTATATCAGTACGGACAGTAGAGCCTTTCATATATTCACATAACACACTTAGAGTGCATTTTTTAGTATAACCTGATTGCCATTTAAATTTATAGCTAAGTTAGATACACCATGGTTTGCATTTGATCAAATTTAAAGTCGACTTCACAATAATTTGAATTTAATTAATTTGTTTTTGAAAATGACTCCTTGTGTCAGTCAAAGTGTTTCGCTGTACCTGAGGGTAGTTGTCCTGGCCAGGGGGGCTCTGAAACAGTTTTTTCCTGCTTAAAAGAAACGCAGCCAGCAGGTTTTTCAGTTTCACACAGCAAACCACCACTAACGCAAGCTTAATTGATTGTTTATATGTTACTCAAGATATATGTACTCCCATACTAGTGTTCCTATATCTTAACTTTTGTATACTTTCATTTATCACTCTTAGTTATATGTTTGTTGCTTACATGTATTAGTCATCATTTAGTTTAGCTAGAGTGTGGTGATCCTTAGAAATCGCCAGAGGGGGAAAATGTAGAAGGCAGTTTCATATTATATTATACTGTTAGGATGAATGTTTATATAACTAGATTCCACATTGCAAGATCTCCCCCATTAGCAAGGAATTTTTGATACGGCCAAAGGATTGTTTTTTGCGAAGATCTGGCAGAACATCGACTCACTGAGGATTTCCAAGAAAACATTAGTCAAAATCTGACAGGGGTCGATATGACCTTGCTCCATCCTGGGAAAGCACAGCTGGAATCCATCACTTAGCCACCGCACTTGTGTGTATGCAAGACGCGCACGCTTCATCGTGCGCAGAGAAGTACTTAAGAATCTGTACACCCCATTTTAGGGGGAGTCTCCGGTACGATCATTTGATGCGGTATTGAGGTATGATCTTTGGTCATAATTTTGTGACATTTAATTAAAACCTGGCCCAAGGCTGCATATCCATTCCCTAAAGCTGTGTCTATGTTTTTAATACTTCATGATACTCTGAGAACCAACAACATCAGGCAGACATCATACATATATAGCCATCTTCAGGAGAAAAATATCTTTATAACGAGACCATTTGAAGCTCTCTACACCAAAGTATGTATGAGTTATGATCAAAAATGTACAGGAGCGGATCACCAGACGTTGCTGTTAAAATAAATCCCGACCATGGATAAAAAGCTTCATAAAACATTGAGATTAGATCAGACAGAGATCAGACACATATAGCCATCTTCAGGAGAAAAATACCTTTATAATGAGACCATTTGAAGCTCTCTAAACCTAAGTATGGATGAGTTCTGATAAAAAATGTAAAGGAGCGGATCACCAGGCTTTGCTCTTAAAATAATACCCGATCTAAAATATTGTTTGTATGCTGGGTCTACACAAGTCTGGCCTAAGTCTTCGGTCAGAAAGACTGCAGCTTTCCAGACGTGTTACAACTTCTTTTACTGAATCCACAGTCAAAAGGTGTACAGGATGCAGTCATAGATGAGGAATTATGATGGTAGTAGATGTTACGTGAGGCAGTGACGTAAATGGTTACTTAAAGGCAAAGTGATAGCAAGCAGGGCCATCGTGCCCTTGGCAGCTGCGGGTCGATCACCATGACCACCTGACCTGTAGTGATGTCTAGAGTGGACGTACACCATTTCCTCCTCTGTTGAAGGTTAGGAAAGTAATTCTTAGTGAAGTGTACCCAGAAGTGATCGGCTAGGACCTGGCTATGTTTCCAACGCCGATGTCCAATCAGGTCACTGTTACCGTAAACGGCTTGTGGCAGGAAAGCATCCTGCTGCCCCATCAGCAGGAGATTGGGTGTCACAGGGTCAGGATCAGCAATGTCTGAAGTCACATAACCAAGAGGCTTTTAGTTAAGAATACCTTTCACCTCTATCACCTCTATGCGGTGTATGAGATGTGGGCGACTGTGGCTCAGTGGTAGAGTAGTTGGCTTGCAATCGGAGGGTCGTAGGTTCGATTCCAGCTTCCTCCAGTCACATGTTGATGTGCCCCTGGGCAAGGCACTTAACCCCCAAAATTCTACATTGTCCTACCGAGCCATGTTGGGTGTCGGTGTATGAATGCGAGTGTGAATGGGTGAATGTGGCTTCAATGTAAAGCGCTTTGAGTGGTCAGTAAGACTAGAAAAGCGCTATATAAGTTCAGTCCATTTACCATTTATCAGCACAGTAAGCAGTACTTCTTCAGTTAGCACTCGGTCTGACTTTATTTCTCTTTCCCAAATGCCTCCAAAGTGAGGTGCAAGAGGCGGATTAAACTTGAAAGTAATGCTCTGCTCAGCTAGCTGCTCTTTCAGTTCTGGCTCAAATGTCTCGAATGCCTTCTGCAGTTCCTTATCTGCACCCCGGAAGTTAGTAGCTCTGTCACACAGGATCTCAAAAGGTTTCCTCTTTTCGCCACAAAGCGTCGGAGTGCGAGGAGGAAGGCATCAGTGTCCATGCTGTTTAGAAGGTCTAGCTGTACGCACCTTGTGGTGAGGCATTTAAAAATAACACACCATCTCTTTTGTTGTCTGCGACCGATCTTAACTAAATGTGGACCAAAACAATCCACCCCAGTTGACCAATAAGTAGGCTCTTGGAGGCGGAGTCGTAAAGAGGGGAGATCTGCCATACGTGGAACGGTAGGCTTGTTACGCCATCTCTGACAATGGCTTACCTGCCGGCAGAGCAGCAAACTCTGCAGGAAAGTTTTCCTTCTGTGCACGCTTGAGAACTTCAACATCTGTCTCAATGTGGTCAGCAGCAGTCATGTGAGGAGCAGCCGCCCCATGGAGGGACTGGTATGTAGCTTGGATGAGCTCAGACTAGGATTTATATTGAGTTGGATCAGAAGCTGCAGGGGTAACAGTACTGATATTACCGCAAAAAGTCTCACGGGTCTCTTCGGTCTGATTTGAGGAGACAGTAGGCGTGAAGGGCCATTCGGTGGGCAACAGGTTGAGAAAGCCGGGCCCACGTGTCCGGCGACTGGTTTAATCACGACTGAAAGACACTTCCCACGGGTGATGTCATCAGCGGGGTTTTTGTCTGAAGGCACATATCTCCAGGTATCTATCTCCCCCCACCAGCTCCTGAATTTCAGCAATGCATGTTCTGACAAACACCTTGTATTGCTGAGACTCTGATTTGATCCAGTGGAGAACAGTGGTGGAATCCGTCCACAGTGTTTTGCCTGTGATTGGCAGCGTGAGCTCAGTTAGCAGGACTTTAGCTAACTGTGTACCCAATAGAGCAGCACACAACTCCAGCCTCGGAATGGACAGCTGTTTCTTTGGTGCTACATGGGACCTGGCTAACAAAAATTATGTTTGCACTTCTTTTGTGGTGTTATGTTCTGATCTGAGATAAGCAACAGCACCATATGCTCTTTCAGAGGCATCAGTGAAGATATGCAATTCAACTGGGTCGTTTGCTGGGAGAACCAATAAGTAGCATCTCGGCATGGTGACCTACCGTATCTGTGGTAGTTCACTCTCCCAGGCGCACCAGAGTGGCAGCAGTTCGTCCTTTATGGGCTCGTCCCATTCTCTAACCCCTTTCCACAGGGCTTGAACTAACACTTTAGCACGTGCGGTGTATGGGATGAGAAAGCCGAGTGAGTCATACTGGCTCGCGAGCACCTTGTCAGCAGCTCTGAGGAGAGGTATGACAGCGTTAGGTGAGGTGTTTAAGAGTGGAGAATTCCTCCTACGCAGGAGTGGAACAGCATAACGACTCACCCCATCCACTGTGACTCTTACACTCTTCTGCTCTAGCAGTGCTAGCGCTTCAGTGTCTTCTCGAGACCGCATGGCTTCTTAAGGGGAGCGGAATGGCAGCGTATCTATCTGCCACAGTCTCTCCACATGCTGCTGCAGTTCTTCTGAGGGGGACAGAGTAGATAATGGAAGACAGCAACATCACCAGGGAGCTGTTGTAGGAAGCTGGCTGGTCCTTGCACCGCCCATCCCACTACTGGACCACCGATAGGACCACTCCTCACTGGTTGCTTGGGTGTGATCAGATGTGGGTGGTCTGACCCAATGAGGATCATGGGTTTGACTTTGTTGAAGGATGGTAGGGGGATGTCCTTGAGATAGTTGTAACGTTTCTGTAGATGTTCAGCTGAGCAGGTCTGCTCTGCGAGGTTCAACTCTAAAGCTGTAAAATAATTGTGGATTCTGTACTTCGTTCCCCTCTTGGTTGGTGTGGAAATGTGGAAAGACACAGTAGCTGCTTTTAACTGTACTAAATCTTGTCTAATTGTTCTAAGGGATAAGACTTCTTGTTGACCATTAAGGCCAAGATGGCGTATAGCTGCAGGTAGAATGATGGTACGCTCCAAGCCGTCATCCAACACAGCATACGTGTTCATGTGTTTGCTTCCATTATACAGACAGACAGGGACCACTTTCAGCATAACACGTCCAGAATGAGCAGCATGATCAATGTAAACAACACTAGGGGATGTACTCACGGTCAATATACTCTCAGTGATAGCTACTTCATGCAGTGCAGGTAGGTGTTGTTCTCCACATGTAGAGCAAGGCTTCTTAAGTGTGCAGTTATTTGGTGAATGTCCTCTGCCATATTTCCAGCATTTCTTCTCCTTAATTCAACTTGCTCTAGCTTCACTGTTCAGCTTCATGAACTCCGAACATGCATTTAAATAATGTTCCTGAATATTGCAGTATAGACAGTAGGGTTTAAATCTTTCCCGCTTCTTATTCTGGAGAGGCAAAGTAGAGGCGGAGCGTGTAGCATGGGGCTCTGCACTCTGGTTGCTTCCAAGTAGCACTGCCGTAGACTTGGATTTCTGCTGCCTGCTGCTTCTGCTTTTCTTGTCATCTGCATTGTAAGACGCTGAATTAGTTCCCATCCATCAGGATACCTGAAGAGGATGCACTTTGCGCTCTAGCCACTCTGCCAAATCTGGAAGGGTGTGTGTTCTGTCACAACCACTCTGGAATATACCTTGATTAAAGCAATATTCATCAAAGGAGTCTCTGAAATTAGGAGGTAATTTAGATAACAGAGTGACCACATGTGATCCACAGCACAGCTCTGTAGATGAGCGCCCTTCCATTGTGCTAAGCATACCAACTGGAGTGCCAACTGCAGCTGCAAAGTCCTCAATATCCCTGATAATCTCCTGATCTCACGGAGGGAGCATTCAGAATGGCATTAAGTTCTCCCTGCACCAACTGGCGAGGCTGTCCGTATCTCAACTGGAGTGCACTCATAGCATTGGTTTATGGAGTGGGACTCTTAATATACCTCTTAGCAATCTGGACTGCCGCAGGGAACTTCAGGTGATCTAAAAGAATCTGATATTTGTAGTCCTAAGATAAATGGCTAGGGGGTGCAAGTACACTGTCTACGCCTTTCTTAAGCATAAGAAAGTCACTTTCTTTACCTGAACTAAAGGTTGTTAGCTTGGGGATACCAAAAGAAGATGTAATTGCCATTTCCATCATATTGGGTATAGTGACAGCAGCAGGAAGTGGACTGGACTGTCTGGCAGGTGCTTCAGGAGGAGGTGCTGCATAAAACTGATATGCTGAGGGATATACACTCACAGGCACAGACTGAGATGTGGATGGCATACTGTAGGTTGCGGGAGTAGGAGCAACTGTAGGCTGGACGGATGCACCTGGAGGGGTAGGATCATACAGCGGCGGAAGTGCAACATATGCTGTATAATCTACAAGAGGAGGAGGTGGGGGCCAGTACTCCTCTGGCTCTGTGGGCTGAGCTGAGACTGCTCTAGGAAGCGATGCAAAATGTATTCCAGCTGAAACCGGAACTGTCCCTGGTTCTGAAAGAGGAGCCGCAGCAGCAGCGTGCGATGTTGGTTGTACTGCAGTGGAAACTGGAACCGTCCCTGGTGCTGAAAGAGGAGCCACAGCAGCAGGGAGCGATGTTGGTTGTACTGGAGTGGGAACCGGAACTGTCCCTGGTGATGTGCAGATCCTCTACAACTGAGGGAGGCTGCTATACTTGGGTTGTTGTGCAGCATAGCTGTAAGGATAACAGGGGCGAGCTGAGGCACTCTCTGTACATGTTGTCAATCTGACATTGGTCATCTCCATTTCCAGCTCTAATCTGTTGGCTTATAGCTTGCCAGCGTGCCTCCAAACGCTCCATTCTATTTACAGGGTTATCTGCAAACTGGTATGAAGCTACAGAGGAAGTACGGCATCTCTCTGGACTTGGTGGCACCAGGTATCTTGGCTGCGGATGTGATGCCCGCATTGCTGCAGAAGTTTGCATAGGGGCT
The DNA here is from genome assembly GCA_028564705.1 of Apricaphanius iberus. Taxonomy (NCBI): domain Eukaryota; kingdom Metazoa; phylum Chordata; class Actinopteri; order Cyprinodontiformes; family Aphaniidae; genus Apricaphanius; species Apricaphanius iberus. The sequence goes on along the minus strand of JAPXFQ010000222.1, from coordinate 24,738 downwards.
AATGGGTAGCTGAGCTCGAAATCCTCCATCGTAGAAATCTCTGGATGTTGCCACAGCACAGCTCTTGTAGATCAGGCTCGAAAGACCATTTGTAAAATATTGTTTGTATGCTGGGTCTACACAAGTCTGGCTTAAGTCTTCGGTCAGAAAGACTGCAGCTTTCTACAGGTGTTATCTTTTATTGAATCCACAGTCAAAAGATGTACAGGATGCAGTCATAGACGAGGAATTATGATGGTAGTAGATGTTAATGGAATAGTTTCAGTTGTACGTGGTTTCAGATGCATTGACGCACAACATTATTAATGATTGGAGGAGTCCAGACTCTGCCGTCTTTCCTCTGTTGCTCTCGTTGCATATTAACTACCAAGCCGTGCGCACACGTGAGGCAGTGACGTAAATGGTTTCTTAAAGGCAAAGCAAGCAGGGAAATTTGCACACCCGACTAGAGCTAAAAAGCTTCATAAGTCAGTGAGTTTACATGAGACAGAGGTCATTCACATATAGCCATCTTATGGAGAAAAATACCTTTAAAATGAGACCATTTAAATCTCTCTACACCTAAGTATGGACGAGTTATGATCAAAAATTTACAGGAGCGGATCACCTGACGTTGTTGTTAAAATAAACCCCGACCACACCTAAAAAGCTTAATTAGTCAGCGAGTTTACATCAGACAGAGATCATACAAATATAACAATCTTGAGGAGAAAAATACCTTTAAAATTAGACCATTTAAAGGTCTCTACATCTACACACATGCGTTGCTGTTAACCCCGACCAAAGCAACAAAGCTTCAAAAGTCATTGAGTTTACATCAGACAGAGATCATACACATATTACATTCTTCAGCACACACATACCTTTAAAATGAGACCATTTAAAGCTCTCTACACATTAGTATGGATGAGTAATGATACAAAATTTAAAAGAGCGCATCTCAAGACGTTGCTGTTAAAATAAACCCCGAACATGGATAAAAAGCTTCATACATCAGTGAGTTTACATCAGACAGACATCATACACATATATCCATCTTCATGAAAAAAAGACCTTTGAAATGAGACAATTTGAAGCTCTCTACACCTAAGTATGGATGAGTTATGATAAAAAATGTAAAGAAGCGGATCACCCGAAGTTGCTTTTAAAATAAACCCGGACCACTGTAACAAAGCTTCACAAGTCAGTGAGTTTATATCAGATAGAGATCATACAAATATAGCCATCTTCAGGAGAAAAATACCGTTAAGATTAGACCATTTGAAGCTCTATACACATAAGTATGGATGAATAATGATACAAAATTTAAAAGAGCGCATCACCAGATGTTACGGTTAAAATAATCCCCGACCATGGATAAAAAGTTTGATAAGTCAGTGAGATTACATCAGACAGACATCATACACATAAAGCTCTTTACACCTAAGTATGGATGAGTTATGATCGAAAATGTACAGGGGCGGATCACCCGACGTTGCTGTTAAAATGAACCCCAACCACACCTAAAAAGCTTCATAAGTCAGTGAGTGGACATTACGCAGAGATCATACACATATAACCATCTTCAGGAGAAAAATACCTTTAAAATTAGACCATTTAAAGCTCTCTAAACCTAAGTATGGATGAGGAATGATCACAAATTTAAAGGAGCAGATCACCAGACGTTGCTGTTAAAATTAAACCCTACAAAAGATAAAAATCTTCACAAGTCAATGAGTTTACATCAGACAGAGATCATACACATATTACCACCTTCAATACACAAATACATTTAAAATGAAACCATTTGAAGCTCTCTACACCTAAGTATGGATGAGTTATGATCACAAATTTAAAGGAGCGGATCACCAGACGTTGCTGTTAAAATAAACAACGACCACAGCTAAAAAGCTTCATAAGTCAGTGAGTTTAAATCAGACAGAGTCCCAACACTCCCCCTGAACAGTCCAAGAGCTCCCGCAGAGTCGCTCAGGAACCAAAAAAGGTAAATGGGGAGCGTCCCGACGGAGCGCTGGCTCCACCTTCAGGCAAGGCCTGGTCGGCACCGATCGCCTCCGCAATGGCAAAACTATACTCCCCGGCCCCATTCATACTAAGCCAAAGGGTTGGTCCCAAGGCCACTGGGGTCGTGTTCAGCCAGTGGCCCGAATTAGCCCATTCATTTTCCGGGCCATAAGGGTATAGTTCCCTTAACAGAACTCTTATAAGTGTATGCCGTCATATTCAGATTTCACATTTCTCGCTCCGGTTGATTATGTGAAATTCCGATTGATAACGTGTTTGTCATGTTTGTTGATTTCCTTGACTCAGAAGGCAGCTTCAAAACTCAGAAAACCAGCCAAACAAGTATAATAAATGATGTTTATTTACAAAGTGTTCAACTGAAAGTTAGGTTCTGGGGAAATTCTCCGTTGGACGAAATCCAGAGTGGTTAGTGAATCCAGAGAAGCAGGTAAGTGGTTTCCAGGTGATCCTTCCAAAAGGAGCAGAGATCGGGAGAGCAAACTCAAGAAATTGGAGGAAACTTCTGGTTCTGTGATGGAAACCAGGGTAAGTACATTCACTAACCAGATTCTTAAGGCAAGAAAAAAAAACTAGAGCTAAATCGGCCATTTTACCACGCTTGCAGCGAGAACAGTCTGGCTTCAGCCTGCAGCTCCTGTCCCTCTTTTATGCAGGAGAGTGATGAGTCCTGATTAGCTGCACTTGCCGCCAATCAGCCACACCCCCTGCAGAGAAGGTAGGAGAAAGAAAAAACATAGCAAAACACCAGCAAGACACAAGATCCCAACAGTGTTATGGCGGGCCAGATTTGGCCCGCGGGCCTTGAGTTTGACATGTCTGCTTTAGAGCCTGCTTAGACACAGAAACAATTATTTGGGAAATTTCACACCAGGGAGAGCTATTTTTCTTTTATAATGAACCCTGAGTGATTTTCAGACTGTAGTTATAACAATTAGATTTGCTCCGATATCTGTCTTAGATTCAGAAACCATGCGTCACATTAACGCTCTTTTGTAAAGATGACCTTTGACCTTCACAGCATGATGGAAGAGACAGAAATCCTTTTTATAAGGAGTCTGCATCTACATATTAACACCGCTGAAAAAGAGACAACACCTCTTTGATGTTTCTTTAGACACTTTAGCCTTCGGTGCTCAAACCTGAGTCACCAACAGAACCTCTGGTTTGGGTCCAACTGATATGCACCAGGTATGCATAAGGTGTATTTATTTGCGTTACAAATTTATTCCATCTTGCAACTCAAAATGCAAAGGAGAGACATTACAGCAGCAAAATGAAGAAAAGCAATGAAAGGTTTGAATACAGAGTACAGAGAGAACCAGAAGGTCTGAGGGGTCTGGAGGGTATATACAGGAGTTAAAGATCTGTAATGTAATTTGGGGCTAAGATATGCAGTGATTTATAAACCAACAAAAACATTTTTAAAGTTTGTTTTGCATTGAGCCAGTGTAGGGACTTTAGTACTGAGGTGATTTGCTCTATGTTAGGTTACTGTCCTCTGTTCCTCTTAACAACAAGCTGCAACTCTTTAACAAATTAAAACATCTTAATTTTTACACTTCTGATTTATGAACAAAATAAAATTGGATTTTTTTCATGTTCTCCTGATTTCTGAAGAAATAGAGACTGTTGCTATGTCTGTCAGTTCTGTCTCTGTTAAATCTAGTTAAATCTCTTTGTGCCGTTAAACATGGAGACAACAGAGACATCTAGTGTCTGGAGGACTTTTTTAGCAACAGCGGGTCGCAATTGTTACCAAAACATGTAATCGTTGTCACTTTTGCATTAATTCCCGAGCTGCAAAGAGAGGGGCTTTGATGATTTTGACAATGATTTATTAAAACAGTCATAGAAAAGGGTCAACGTTTTGCTTTGCTCCAAGCTTGATCAAGCAGCTTAGTTTGTCCTGCAACTGTCTGAGACCAGCACAGTGGATCCAATGCTTCCAATGCAAAATGATCCAAGAGCTGTTAATGTGGAGCTGCAAAGAACGCCGGCAAAGCCAGCGACAAGCTGCTGAAGACCAGCAAAACATTGTCAACGTGAAGCACTCAGGAAAAAATCCTGCCTTGAGTTCCGACGCTGGCGATTTTCAGACTGTGGAGCAAAACGACGTTCAAAGATCCTTCCTCCCAGCAGCTGTAAGACTCTTTATTAATCACTGATCCAAACACACTCATAAAGTGTTCAAATGCCTGCTGTTGTTTGCACTTTCTTGTCAATTCAAGTAACATTTCTGCAGTTGTTGCACATATTTGTTCTGTTTTGCCAATAATTATTTTTCAGTCTTGGGAAGAGCATGTTGTTCTTTAAAGGGACTATGTGAGGTTTAAAATGTTTTCGTTTGCGAATGCCCCCCTCAGGCCAAATGCGTAACCGCAGCCTGTATGGTAAGCTTGTTCATGAGGCTCACATGCTATGTGAGAGCTGACCTACGAACGAAAAGAGGCAACAGCTGAGTCAGTCCTGTCCTGGACCATTTATAGATTTGGAGGCATGATTTAAACTGAAGTAAGAAACGTTACTGTTGTGTAAGTTTAGTTTGGATCTGAGTTTCGCTGGTGCTTGAAGTCACTCTCTTCTCATCTTCCACTGAATCCAACCTCACCCATGGCAAACTGGTCCTAGGTGAGGGATCAGACAAAGCGCAGCCCAAAGACCCCTATGATGAATGACAGCGTTGGACCAAGTGTTCCCTCGCCCGGACGCGGGTCACCTGGGCCCCACTCCTGAGCCAGGCCTGGAGGTGGGGCACGTTGGCGAGCGCCTGGTGGCCGGGCCTTTACCCATGGGGCCCGGCCGGGCTTAGCCCGAAGAGGAAACATGGGCCCCCCTACCCATGAGTTCACCACCTGTGGGAGGGGCCATAGGGGTCGGGTGCAGTGCAAGATGGGCGGTGGCCGAAGGCGGGGACCTTGGCGGTCTGATCCTCGGCTGCAGAAGCTGGCTCTTGGGAAGTGGAACGTCACCTCTCTGGTGGGGAAGGAGCTGGTGTGCGAGGTTGAGAAGTTCCGACTGGACATCGTCGGCCTTGCCTCGACGCATGGCTCTGGCTCTGGAACCTGTCTCCTCGAGATGGGTTGGACTCTCTTCCACTCTGGCGTTGCCCCCGGTCAGAGACGCCGAGCTGGGGTGGGCATACTTGTTGCCCCCCAAATATTAAAACATTTCTTTGCCTTTATAGGCAGGCTTTGCACAAGCTCCGAAAACTCTTCATGGGTACTCACACTGTAGCCAGTCAGGGTACCAAAGATCTTTACATTTTTCTTGGCCTTTATAGGCACATATTTTCACAAGCCAGACTCTAAGTCAGGAAACCCTACATATTTACTATTTTCCTGTCCTTTTGTGGGTAGGCTCTCCACAAACCCTTTAAATACTTCCAAAGGGCACCTAGGAAGGCAATAGGGGATTGATAGCAACACGGGTGGAAACGAATCAATTCACAACTACACTTACTGACAACAAATTTTTCACCAAGTAAGTAACCAGTAGTAGGTGTCTGAATAAAGCCAGGTTCACACTGAATTTTTCTGCCACCGTCAAAAACATGTGGAGCAAAAAAGATGCTACACGTATGGAACTTTGGTAGCAGAGACAGTGTATATGATGTCTTTTCACGGCCGTATTGGCTATATCCTGCTAGAGCGTGCAGTTTGACTCACTGAAATCTTGCTCTGTACAGTGTTCCACCTCTCTGGAACTTGCAAAGTGTGACATGAAGCAGACGTTGGCGGTGGCTTAAAGTCCCACAGTGTGAACCGGGTTTAAGACGAATTCACAGGCAGATGAAGGCGGGTGTCAAAAATGTTGACTTGCAAGAGACAGCTACATCAGAAGAAGGCCCCAGAGAGCATGAGTGGTGGCATCATGAGTGAAGCAATGGTGTCACAGGTTGTTACCGGAATGTCCAAAAGTCAGTCAGAGCAGCAAGTGGCATGTGGGGTGTGCATTTATCCCAAAAGACCGATGATACCTTTCCACTAGGTAAGGCTCTCCACAAGCCATTAAAAAGGTTTTGAGGGGTACCGAGACTGTAACCAGTATAGATAACAATTTTGAGACATACTGTATGAAGGAAAGCCTCCCAACAAGCGCTTCAATTTTTTTAGGGGTACCTATACTGTAGCCAGTACATTAACCCCAACATTTTAAATGTTACATGGCTTTTGTAGTAAAGATTTTCCAAAAGCTATTCATAATTTTTGAGGGGTACCTACACTGTAGCTAGTCAAGGAATCCAATCATTTTTTATATTTCTTGGCCTTTGTAGGCAAGGCTCTTCACAATACATACATTTTATTTTGCGGGGTACCTTTATCGTAACCAGTAAAATAAATATTTAAAAGTTGGAATGGTAGATCTGTATTTCCAAAACATGAGCCAATTACCTTGAGAGGGTGTTTTATGTGTCATTTCCTGGCATGTGGAGTACACAAATATCACAGACATGTCTAAGCCTCAGATGCCAAGCAGTAAGACTAGGGAGGCATTTGTGCCGTTACTGGGCATATGATGTCAAAAAGACGTTTGAAAGATGTTTGAATAGAACATATTTAAAAGTTTTTGGGCCTTTCAAGGCAAGGCTCTCCACAAAACCTAAGAAAAGATTTGAGGGGTTCCTATACTTTAGCCAGCAACAGAACTCCAAATATTTATTATTTTTTTTGCATTTATAGGCCATGCTTTCCACATATGGAGAGGCAAACATTTTAACAGTACCTATACTGTAGCCATTAAATGAACATAAAATATTTTACATTTCTAGGCCTTTGTAGACAATGCTATCCACAAGCACTTAATACTATTTTGAGGGGTGCCTATCCTGTAACCACTAAAGGATCCAAAAAGAAAAAAAATATTTTGGCCTTTGTAGGCAAAGCTTTCCACATGCTCTTATAAATGTTTTAAGAAGTAACTATAATGTAGCACATTTTTAATGGGGTTCTTATACTATAATCAGTCAAGGATCCATACATTGAAAAGTAGGAACTGTACAATTGTATGCCCCATATGCCAAGCAGTATTACCGGAGGGCGTTTTGTACCATTGTCTGATGTGTGGTGTATGGATGTCATTATTCCAACATTAGCCTGATGTTAGAAACAGACATCTGTATACCCCACATGCCAATAGTTCTGGGAGGGTGTTTTGTGCCATTGCCTGGCATGTGGAGTGTACAGATGTCATAGAAGCACCCTGTTTAGGCTAGACATCTTTTTGCCCTCATGCTGGGCAATGAGCCTTTGTGATCGTTTTGTGCCTCAGCGTGCTATAGTGCCTATAACATTTTCATACCCTTGGAAGTTTTACCCTTTTTATTTTATGTTACATAATATTATGTCACTGTCAATATTTTAAGGATCAGTTTTTACACAGCACTCTTAGGTAGAGAGTCCGAAATTGTAAGAGTAACACTATTTGAACATACTTTCAGTCATGTAAAAGTGTTATATGTAAATGTATTAGATAAATATGCTAGTCAACTACTGAGTGAATAATCATAACATTCAATTGAACATTTTACAAAGTTTTCATGAGACAGACAAAAAACATCGTTATGTTAAATTCTGGTATTATGTAGACTGAAATGAAAAGATATATGATAATTAAATAACTTGGTTACACAGTAACAAATTTGAAGTAGTAGTAGTTTCTCAAAAATAGCTTTTTAAATACATAATTAATACTTAATGAAGGTGCTGTGTGTGTAGAACAGAGTAAAGTACTTCCAATGACAATGTATGGCATTTATTATATTTTCACTTGACCTCTAAAAGCAACATCAGGCTAAGCAGATAGAAATTAACTTTAAAACAAAATTTGTTTTCCCAACAAGAGGTCTCACTTTCACATTAACTGTGGGTGTGTCTCTATGTCTCATGCATTTCTGGTCAAAATATGTTACTTCTTCATTCGATTAAGTTATTTCCAGTAGGTAGTGTATCAAGAAACTTTAAGATTAATCATTGTACTTAATAATAGGCCTAAAGTAATAGTAAAAAGTATAGCTTTGTAAGAATACTTGTTAAAGTACATTTTTCCCAAAACGTACATGTAACTCAGCAACTGTAACTAGTTACTAACCAAGCTGACTAAGGTTTATTTGGTTGCTTAACATTGATCTATAAAATCAAAAAAAAGGGTAAAAAAAAATCCTGTAGGGTTGAATACTTTTTATAGGCACTATATGTAGATCGTACAGCTGTTACAGTGGTCCAATGTTGGGACCATACATCTGTATGCCTCTAATGCCACACAGTGCAAAGATGTCTGGTTCCATCAATGCTCACTGTGACATCTGTTTGCTCTGTAAGCCTGGTTAATGGATCTGTACAACCTCCTTCACACAAACCTGCAATACAGCCCCATCAAACTCCATCACCTTCTGGTGGTGCTGTCTGATGCGTCTACAAGTCATGCTCCGTGTCTGCTGACCTCCACTTAATGCTCCAACTGACTCCCGGACACACCAGTGACTACCTGTGACACCATCGCTTCACTCATGCTGCCATCACTTAGGTCCTCCTGTGGTTAATCTAGATGTAGTCGTTTCTTGCATGTCATTCAGTTCAACACCAACACTCAAAAAAATGACTCACTGGATTAACCATGGAAACTGATGGAAACCAGATTATTTCCATCAATCTGGAAAATATAATTAAATTGAAATTGGTTGAACCAGCATATATTTATTGGATGGAAAAACTTCCATCATTTCAAATTGTGTTATTCCAATGAGTCATTTTTTTGAGTGCATCAGTGGTCTGCCTGTGGAACAAAAGAAACCCACAATGGACATTTGCTATTGGTTGCTGACTTGGTGATTCAGTTCTTTTGGTCAGTAAGTGTAGTTGTGATTTATATAAAACGTCATTGCTGTTAACCTCCATCTGCCCCTGGGTCTGAAGGGGCAATTAAAAGAAAAAAAAAGTTGGCTGCAGAGTAAATGAAGCGTTAAGAAACAACGTTAGTCCTGCCTACTCCTTCTTACATCCCCTAGAGTCCCACACACTATTAAAAGAAAATATGACTTTGTGACAGCCTGCCAACCGTTCATTTATGTACCAGAAATCTCAACCAATCATTAGATGAAGATAGAAAGATAAGCAAAAGAAAAACAAATCCTACCAAATCAAGCTCTGAGGGAAAACCAAAGTTCTGCCTTATTCCTCCCCATCCCCCAGAATGCCACTTACCTACATGTGCCTTGCAACCCACTTTTTAAATTTTTTAAACTACCATTTTTCATTAAACCTCCAATTAGAATATGTCTGAGGTTCGAATACAAACCCCAACCAAAAAAAGAAGAATCTGACTTTTTGGAGAAATCTCCTCAAGAATCTCCTTAAACTCCTCTGGCCGTCCTCATGTTACAAGCTCTCCTCTATAACTCACCTGCCTGTCCACCCTCCAATGTTACACTGATCTACAACTCCAACCTGGAGAAGAAGGACGAACAGAGCAGCCAATTCGGATGTTGTCAATCCATTAAATGGCCATTATTAGTGGTTATACCATGGTTGGGGTGAATACTCGACTCTGATTGGCTGGAGGGTAATGCCCTTCGTGGTGTATATTATCAGAAAATAATGGACTTCGCAGAAGCAGCCGTTCACGCCTCCACGTCGTGCATTATTTTCAGATAATGTACACCTCGTCGGGCATTAACCCTTACTTATCACTCCCATTAAATGCCATCAGACTGTGCCCTCTCTACCTACTAGTAGGGACTCGTATGGCTGATAAACCCAACTGTCTGCACGTTTCAAAAATTCTTCGTCAGAGTAGCATATCGTAACTGGAGTTATCTAACCAATCTTAACCAACCCACAAGTTTTATGTCCTAACCTTAAGATCACAGAAGGACAAATATTCAATTCAATTCAGTTTATTTATATAGCGCCGTTTCACAACAGATGTCATCTCAAGGCACTTTACAAGAAGAGTTATTACAGTACAATGTTTAATGTAGAAATTAGAGAACCACAGAAGATTGCGTCGTGTAATTCTCAGCAATCCCTCACACTGAGCAAGCATGAAGCGACAGTGGAAAGGAAAAAACTCCCTTTTAACAGGAAGAAACCTCCGGCAGAACCAGGCTCAGCACAAGCGGTCATCTGCCGAGACCGTCTGTGGTTTGGAGAATACAGAACAGACATACAGAACAGAGACACAGAAAGAGCAACAGAACTGATGCAGACGTTTGTTGCAGGACGTGGAGAACTTTCCGTCACTGCAATGCCATCTTAGTCAGGGTCGTCATGCAGGGCGGGTCAGGAGCACCTACTATAAGAAGAGACTAAGAGAAAACAGGTTAGCGCTTAAACTGACAGCACATCATGCAGTTGGGGAGAAGTAGGAGAGAAAGTAGGAACAGACTCTAATAATGTCCTCCAACAGCCTAGCCTAAAGTAGCATAGCTACTAACATTAACCTGTCTCCTAGCTACAAGGAGACCTAGCTACTAACACTCTCTACCTGGCTTACATTAATCTGTCTCTACCTAGCTACTCTACCTCTTCATATCCCTTCTTAGCTTTTGACACTCTACCTGGCTGCTAACATTAACCTATCTCTTCCTAGCTACCTGTCTAACCTGTCTCTAACTGCCTAAAAACATATCTCTAACTGTAAGCTTTGTCAAAGAGGAACGTTTTAAGCCTAGTTTTAAAGATATAGAAATTGTCTTCTTCACGAACCAACCCTGGGAGCTGGTTACATAGGAAGGGAGCCTGATAGCTGAAAGATCTGCCACTCATTCTATTTTTAGAAATCCTAGGAACTACCAGTAAACCTGCAGTCTGAGAGCGAAGGGCTCTGTTAGGAACAAATGGAACAATCAGGTCTCTTATGTACGATGGAGCTAGATTATAAAGAGCTTTATATGTCAGAAGGAGGATCTTGAATTATATTCTAGATCTCACTGGGAGCCAGTGAAGAGAAGCTAAAACAGGGGAAATGTGATCTCTTCTTTAAATTTTCATCAGAATCATAGCAGCAGCATTTTGTACTAACTGAAGACTTTTAATTGTATTCTGTGGACTACCTGATAATAAAGGGTTACAGTAATCCAGCCTTGAAGTAACAAAGGCATGGACTAGTTTTTCAGCATAATTCCTGGCAGGATGGTTCTAATTTTTGCAATATTCCTAAGGTGAAAAAAGGAAATCCTAGAGACTTCTTTAATGTGAGATTTAAATGACATATCTTGGTCAAAAATAACACCGAGGTTCTTTGCTTTTATTACTGGAGGCTAAATTAATGCCGTCCAGGTGAAGGGGTTGACTAAGTAGTTTATTTTTCAGAGATTCTGATCCAAAGACGACAACTTCTGTTTTATCAGAATTCAGAAGCAAGAAGTTTAGACTCATCCAAATGTTTATGTCTTCCAGACATGCCTGTAGTCTACCTTACTGATTGGATTCATCAGGATTTATGGATAGATATAGCTGTGTATCATCTGCGTAACTATGGAAATTTATCCCATGCTGCCTAATTATTTTACCAATAGGAAGCATATATATAGTAAAAAGAATCGTCCCAAGCACTGAACCCTGTGGTACTCCGCAAGTAACTATTGAGGTTGAGGAAGATTTATCATTTACCAGAACAAACTGATGTTTGATCTGTTAGACAAATAAGATTTAAACCAGCCTAGTGCTGTTCCTATTATACCAACACTTTGAAGCCTTTCTATGAGAATATTGTGATCGACAGTGTCAAAGGCAGCACTGAGATCTAACAGGACCAGAATGGTCACCAGTCCATTGTCTGAGGCTATGAGAATATCATTAGTAACCTTCACCAGAGCTGTTTCAGTGCTATGATGAGCTCTAAAGCCTGACTGAAACTTCTCAAACAGCTCATTATTGTTTAAATTCTCACACATCTGGTGTGCCACTGTTTTCTCAAGAATTTTAGACAAGAAGGGAAGATTAGATATCGGTCTATAGTTAATTAAGTAGTTTTGATCAAGAGATGGTTTCTTAAGTAGAGGTTTAATTACAGATATCTTAAACTCCTGTGGTACATATCCATTGACTAAGGATAGATTCATTATATCTAAAATTGGAGCAGCGATCAGAGGGAAAACTTCTTTTAAGAGTTTAGTTGGGACTGGGTCTAAAACGCAAGTTGAAGGTTTTGATGAAGCTAATAATTTTAGTACATCAGAAAGTTCGGCTGCATTAAAGCATATATTAGGTTCAACCATTTTTTTGATGCTACCTCATTTAGTAAGGAGGAAGCAAGCATATTGGGAAGGTTCCCAATTATCTTATTTTTTATAGAGTCTATTTTATTTATAAATAATTGCATGAAGTCCTCACTACTAAGAGCTTGGGGAATGATTGGCTCGAAAGAGCTATGATCCTGTGTGAGTTTGGCAACTGTATTAAAAAGAAACCTAGGATTATTTTTATTCTCCTCGATAAAAGATGAATAATATGCTTTTCTAGTTGTTCAAAGGCTCTTTTTATATAGCAATAGACTATTTTTCCACACTAAATAGGAATCCTGTAAATGCGTGGAGCGCCATTTTCTCTGTAGTTTTCTAACGTTCTTCTTCAGGGTACGTAGCTCTGAATTAGAACAGGGAGCTAATCTCCTATGGCTAGTGTCGGGATTGATATTTTTTTAGGGCTACTTTATATAACAGTCTCGTATTGAATATGTTTATATAATCTTTAGTTAGTATTCAGAAAGTAAATGTCTGTTTTTATTAGCTTGCATGATAGTAAAGAAATGTTTGTCAAGTATGGTTTATGGGGGAAAGCTTTTAAGTCGTAAAACTCTAGGCTAAGGTTATTGCACGTTGTAAAAGTGGGATGCGGAGATAAGGAACAGAGTAGAGAGTAGACAGTCATAAACAGACCGGATGGTTACAGCGATAACTCAGGAAACCTTGAGAATAAACGTTTGGTGTAATAAAATCTAGGGGGAGGAGAATAGACATGTGACTATGTGCTTTGTTCTTCTTTAATAAAATTGGTACACCCCTGTAACAATGAGAGTTAGTTAGTTCAACTCAGTTCTGGACTGTTCTCCGCCCTGTGCAGGTGTGTATGATGTGTTGAAACAGAAATTCTGTGTATGTGCATCATTTCCATCTAATGTCTCTCAAGATCTGATTTTATTTTGAAAAACTCCCGCCCGGCGGATAGTAAATGTTGCGCCCCCTACACTCTCCGGAAGGCAGGTAGCTCGACAAGTGCCCGATCTGCATCTGGGAAACGTAGGAGCCCAACACATGGTGGAGAATGCGGGCAATGGTTTTTCGGACCTACTAGGTTGTTTCGGGAGCTGGGAGAGATTGTATTGTTAGTTAAAAAGTGTGGTTATACTGGTTGATGCGTAATGTGTTTGTGACATTGCACGTAATTTTGTGTTGTTCTCCTTGGACGTTCAACATTTTCAAACACATTGTAGCAGAGAGTCCTTGGCTAAAAATATCAGCACCCGGGTGGTTTTGTATCAATCTGGAACAGCGCTAACACCAAATTAATAGGTATTGATTGATCTAACCGTTCTCCGTTTAATGTTGATGTGTTGTTTTTTGGTTAAGGGCCGACCAAAGTGCGGATCGGGCTCGGGGTGGCCGTCCGGCCCAACCAGGACGCTGGTTTGGGACCTCCTTGGCTGGCAAGCGACTTTAGCGGCAGGCAGGGCCCGGGAGCCCTCTGACTGCTAACGGATTACTTTGGAGAGGCTGTGTTTTCTTCCTAAATGCGCGACTGAGCATCGCAAACGGTGGAAGTGAGGCTTTAGGGTCCAGTTGTTGGTCGGCCCGGTTTGAGGTTAGTGTTTGTTAAATATTGTAAAATTACTGTACTTGTTTTTGGTGTGATTGTGGGTGTGCTTGGACGGAGTGGAGGCTAGGGAAGAAAGCTACTAGGTAGCTTTTTGCACACCGGCCTCACATAAACTCCTCATTTAGGGGACCTAACTGACTGAATCTAAAACCATAATTCCTCTGCGAATTTTAAACGCCTAGTCGATGCCCTCGTTTTCTGTTTGTGCAGATTGCGTAGAAGCTTGGCATTGTAGAGGAATAATGGGAACTATCATTTTCGGTTAAGTTACAGTACCACCAAATTTACCTTACAGCTAACATACAGTGTGTGTGAGTCTCGCCTGGAATAAAGGCGTTCAACCTTGTACACTTACGTAAACACGTCTAAAGCATTGTTTAACACATATATACGACTATTGTTATGGATAACTGGTAGTAAACTTTTTAGAATATATATATAAAATGACTTTTTATTGTAACGAAGCGGCACCGTTTTGTTCAGATTGAGCTGGGGTGCTCATGCTTACAGCTACAGTCTGGTAGCCTAGCTTCCGACCGGTATTTGTTTGACACGGTTAAACAGCTATTAGAGTTTTTTTGGAGACGAAGTGTGGTTCTGCTGGAGGCATTTTGTTTTTGTCTTTGGTTGGTTTACTTATGAGTACAGTTTGTTCGGTTTAACATTGTAGTGAAGAATTAGCCGTCTTTGTCCCGGTTGTTTTTTTTTTCCGTTCCGCGTGGTGACCCGGAAGTTCTATTGTCTTTGACTTGATCTGCTAATTCGGTCGACTTCTTTTTTGTAAAAACGATCTACGATTGTGTTACAAAGCGAGTTTTTCAGATATTTTTTCGGTTTGTTTTAATGATAAATGAGACTGCTTTTATATTGGGAGAATTCTATTTCTTTGTGTGATTCGTGGAAGTGTCCGTCGCGGGTTTTGCCGCCGGCCGGACTTCATTAAAATTCTTTGTGTTTTAGACAAAACAGCTGATGTCTCAGTATATAAATAAATTAATGAGAAAATAAAAAGTTCGTTATAAACCTTTTTAGATTTCCTTCGTTTCGGCTTTGCATAAATCATTATTAAGGTTAATGTTATATGACTAAAATAATACATAAACCACTTCACTATAAAGAATAAAAATAAATAGGTTAAATAAAATACTGCCTGTCTTTACTATTAACTGCATTAATATTGCGATAAATTTGGCCTACTAATTGATAGTTTTTCAATTAAAATAAATAATTTACAGAGTTATTACAAATTGCCTACTTCAATTTTAATCCATTTTGGATTTTGTTTTAAACTTTCAATGGCAGCCGAATATAAATTGCTTCCTGCTCCATTGGGACAGGAGTGGCGCACGTTAGATGCCCAATTGTTAATATACATTTCAAAACTATATTCTGTATTAGTTGATAAGCCCGGTGAAATAGATAAAAAGCAGTTTCAAGCCGACATGAAGGCCATGTGGTCTCGGCATGCTGCTAGTGGTGCACATAAGAGGTGTCTCTCACAGATGTGTTTTGAGGAAGGAAAGCGTTTTGCAGAAAAAGCTATAACAGCTAGGAGCATCACTGGTGCTAAGAAGAGATACTTAAAAACTGAGAAAATGTGGAAGACATGGGGTTTAACGGGTCAAGGCATTGATCATTTGTGTGTTACTGCAGATAGTGTTTGTTCGGCAGACCAGACTCCTCCGCCTTATCAAAATATGTATCCCGTCTTGTCTACATCTGGTAAAACAAACATTTCTTGGGGGTTGGAAACTGACGATGGCCAGAGCGTACTTCACAGCACGCAGGCTACATCACAGAGGTGTGCACCACCCTCTCTGGGTACCTCTCCTGCTTCCCCCGCTTCCCCCCTCCCTTCAAACACTGCAGTCTTACACTGGAGTGGCCCATCAAAGAGGTCTGTGGCCCATGACCCATTAACTAATAAACCACAGGGTGATTTGAAGGTGGACGATGAGGGACAGGATTATAAATTGCATTTTGAGGTCACCGGTAAAGGAACTGTAGCACACACTGCGGAGGAGGACAGACAGTTGTTGAACTTAGTTAAAAACAGAACAGAACAGGAGACTGATAAATTGTTTTTGGCTTACAATGGTAGATTAATGGAGGAAATAGAGCAGCACGAATACAGGTTAAATAAAGTTCAACAACAGATGGATGAGGTCCTTAAGGATCAGGACAGATTAA
Organism: Apricaphanius iberus; assembly: GCA_028564705.1. NCBI lineage: Eukaryota > Metazoa > Chordata > Actinopteri > Cyprinodontiformes > Aphaniidae > Apricaphanius > Apricaphanius iberus. The sequence continues at coordinate 8,710 of JAPXFQ010000222.1, read as the reverse complement.
CATCTTTGGTGCGAGGGCAGGCTGCTGACCTTCGGGGGAGTACCAGCCCCACTAAAAGTGATGAATGTGCAACAGTTGGACAGGTTAACGACGTACAGACGTTGAGAGTTGACCAGGGCGAGGGGGTTTATCAGAATACCAGAACTCATGGGGGCACTAATTTAATGTTTCCTTTAGTGGGTGCATCGGATGGTTCAGTAATTTACAAACCATGGAGGCTGGCTGACATTTCTGCAATCACTCTGCAACTCCCCGCTTTGACTGGTGGTGGAAACTGTTGGATAAACAAATTAAATCAGCTGACTTCAGGCCAAACACTAGCGGTGGGGGACTGGAAAGCAATTACGGGCAGAATGTTGACATTAACAGACTATAATGAGATGATGCTCCAGTGCAACTTAGTGCAAATACTAGATGAAGTCCCTTTTGCGCTTCACGCGCCTGAACTTGCTGAGTGGGTCAGGAGAAAGTATCCTACCCCGCCCGCCTCTAAGATTTTGAAATTTCCTTGGTCAACTGATGTAACTCCCGCAGAATATCTGGCTAAATGTAAAGATAAATGGGTTGATGTTACTGGCGAATATCCCAGAGATGCCGGGAATAACAGAAACTGGTTTAGAGAAGCAGTTTTGGCGGGCATGCCAGAGTCTGTTGCTACACTAATGAAACGTAATCCTGATTCACATATTTATGATCAGCCTACATGGGAGAGACACATGACACATTATTTACAAGAAGCTCAAGATTCTGCGTTAAGGGATGCTGCGGAGAATAAGAAAATGGAGACTGCTTTGCTGAAGCTCCACTTAAAGGAGGCTCAGAATAAATTGGGTGACTTTCATCAGTCAAAAAAAGTGAAGCAGATGGTGGCTAAAACAGCGCCGACTGTTGGATCAGCTACAGTGTTGCCTTCCTTTCCTGTAATGTATGCTGCAGCCGCACCGAATCAGCCATTTGCTGCTCCTTATCGGACATGGCACTCTCGGGGACGGTCACGTGGAAGGGCCAGATTTGGTGGTAATAGAGGCCTGGGAAGAGGGCAGCCAGGTGCTGGCGGTTGTCGGAGGTGTGGCTCCAATGAGCACTGGGTGAGGGAATGTCCACATCCACGAGAGGGCGCTGTTCCTCCCGGTCAGCCACCTTCACATTTTGCTCCGAATCAGCATATGGTTCCTCCCGCCTATCAAGGAGGACAGGGGGGGCCTCAGTTTTGACAATGCCCGCAGAGTACCTTGGTGAGCAGGACTAAGGGGGATCCAATGCTCACAATGGACATATATGGACATTCATTGCCATTCTTGGTGGACACTGGTGCTACTTTTAGCACGCTGGACAGAGTTTTACCAGACGTCAATTTTTCTGGGAACACAGTGTCTGTGATGGGCATCTCTGGGGCTCCGATGATTCTCCCTGTCACTCAACCATTGCCTGTTGCGGTGGGAGGTCAAAGCCTATCACATCCTTTTGTCATTGCTCAAACCACTCCTGTCAACTTGTTAGGCAGAGATCTGCTTATCAAACTGGGTGCTACTATCCTGTGTACCCCTGATGGACTTATGGTGACTTTTCCGAATGGACATGCACATTGCTGTGACACCATGAGTGGTCAATTTTTGCTGAAAGATGACACTTCACAAGTGGCTGATATTTTCTGGGCCAGATTGACTACGATGTCTGCAAGTGAATCTTCTGCGGCTGAATTTCTGAGATGCTGGAAGCCGTGGCTGCTTGAACTCCAGCCTTTTGTTCCACCGCCTGACCCATTACATGTAACCCTCCTATATGAGAGGGGCGATCCTACTTTGTATCAGGAAAAATTTGAAACAGAACTTGAAGGACATACTTGGTCTGTGGCTTCGGGTCCATGCTTTGTGGGGAAGGAGGGTTTTGCACTGTTTGCTGATCTGACTTCAGAGCAGCATAAATGGTATATGATGGAAGCTGAAGAGCTTCCTCACATATCACTGTTGTTGCTTCCAAAACATCAAGCTAAAGATTTGGGGGGAATGGTTAAAAGGGGAGTTGCATTAAAGGATTGGATTCCTACCCAGATACCTTCGGTCTCTTTTTCTCCTTCTTCTCAGATGTACAAAATAGACACGCAGCTCTCAGACACTACTTTTTTGGAACATTTGCAGCTTTCTAGGAATCATGGCAGAGAAAAAACAGATCATCCTGATGCAGTGGAGGCATTAAAGGTCGTGCCTGACTCTTTGTGGTCAGATGGCCCCACTGATGTTGGTCTAGTGCATACAACACCCATCACATTTGAGATGAAACATTCTGATCCAATTTGGCGTCCGCAGTATCCACATAAACCTCAGGCTGAGGAAGGTATTGCAGACACTATTGCAGGGTTACTTGAAGTGGGAGTTTTAGAACCATCGGATTCTCCATATAACACCCCTATTCTTCCTGTAGAAAAACAAGGTACTGGTAAATACAGAATGGCACATGATTTGCGTGCTGTCAATGAGGCCCTCAAAACCCCTCCCATTGCTACGCCCAATCTGTATACAGCTTTGGCATCTCTTACACCTGATTTGAAATGGTTTACCTGCATAGATTTGGCTAATGCGTTTTTCTGTTTACCCCTCCATCCTTCTGTCAGGGATGTTTTTTCATTTACATTCAGAGGCAGGAAGCTACGTTATAGTAGGCTTCCGCAGGGTTTCGCTTTGAGTCCAGGTTTGTTTAATCAGGTTTTGAAGCAGTCATTAAGCACTGTACAGCTCCCTCCAGGCTGTGTTCTGACCCAGTATGTGGACGACTTAATTTTGGCGGCCCCTACTGTTGAATCATGCATAGCAGCTACTCTAGCTGTGTTACGACATCTGGGGAGAGAGGGTTATAAAGTCTCCCGTGATAAGCTTCAGTTGGTCAGACAGGGGGTCCAGTTCCTGGGGCGGAAGGTGACAGCTCAAGGCGCTGGACTGACTGATACCCACAAAAATGCTATTTTGGCTCATTCAAAACCTCTCACTGTTAAATCAATGCTGTCATTTCTGGGACTGACAAATTTTTCCAGACATTATGTGCCTCATTACACGAACCTAACCACACCACTCAGAGCGCTTGTGAATGCTCATGGTATGAAGAATCTACATGCTAAATTAGTATGGGATATACCAGCTGAAGAGGCATTTATTAGGTTGAAACAGGCTCTGGCACAAGCAGCTGATTTGGCCACTCCTGACTATACATGTCCATTTTTTCTCGACACATCAGAGACAGATGGCATTGTTAATGGCATTTTGTTTCAGAAAAAGTGTGGTCAGAGACAGATTCTTATGTATCTTAGCATAAAGCTGCAAGCTATTGAAATGAGACAGCCGCCTTGCACGAGACACGCAGCCGGTATAGCTCATCTAGTGGAAAAAACATCACACATTGTCAGGGGTTATCCACTTCATATTTTGACTTCTCATGGGGTCATGGCATTGGTTAATTCTGAGATGTTTACTCTTTCAACTTTGCGTCAACAGCGAATTAGCAGAGTTTTGGAAGCACCGAACATTGTTTTTACGCATGAAGGAATAAACATGGCTGACCAAATGACCATCTCTGGGGAGCAGCATGACTGTGTCAGACTGAATTCGGTTGCTCAAAAAATACGTCCTGACTTGCGATCTGACCCTTTGCCTTCAGGTGTTGTGCTTTATACAGATGGTTGCTGTTTTAGGGATTTGCAGGGGCAGTTGAGATCAGGTTTTGCAATAGTAGAGCAAAATGGGGATTCATTTCAGACTGTTGTTTCAGGGAAGCTTCATGGCAAGCAGAGCGCACAGCGTGCTGAAATAAGGGCTCTTATTGAAGCATGCAAGTGGGGCAGAGATAAAGATGTGACGATTTACACTGATTCGAATTATGGGTTTTCTGTCATTCATTATGAATTACCGCAGTGGAAGAGAGCAGGTTTTGTTACCACTACGGGTAAGCCTATACAGCATCATGCGGACATTATGGAACTTTTGGATGTTGTCATGTTGCCAGCTAACCTTGCTGTTCTTAAATGTAAGGGTCACAGCAAGGCTGACACTGTTGATGCGCGTGGAAATGCTGCGGCAGATTTGGCTGCAAAAGAGGCAGCGGGTTACCTGTCACGTGTCCACACGCAGCTGATTGTCACGTCAGCACAGGAAATGTCAGACAGTTTTACTGAGGAATTGCAGTTGGCGCAGCAGGCTGCTGCGCCACAGGAGATGACTATGTGGAAGGACAGAGGTGCTGTTTTTGCTGATGGTTTTTGGCGTGGGCCTGATGGCCGTTTGGTTTTACCTGCCGCGTTAAAACCCACCCTTTTTCAGGAGGCTCATGGTGTGGCACATGTGTCATACACTCAGATGAAACGTAATCTTTGTTTTTTGTTGGCATCCTTTCCTGCCACATATGATTAAGCGTTTTTTGAGTGAATGTGTGGTGTGTGGTCAATTTAATCCTAAGCCTACTATCAAGCCAGAAATGGGAGCCTTCCAGGACTTGTGTAGGCCTGGCGAGGAGATCGTGATCGATTATACAGATATGGGGACACCTGTTAGGGGTTTCCGATACCTGTTAGTGATTATTGATTCATTGACCTCTTGGCTTTCTGCTTTTCCTGCGAGACGGGAGACTTCTCAAACGGTGGTGAAATCTTTGATTAACCACTGGATTCCGTGCCATGGCTTTCCGACTAAGGTCAGGTCTGACAATGGCACACATTTTAAAAATAAACATCTCCGGCAGGTTGAGGAACAGATGGGGATAACCCACAAGTTCGGCACTGTTTATCATCCGCAATCGCAAGGTGTTGTCGAGCGTTCTAATTCTACTTTAAAGTTGAAGCTGGCAAAGATTTCAGCTCAGACGGGGCTTAATTGGCTAGATGCTCTCCCTATTGCTCTGATGGACATCAGATCATCTGTCTGTAGGACGAAAGGTCTTACTCCTTATGAGATGTTTACAGGCAGGATCTTCCCTGGTCCTTGGGCTGGCAGAGAACCACAGGTTTCGCCCCATCCTGATCCAGATCCTCGAGGTGATCATCAGCAGCTGAAGGGCCTGGTCTCCTCCTTCCTTCCGGCTCCCCGTGACGTGCAGGGACCTGCGGCGTCTGCTTCCGAGGCTGGACGAGTTTGGCTGAAGGTGTATAAGAGAAAGTGGCAGGAGCCCCGCTGGTCTGGCCCGTTCCAGGTTGCTGCTCTTACGACTCACGCTGTCCAGCTGCGTGGGAAAGGTTCTACTTGGTTTCACTGGTCCCAGTGTGCTCCGGCCCCTGACCCCCCCCTCCTGTCCCTCATCTGCAGCAGCTCTCTGCTGACCTGGGGGAATCTCTCTGCAGTGGGTGGTGTCGGTTCTGACTAGGCAGTATCGACTGCCGAAGCCAGGAGGCGGGGCTTGGCCCACCCAGAAGATTGGTTCCGGTTGCTGTGATCATTCAGTGTGATCTTTATGTGCCAAAATTGGGCGAGATAAGCAATTTGGGCTTGCTTTTCTCGAAGAGGGAGTATACAGAAGAGAAAAGATCGCAAAACATCTAACACATTACACAGCAGGTTTTGACCACTTCACAATCGGTGAAGGAAGCCAGGAGGCGGGGCCTGTCTGTGTATTTGTGTTATTGGGGGAAATGTTCAGTTAATGAAGTAGCTGGCATTTCATTGAGGGCGATCTAAAAAAAAAAATTGGAAGAAATAAAGAGCCCACTCTACTGAATCGTCTCACCACTTGCAGCCGCTTGGTGACGGAGGAATAAACAAGAATAAAGACTAAAAAATATAATAATAAAGACTGAACATTTATTAATCATTTTTCTGTTTTTTTACAGGTTGTTTAACCAATTTTTTTTATTCTACAGGTGCAGATTGTTAGACACTGCCTAAGAGGGTGTCAAAGACTTTTTAAGTAGTAAATTTGTAGGATTTTGTCATAATACTCAGTTTTTACGGTTTTATAAAAGTTTTTATTAATACGCTAAAACATTTTAAGGGGTGTTTAAATCATAATTAGGTTGACTTGATTACTAAATCTTGGTTTCAATTATCTTTTTTGATGATATGGTTTTCGGTCAATGTTTTTTAGGTTGTGACAATTGCTAGAGTTTGCCTTGTACTAAAAGAATATTGAATTGGGTTAAAACGATAAAAAATAAATTAATAAAATAAAAATAATTGCTTAAAGGTAAAGATAAAGAAAAACAGACACCCTTCCTTGGTTAAAATAAACATAGGATCACACCACTGACAGAAAGTATGCATCTTTGGGAAAATAAGAAGGTGCTGTGCACCACAGGTATTTGCATAATGTTATTGGTCAATATTATCTTTTACTGTTGTGGTGAATGGCCCTACAATAGTTCTGCAAATCAAACACAGGTTGAAGTTCACTCAATTAGACCGAGAAGAAACTTAATGGCTAAATCAACTCCCTATTCACTGTGTGGCTCTTCTGCCGCACATTGTGGATTTTCTCAATTTTGCATACCAAAAGGACGATCTGCAGTGATTACTATTCCCTTAAATACATTAGTTTATAAGGGAGAACAAGCAAGTAAATATAAAACCTACCCCTTGTGGTACATAACAAATGATCAAAAAGATACTAGTTGGTCCACTTTAATTGCTGATCCCCGTGGATATGACTGGAGAAGGTACACTACTACAGCTTATGCAAAATATATGCGTCCTTTGGTTAAATTGGATAAGGTTGCAGATAAATTACTTCTTACTGTTAATTTAACTAAAAGTGATCTCCTCCCCTTAAAATATCTCGAGAATGGGCAAGGTTGTACTCTCTTTATAATTTGGGTTTATAAAGGGGAAAAAAATGTTCAATTTCCTATTATGATCTGTCAAGATTCTTGTAACGCTTCCACCTCGGTAAGTCAAAATCAGGCCTCAGCAGCAAGAGGTAGTATAATTAAAGAAGAACCATCTGTGGACGATTACTTTGAAATGATGACAGGTGTGGGTGGCTCCACTAATAATTGGTTGCTTATGGTAGAACAAGCCGGACAAGAAGCGAGGCAAGATTGTGTTGTGTGCATGGGAGCCAGACCTATTCTCAAGGTGGTCCCTGCACCTGTTGAGCTCAACACAACTTGTCTGGTTTCCCTGCTGACTAGTGTAAATCCAGTAAAAGATTGTAGTAACTGGGAGAAATTATTCCCTATAGCTGATAACAGAGCTACCCCACCTTTCTTTGATAGTAATGTTGCTCCAAATAATTTTACTTGTTTCAAAAATGATAAGCCTGGAAATAAAGTAGTGGGTTCAGTCAACATCACATATTGCAATTCAATCCAAACTTCTATTAAATCTTTTCAGGCTCGTGCTGATATTTGCTGGTGGTGTGGAGGAAAGTTCCTCCGCTCCATTTTACCTAGTAATTGGACAGGATTATGTGCACCTGTTACATTAATTATGCCGGTAGCAATATTTACGTATGATCCCACAGGAGATCAGACTTTTCTCACTTTGAATAATCATGTTAAAAAGAGGGAAATAGGCAATGAAGAGGATCCAACTTATATTGATGCCATTGGAGTTCCTAGAGGTGTTCCAGACGAATATAAATTGGTTAATCAGATCTCAGCAGGTTGGGAATCGAGTATTTGCTGGTGGTGTTCAATAAATAAGAATGTGGACAGAATAAATTATATACACTATAATGTACAGAAATTGGCTAATAAAACTAGGGATGGGTTTGAGGCTGTACATGAGCAACTTAAAGCCACCTCCTTAATGGCTTTTCAAAATAGAATAGCAGTTGACATGCTCTTAGCTGAAAAGGGTGGTGTCTGTTCAATATTTGGTGATCAATGCTGTATGTTTATCCCTAATAATACTAATGCAGATGGAAAATTAACTAGGGCAGTAGAAGGACTGAGAATACTGTCAAATAGGCTAAAGGAACAATCAGGTGTAGATACCTCAATGTGGGACAATTTGTTAAATAATATGTTTGGAAAATGGAAAACTCTGGCAATGTCAATAATGGTTTCATTAGCAGTATTTGTGTCGACTATGGTGTTATGTGGATGTTGTTGTATTCCATGTATACGTTCATTATTCATAAAATGCATTGACAAAGCTGTTGGTAATAATATGCAAGGTCAATATCTGTTAATCCCTCACTTGGAGCCTGAAGGAGAAGTACAGAGAAATGGTCAATCTATTTGAAAAAAAGATTGAAAGAGGGACTTGTCGGGATTGATATTTTTTTAGGGCTACTTTATATAACAGTCTCGTATTGAATATGTTTATATAATCTTTAGTTAGTATTCAGAAAGTAAAAGTCTGTTTTGTTTAGCTTGCATGATAGTAAAGAAATGTTTGTCAAGTATGGTTTATGGGGGAAAGCTTTTAAGTCGTAAAACTCTAGGCTAAGGTTATTGCACGTTGTAAAAGTGGGATGCGGAGATAAGGAACAGAGTAGAGAGTAGACAGTCATAAACAGACCGGATGGTTACAGCGATAACTCAGGAAACCTTGAGAATAAACGTTTGGTGTAATAAAATCTAGGGGGAGGAGAATAGACATGTGACTATGTGCTTTGTTCTTCTTTAATAAAAATGGTACACCCCTGTACACGAGAGTTCAGTTCAGTTCAACTCAGTTCTGACTGTTCTCCGCCTGCAGGTGTGTATGAGTGTGAAACAGAAATTCTGTGTCTGTGCATCATTTCCATCTCTGTCTCTCAGCTCTGATTTTATTTTGAAAAACTCCCGCCG